>SJYV01038756.1:506538-531819 GCA_006410875.1 Neotragus pygmaeus | reverse complement strand
GCACCAAAGAATTGATGCTTTAGAACTGTGGTGTTGGAGAAGACTCTTGAGAGTCCCTTGGACTGCAAGGAGATCCAACCAGTCCATCCTAAAGGAGATCAGTCCTGGGTGTTCATTGGAAGGACTGATGCTGAAGCTGAAACTCCAATACTTTGGCCACCTCATGCGAGGATTTGACTCATTGGAAAAGACTCTGATGCTGGGAGGGATTGGGGGCAGGAGGAGAAGAGAAAGACAAAGGATGAGATGGCTGGATTGCATTACTGACTCGATGGACGTGAGTTTGAGTGAACTCTGGGAGATGGTGATGGACAGGGAGGCCTGGCGTGCTGCAATTCATGGGGTCACAAAGAGTCGGACACAACTGAGTGACTGAACTGAACTGAACTGATCAGAATTTAATTACATCGTGCTGCTTCTGTAGTTCACAATCAACACATTTCTGGACAAAGGAAAAATGTAATTTCAATTGATTTTTGCATCTGATTGAATGCTTTGAAATTTTTGTAAACATAAAAGCCAAGATTATAATCGATCATCATACTAGGGATATACTAGGGATAGAACAGCAACATAATCTTCTTTCTTATTGAGTTCTTCTGATTGGGCAATGAATCCATTAATTTGGCCACAAAGGTCTCTATAGTCAAAGCTATGGTTTTTCCAGTAGTCAGATACAGATGTGAGGGTTGGATCATAAAGAAGGCTGAGCGTCAAAGAATTGGTGCCTTTGAACTGTGGTGCTAGAGAAGATTCTTGAGAGTCTCTTGTACTGCAAAGAGATCATACCAGTCAATCCTAAAAGGAAATCAACCCAGAATATTTATTGCAAGAACTGATGCTGAAGCTCCAATTCTTTGTCCACCTGATGCAACCTTCCAACTTATTGGAAAGGATCCTGATGCTGGGACAGATTGAAGGCAAAAGGAAAAGAGGGCAGCAGAGGATGAGATGGTTAGATAGCATCACCGGCTCAATAGACCTAAATTTGAGCAAACTCAGGGAGGTAGTGAAGGACACGGAAGCTTAGCATACTACAGTCCGTGGGGTTGCAAAGAGTTGGACACAACTTACTGACTGAACAACAATAAAAGCAACAATTTAATTGAGTATGTGAGATTTCTTTAAAGGGTTCCTTAAAAAAAAAAAAGAATAAAAAGTTCCTTTTCCTTATATAAATAATGCTGTTTATATATTATAAGGTCAAATTGATGGATGTCCTGTTTTTCTAATGATTAAAATACATATTTTTATTTATAAAAATTTAAAAATATATTAAAATAGACTTTATATCTCATGTTATATAGATTATTATATCGGGATGATTTATTTTCAGTATCATATAAAAAATAAGTGATAAATATTAGCACCCTAATGGTAATATGAACTAGTTGTAAAGCTTCCCCTTAATTCTTTTTTCTTAGGAGTCATTTAAAATGTGTCTGCTAAAGTTTATGGAGAAGTCAGTTTCTGCTGATAGTGCTGTTGTGGCTTAAGTACAAGTATAAAAGGAAGCAGCTGGATTCTGTGCTGCCTTTTTTTATTGTCAGCAACATTGTTATTTAAATTATGATTGAAATGTCTTGTTCGGGAGACTGAGAGAGAAACTTGATTAAAAGAGAGAACTTGATTTTCAGATCTCAGGGTGTGTCTATAGGAATGGTAGTAAGAAAAGGGGACTATTCTATCATATAAGTTAAGCAATTTGGATTCCTAAGTCATTATGTGGGGGGGAAAATGACAATTTTGCTATAAAGGACAGCAGAGAATCAAGAAAATATAGGGTGGGAGAGGGTAATTTGTAAAATGGGTGCTATTACAGAATGCTTGGGTGTTAAAGACAGTGATTCCATATAGTGGAAAAAATTAATGATTTAGAGAAGAAAGGGAAGAGTCATGGGGCAAAATATTTTTTGTAAACAAGAGTTATCTGAAGACGTGAGAGTAAAGAGTTAATCTGTGGTCTCGGAGGAAGCAGATAATGGGTATGTGTGTAGGTAGGTCAGTGANAATGGACTGGTTGGATCTCCTTGCAGTCCAAGGGACTCACAAGAGTCTTCTCCAACACCACAGTTCAGAAACATCAATTCTTTGGTGCTCAGCTTTCTTTACAGTCCAACTCTCACATCCATACATGACCACTGGAAAAAACACAGCCTTGACTAGACAGACCTTTGTTGGCTCTATAGGTTTCATTAAATTCATCAGGTATTTAATTTTATGAGCATTTTTGGTGAACAGTGCACTCTGAGGGAAACAAAACGTGCCCTTGGTGTCTTGTACCTAGTAGGTACTCCATCAGTGTTTGAAGACATGGGTAAGGCATGAAGCCCCTGTGTCCCCTGGATTATTACAATCTGCTTAGGAATATCTATATATCTATATCTGTATACTAATGGGAAATAATGATTGCACTTAAAGTCCCACATAGAAAGTAGGGTATAAGTATCGTAGAAGTTTAATGTAATGAAAAGTAATCATGGCATACTTAAGAAAGACTCCAGTAAGGAGGTGGGTTCTGAGTTGTGGACTATAGGATTAATATGATTGGGTTTGGGAAAAGATGGGAGTAGATGATGTCTATGGATGCAGATGGAGATGTAGGAATGGGTAAGGCTTATTTGAAGGTGAATAAAGGAGAAACAAGCAACGGAATGAATGCTTAATGAACACGTCCAATGGGCCATGTATGATCATACACACGACACACATAGTTATCTCACGTCCTTCCTTTAGGCAGGATGGAAGTTCTTGAGGACAGGGACCTTTTCTATTGGAGTCATCACAGTATCCCCACAGTAAGCAACATATTTTGTACATAGTAAAAGAATGCTCAAACTACCGCACAGTTGCACTCATCTCACATGCTAGTAAAGTTATGTTCAAAATTCTCCAAGCCAGGCTTCAGCAATACATGAACCGTGAACTCCCTGATGNCCGGACACGACTGAGTGACTGAACTGAACTGAACTGATAAATGTTTACAATAAATACGAATTAGTTCTATAATAGGACAAGTGGGATTTTTAAAGTGAAGAGACGATAGTGTGTCAGTGTTGAAATAAATGTATATGGATCACAGACTAAATCAGCATGCATGTAATTTCTGTACTAGAAGCCATTTTAAAGTTCACCTGATCTAATTACTTCATTTTATAGATAAGAAATACTGAAGCTCAGGAAGTCATTTCTTTTTATTTTCAGTGTAAAAAGAAGAAAGAATTCTATAAAATAGCAATTTTATCTTACAACCATGATGAGCTAAATCCCATGTTTTCCTGAGTTCTTCCTTCAGCCTCCATCCCTCCCCTACTGACCTCACCTTTCCCAGCCTCTCCCAGCTCCCGCCATCACCTCACCACTTGCTGCACAGTCTGTGCCACTGACAGAAATTCCCTGGACTCCTTCTGTCGGTATTCAGGAAGAAACTCAATGTTGGTGATGCGAAACATCCCAGCAAAGTAAAAAGCATCTCTGCTTTCTGTCTTACCTGTAAGACAGGAGGAAAGGTGGTCAGGATGCTTTCTCATCTTTGTGGTGGTAAGGCATGATCTATGTCTGCATCACCATTCTAAAATGCTTTTATATTAGACAGTTTTGTATTTTACTGGTCGTAGTCTGAGAAGCTCTAAATGTAGTTTACAACATCTCTTCCATCAGCATCTGTCCTAGAATCACTAAAGAAGGACTTTTGATAGCTCAGTTGGTAGAGTCTGCTTGCAATANAAAATGCTTTTATATTAGACAGTTTTGTATTTTACTGGTCGTAGTCTGAGAAGCTCTAAATGTAGTTTACAACATCTCTTCCATCAGCATCTGTCCTAGAATCACTAAAGAAGGACTTTTGATAGCTCAGTTGGTAGAGTCTGCTTGCAATACAGGAGACCCTGGTTCAATTCCTGGGTCAGGAAGATTCACTGGAGAAGGGATAGGCTACCCACTCCAGTATTCTTGGGCTTCCTGTGTGGCTCAGCAGGTAAAGCATTCACCTGCAGTGCAGGGGACCTGGGTTTGATCCTTGGGTTGGGAAGACCCCCTGGAGAAGGGAAAAGCTAACCTCTCCAGTATTCTGGCTTGGAAAATTACATACACTGTTTAGTCCATGGGGTGGCAAAGAGCCTAGCAGGAATGAGCAACTTTCACTTTCAGAGTCACTAAGGGGCCAAAAACATAGAGCATAGACAATGTTCACATGTCTCGCGTCTGTGTCAGGTAAGGAGGTAAGCAATGTACACTGCCAAGCTCTGGAGTGTCATGAACACAAGTGGGTGAAGAGGGAAGGACTCCCCCAGCTGACCTCCACTGAGCCCCGAGTCTCTCATCCCCTTTCTGACTTTTGTGGAGATGTCCTGGGTGCTAGGCCAATCTTTAGCTCTGAGAAATGCATGGAGAGCTTATTCACAAAGTGTGGTCCTCAGTCCAGTATCAGATAACTCCTGCTCAAAAATTCTGTCCAAGGAGGACCACGGGACTGGATATTATTTGAGCCAGAAACTGCCAAGACAGACAAAGATATTGCCATGTTTGAGATGCCTTCAGGTCCCTGAGAATAGCCTAGGGAGATGAGGGACTCTCTTTTCAGACTTTCCGTTTTGTTACAAGGATTTATTGCTATGAGGCATCACCCCCAGGCTCTCAAGGCCACTGTATATTTCTTTCCTGAGACACATGTCCCATGGTATCAGAACTTCTGTCTGCATTTCTGCCTTTCTAAACGAACAGTACATTTTTTTGTTCCTCAGCCCTTAACATAGGGTAGTGAGTGCCTGACCTAGATTTCAAGCTCAATCAATGTTGGTGGGAAGGAGGGGAGAGGAAAAGAGAGACTAATTTCTCTTAGTACAATGCCCAGCACCTGGAAATGCTAAATAAGTGATGGCTGAATTAAAAGAAGGTGCAACCAGGATTTCCTTGGTTAAGAATCTGCCTTGCAATGCAGGGGACACAGGTTCAATCCCTGGTCAGGGAACTAGAATTACACATGCCCATGTGCCACAGTTACTGAGCCAGCACACCACTACTAGAGAGTCTGTGTACCAAAATAGAAGGTCTTGAATGATACAACAAAGATCTCCATGCATGCCACAACTGAGACCAGACACAGCGGAACAAATATTAAAAGAAAATAAAAAAAGAAGGTGCAAGCTGTATGAAGATTGGGGAGCTACCTCCCTGTGTGATCCATTCAGGGGTCACATTAGCCATGTAGTGAGGCTGTGGAGTGTTGGGGAGGGGCCAGAGGCCTGAGCTCCTGTCCTAAACTTGTTCTTTCAAGTTATGAAGTTGAGCCTCCTAAAACTGAATTCCTCTGCCAAGTTTAGGACTAACCTTTCTGTCCAAAACTCTCTTCCTTTTCTTGTCCTACAACTGTTCACCTCAAAGAAAAGAGGGAACTGAAATAGAGCAGGACCCTGTGGGACCCTCTTGGGTACAGAAGCCTTTGTTTTCCCCATTTCTTTTTTGTTGGAAAAAGGATTCATCCTCCCAGACCTTCCCTGAGTTACAAAAGGTAGAATCAAGTTGTTACCAGTTAGAAATGAAGGAATGCAGAAATAAAGGAAATGTGGTCATGAAACAATTGTACAGCAATAAAGCAGAGACCTAGTTCCTTCTCAAGGGATATACATCACATCAGGGGAGTGTGTAATTTCCTCAGTTCTGTTTTGTCACAACAAAAATTTGAAGCGATGGACCTGCGTTACAGCTCTCAGACGGGCCAGTGTCACAGCTCCGTGTTACAGCTCAGTTTTATTTAGAAAATAAAGGAAAATACATCCTCGAGGAATGAAGGCTTGCCGACCCAAAAGACACCAAGAGGAGAGAGACAGAGAGCGAGCCCTGGCCCTTTGCCTCCTCTTTTTACATGCTCTTTCTCCTCCCGCTGGCCTCGCCCTGTGTAAACTGGGCTAGCCAGGAGTGCTGTTTGCTCCACCTGAGGTCCTCACTCCATCCTCCGACCTTCCTTTGTTCTATTTTCGCGGGCTTTCCCTTGCTTGTCTTTAAGCCATCGTCATTCTGGACCCCTTTTTCCTATTCTTACTACCTAACAGTCACAATCTGGTCTATATCTTTGCATTCTTAAGGCAATGGCACCCCACTCCAGTACTCTTGCCTGGAAAATCCCATGGACAGAGGAGGCTGGTGGGCTGCAATCCATGGGGTTGCTAAGAGTTGGACACGACTGAGCGACTTCACTTTCACGTATTGGAGAAGGAAATGGCAACCCACTCCAGTGTTCTTGCCTGGAGAATCCCAGGGATGGAGGAGCCGGGTGGGCTGCTGTCTATAGGGTCGCACAGAGTCAGACAGGACTGAAGCGACTTAGCAGCAGCAGCAGCAGCATAGGAACTAAGGCCCCCAAACAGGTGGAGAATGGTGACTTCAGCCTGAGCACAAACACGTGGACTCCAGACTGGCTTGAACCGGAAGCTGAGATTGAAACAGATTGAACCAGAAGGTTGAGATTTCTGACATGCCATCCTGTTATCTCACCACCAACCATCAGAAGAAAGTCACACACCCCTCAGCCCACATTCGCAAAATTTTCCTTTAAGAATTCTTCCTTGAAGATCATCAGGGAGTTAGCATCTTCTGAGCATGAGCTGCCCATTCTCCTTGCTTGGCTCATAAAATAAACCTTTCTTGCTCCAAATTCTGACATTGCCATTTGCTTGGCTTCACTGTGAGTTGGGCACATGAACTTGGGTTCAACAGTAGTTATGTAACCTTGGACACACCACGTTGCCTCATTAGGTCGCTCGTATAAAGAAATATTTGTTTCTGTCTCTGACTTTACCAAGAAAGTCATTCTTAGGTGTTTTGTTTTGTTTTTTTTTTTTCTGTTGCAGCTTCTTGAAATGTAAATGAAAGCTATGACCACCTGGAAGCTCACACACATCCTTCTTCTAGCCGTAGGTATTCAAGGGATAAAGAATGCAAGAGTTTAGTTTAGCCAGCTTATGTTTATCTAACTCTTCTGCTCAGATCAACATACAATCTCTGCTTGTGAAACTGAGCAGGACCCTGTGGGGCCCTCCTAGGCACAAAAGCCTTTCTGTGTCCCCTGTTTTCTTATTCATAAAAAATCAGGGAAGTAAAGGAATGCAGAAACAAAGGAACAATCAAGAAACTATAGTCCAGGATCCTGGTTCTTCTGCAGGAACCGCCCATACAGATGGAGGATGGTAACTTCAGGCTAAGCACAAGAATCCTTAAATACCACCTTGTTAGCTCACCAACCAATTAGAAGATACTTGTACACCCAGCAGTCCTCACTCCAGATTGTACCTGTAATAACTTCTCCCCACAAACCATCAGGGAGTTTAGAGCATGAGTCACCCATTCTCCTTGCTGACCCCTGCAATAAACCTTTCTCTGCTCCAACCTCCAATATTATGGTTTATTTGGCTTCACTGTGCATTGAGCAAGCTTGCGTTCAACAACAAATGGTCTTCCAGATGAGCTNCTCCACCTGAGGTCCTCACTCCATCCTCCGACCTTCCTTTGTTCTATTTTCGCGGGCTTTCCCTTGCTTGTCTTTAAGCCATCGTCATTCTGGACCCCTTTTTCCTATTCTTACTACCTAACAGTCACAATCTGGTCTATATCTTTGCATTCTTAAGGCAATGGCACCCCACTCCAGTACTCTTGCCTGGAAAATCCCATGGACAGAGGAGGCTGGTGGGCTGCAATCCATGGGGTTGCTAAGAGTTGGACACGACTGAGCGACTTCACTTTCACGTATTGGAGAAGGAAATGGCAACCCACTCCAGTGTTCTTGCCTGGAGAATCCCAGGGATGGAGGAGCCGGGTGGGCTGCTGTCTATAGGGTCGCACAGAGTCAGACAGGACTGAAGCGACTTAGCAGCAGCAGCAGCAGCATAGGAACTAAGGCCCCCAAACAGGTGGAGAATGGTGACTTCAGCCTGAGCACAAACACGTGGACTCCAGACTGGCTTGAACCGGAAGCTGAGATTGAAACAGATTGAACCAGAAGGTTGAGATTTCTGACATGCCATCCTGTTATCTCACCACCAACCATCAGAAGAAAGTCACACACCCCTCAGCCCACATTCGCAAAATTTTCCTTTAAGAATTCTTCCTTGAAGATCATCAGGGAGTTAGCATCTTCTGAGCATGAGCTGCCCATTCTCCTTGCTTGGCTCATAAAATAAACCTTTCTTGCTCCAAATTCTGACATTGCCATTTGCTTGGCTTCACTGTGAGTTGGGCACATGAACTTGGGTTCAACAGTAGTTATGTAACCTTGGACACACCACGTTGCCTCATTAGGTCGCTCGTATAAAGAAATATTTGTTTCTGTCTCTGACTTTACCAAGAAAGTCATTCTTAGGTGTTTTGTTTTGTTTTTTTTTTTTCTGTTGCAGCTTCTTGAAATGTAAATGAAAGCTATGACCACCTGGAAGCTCACACACATCCTTCTTCTAGCCGTAGGTATTCAAGGGATAAAGAATGCAAGAGTTTAGTTTAGCCGGCTTATGTTTATCTAACTCTTCTGCTCAGATCAACATACAATCTCTGCTTGTGAAACTGAGCAGGACCCTGTGGGGCCCTCCTAGGCACAAAAGCCTTTCTGTGTCCCCTGTTTTCTTATTCATAAAAAATCAGGGAAGTAAAGGAATGCAGAAACAAAGGAACAATCAAGAAACTATAGTCCAGGATCCTGGTTCTTCTGCAGGAACCGCCCATACAGATGGAGGATGGTAACTTCAGGCTAAGCACAAGAATCCTTAAATACCACCTTGTTAGCTCACCAACCAATTAGAAGATACTTGTACACCCAGCAGTCCTCACTCCAGATTGTACCTGTAATAACTTCTCCCCACAAACCATCAGGGAGTTTAGAGCATGAGTCACCCATTCTCCTTGCTGACCCCTGCAATAAACCTTTCTCTGCTCCAACCTCCAATATTATGGTTTATTTGGCTTCACTGTGCATTGAGCAAGCTTGCGTTCAACAACAAATGGTCTTCCAGATGAGCTGTCCACCTCATTTCTGTTAAAAAAAAAATCACATGGAAATTTCCTGTTGCTCCATGTAGTCCTAATGACTACATAGGCTCACTGCTAATGGACAGAGTGTGAACTCTGGAAATAAAATCCCACAAGCCTCAAGGTGCATCCAAAAGAAAAAAATCACAAGCCCCAATGGAGTCTTTTGCCCCCATGACTGCAAATTAGACTTAATTGCAGAACCTCTCTGGTGGTGCAGTGGATAAGAATCTGACTGACAGTGCAGGAGACACAGCTTTGATCCCTGGTCCGGGAAGATGCCACATGCCCTGCCCATGCATCACAACTACTAAAGCCCATTCACCCTAGAGCCTGTGTTCTGCAGCGATGAGAAACCATCACAATGAGAAGCCCCTTCCCCCATGCACAAGAGAAAGCCTGCACAAAGAAACAAAGACTCAGCATAGCCAAAAAATAAATTTAAAAATAATAATAAATAAATAAAATTATAAAGAAAAAGGCTTAATTGCAGTTTCACTCTCTCCGGGGAATGTGACCTTTAAACAGACAGTTTGAAAATTCCTGATCAACACTAGAGAGGCAAACTGCATGATAAAAACCCCTGCTCCCCCAAGATCTGAAGGCCGTCCCAGAAACAATCCTGTCTTTTCTTCTGCTATTAGCCTCCTTGCCCCATCCTCCTTCTGCCTATAAAACCTTCCATTTTGTTCACCAGCTCCAAGGTTTTTATTTACTATTAAATAAAACAGTGTTTATTGATTTATTTGCTAGTGTTTACCATTTTCTATTTTATTGATTATTAATAGATGGGATGCTGTGATTCATGAGCAAGTACATAAAGCCAGTTATATCACAAGATTTACTTGGTTGAATTTTTGTTTTTTTAACATTTTTCAAGGTCACCCTCCATGCTTAAATTTCATGTATCAAAACTAACCTCTGTTGTTTGTGAAACAATTCTCTTATTCATACCTGTTTTCCTTTCCTCATACTAGCCTGTCTTTCTGAAATGCCCTTCTCTGATGTTCAGACAACCAACAAATTACCTCATCATAGTGATGTCCCAAAGCTTTATATGAATGTGCTAAGCAATGCAAATACCTCAGTTTAGGGCTGGCAGAGAAGTGATGGGAGATAAGTTGGTTTGCTCTGGGATGGGGCTGTGTGTCTTCTGTGTTTGTCTTCATTGCTCATTGACTTGACTGCCTCCGCTAGTCTATAAAGACAGATTCTTTCCCGTCTACCACTCTGTTCCATGCCTTTCATAGTGGGCCCTCCCAAGTTGTGTCAAATGAATTTTCAGAAGCCAGTTCAAGAAGCCTCATCTAGACTCGATCCCTGAACAGGTTGTTGGATGCCTCCCTTCTGTGACTGCAAAGTAATTGCTTAAGAGAAAAAAAAAAAAAAATCAGTCCTCAGTCCCTCTCCAGCACTGAGCTGTGAGTTTTTTGAAAGTAGAAAATGCATCTCTGAGCTTTTTAAAAGTAGGAGATGCATCTTGGTGTGCCTGTATCTTACATTGTACCACACAAATCATAGGTCATCAATTTCTATATATAATTGACCTGAACTGCTCAAGACAATATTCATTGATTCTTTGCCTATAATTTAGTTTTCCAATCAAATTTTAATATCCTTGAGAGTATCTTGCATTAAATATAATAATGTGTAGGGTGGGAAGTCCAGCATAAATCAATAAATGCTATAGTTACTGAGCTGTTCGGGTAACTACTCTCTAAGGAAGAACTTAGTTATTACTCCTATCCAAAAGCATCAGTAAGATTGACAAAAACATAATCAACTGGATAAACAACATAAAAACAAAGAAGAGAAAGGTGCATTAGGAAACTGAAGTGCAGGGAGCTGGAAGCATGAGGTTGCCTAGCAACAGGCCTGAGTGGGTGGATGAGGAAATAAAACAGCTTAGCATTCCATTCATTTTTCACAGCTAAAAATGCGTTACATTTCTGAACCAGTCAAAAGCTCCCAAGCATTTTCCTCAGCTTTTCTCATTCTGGTATCTCTGCTCCTCTGGGAAGAAAGCAGTGGTGGTAAAATAAGAAATGGGAAAGACAATTCTGGTTTCTTCCTTAAAACCTCAACAGTTTTGAAAATGGCTTTCAGTCTAAGAAGTAAGAAAATTCTATCAGAAACACCCAGGGGCAGATGGGACCTGCATTGCCAATAGAACCCTCAGGGCAAGCCCTAACACCAAAGGTACAAGGGATTTCAACTCACTGATGTAGAGCCACAGTAATGTCCAGGCTATGACTGCTAGGATGAATAAAAATACTGTGAAAAGAATGATTTTGTTCTGGACGTTCCAAAAGGGAGCTTTCTTCTTGAGTTGCTTCTGGGGTTTGGCTCTGGCGATGGGTTTTCTTGGTGGTCGTCTCCCTGGCAACTTCCCTGGGGCACTGATGACCTGAACTGAGATATTGGATATCTTCAAAAGAATGAAAGATGTATTAACAACTAGAAGTCTAGGGCTTAAATACAACCACTCAGTCAAGAGAATCTTAGTGCTAAAAGGTCTGCATAAATCAAATGATTTACATAAACAATGACTTTCACTGAATCACACAATTAAAACCAATCAGAAAAAAAAAACAAAAAACAATATATGAACTCCAGTGAAATTGTATCCAGGTTCTTCCCTCAACTCTCCAATTCTGCTAAATAGATGCTAGAGAGGATGGACCTAAATTTTATGTAGTGAAGACTAGAGGACCTAAAGGGCAGACAGTTAGGATTCTATGTGGGTTGATTCATGAGTCCATATATCTGGGAATGTGTGTGTTTGCAATATATATAGCTTTCCCCCCCACAATCAGTGTCTTATAGCTGAGGCAGGATTGACAGTAAGAATAGAAGTGAGTTCCTCAGAGAAATGAATTGATTTCCTAATTATGGCTTCACGAACCGGTGGTCATGGAACCAAGCAGGACCCCCCTGTGTCCAGGGGTTCCTGGACACAAAAGCTGTTCTGTGTCCCCCATTTCTTGATTACAGGAAATGGGCTTCATTCAGCCTCCATTACCTTTCCTGAGATCCAACAAGCAGGTTCAAACTGTTGCTAACTAGGGAAGGGTGGATGCAGAGACAAGGGAGGAAAAATAGTCCAGCCTTGGGTCAGAGTCTTGGTTCTCCATCAAGGGATACACATAACAATATTTTTGAGCCATTTTGGAGATACTGAAATCCCTACCAGGCAGGAGAAATTAATGGTATGCTGCCCACAAGCATGTAAATCCCAGACTGGTTGGAACCAGAAAGTTAATGATGCTGACTCCTACTTACCTCACCACCAACCAATCAGAAGGTGGTCCACAAACTGGTCATAACCTCTTTGAAACATTACTATAAAATTTCTCACTATCCCCTCCAGGTTGGGACACACAATTCTGAGGACATTAGCCCACTGTGGCTCCTTTTGACTAACAAAGCAATAAAGCTATTTTTTTCTACTTCACCAAAACTGTCACTGAAAATCAATTCTTTGTCCAAGTACAGAGCCTGGATTTGGCTTCAGTAAAGAGAAGAGTTCAGAATGATTTTCTTGTTTTGTTGTAGCCAAATGCTCTGGGAAGCAAACTCACTCAGAAAGACAGCATGGGTAGTGGACTGCAGTTTATTACACTGGGGGGTCCGAGGCAGAGTTTCCTCTTTAGCCAGGGACCCTGACTGACTTTTGTGAAAACCTTATATACCTTAAGTGTACGTGCTTAAGACCCCATCCCCAAATTCCTTAAACCTAGCCTGGAAAATGTTAAAGGGAAATACAATCAGGTTACAGCCATGATTCATAATCAGAAGGGTCAGCTGGCATATATTGTAGCCTACACCAATGGGTGCCATACACAGGTGATTGACTACAGAGAGGATTATTGCATTCTTTCTGACTATGGGAAATCTTGGTATGGAATCTGGTGTTTATCAGTCCATGAGGCCTGTTCTGCTGTAGGTGTGTTATCTCCTTGGCTACCTGGCACATAGTCCAAAGTGCACTGAAAGTGCAAGCAGCCTATAGTCCAAAGTTCACTGGGAATGTAAGAAGGCGCTTCCTTCTTTTTCAAGGTGGAGTCAGCTCGGCCTGTTCCTTTCCTCCCTCAATTTGTGTAGCGATGAAGGACAGAGGTCAAGTGCTTGTTTTACCATCACCTCACAGGCATGCTCTAGAAGTCAGTGACTGGACTGAACAATAATTCAGTTTCTCAATCACAAATGAAAAAATGATCAAAAAATAAAGAATGAAATAGGAGACTCATGTTAGATTAGAAAATTACCAGTATTAGCACATTGGCATACAAAGTGCTGTCTGCAACAGCAACAGGAAAAAAAAGTATATTATTTAACTCTTTGGCCTCCTCTTTTTTTTTTCTCCTCTACTCTCTGTCATTTGATGCTGTGAATTCTTTAATAATGTAAGTGAGAGTTCAGCTTCTTTGAAGGAGAGATTTATACATGTCACGGTAACTAAACATCAATGATGAAATAACTTTTAACCACACATTCTTTTAAAGACAAGAATGTGGAACACCAATGTTAAAGAAATAATTCCTCTTTTGAGCTCTCCTCTAAGAGTGTTCTCATTCTCTCTTACTCTCTCTCACTGTTCCCTACAAAGTACATGTCTTCCAGTCTTTAATCCTACCAATTAATGGGATAATGTGTGGCCAAGAACATTCTAAATTATTCATGGCTCCCTCATCTTTGTGCCAAACACTCTTGTCAACCCCTGGAGTGAAATGTAGCTTGCATGCCTCCCAGTGAAATTGAACTAGACCAGAGTTCATCGAATGTGATGTTCTGTAGGACTGAGGATGCTGTTTCTAAAAAGAAAACATTCTGTTATAGAACGAGTTGACTATGATGTCAAGTCAATTTAAAAAATACCCCCCAAGAAGTAAAAAAGGAAAACATAGAGAAGTGCTAGGCTATGGTGAACTAACAAGGCCAAAGTTGGGTCTTTAAGTGCGGGAACACATTACAGGCAGTCTCAGTTAGCCCTGATTAAATTTTAAAATGGAATTTGTATAGAGATCAGTACAATTTCCCTGGAGTTTTAGAAAAACAGCTGCAAATCAATTACCAAGTGTAGCACTTTAAAACAAGCTCATATTTGTAAAGTCCATTAAGTACCAAAGGAAGGTTAAGTGTTTTATTATTGTTTCCTTCATTTTTGTAAAGTGACTCAGTCTCATTTTACTAACAAGGTCAACAATAAATGGCATTCAAGTAACAGAGAAGGTTTCTCACAAAGTACTTACATTCACATCAACAGCTTTGGATGAAATATTACTGTTTTCTTTGTCCATTTTTAGATGTTCTGCAGGTGAACATCCAGAGGTGCCTCAAAGCCAGCTTTTCAGCCCCTTACATTCCCGCTTGAGAAGAGCTGGTTGCCATATTCAAGCTAGCTAGAGGGACGGAATCAATTTACCTCCACCGGGTCCAGTTCAGAAACTGAAGCTGCCTCATCGCTATATAGTGAATGTTAAAGGGACCTAGCAGAGAGCTTCGCAAAGCCCAACTAAAGGCTTCTTAACGTTACTCTGAATCAGGCCTCCTAGGGCTCAGCCTCAAGGCAAGTTTGCTTCAGGAGGATACAGTCCAACAACCCCTAGATATTTGCAAGTCTTTTAAATGTTTGCCTGCATCTACAAAGGAATATTAAGAGATCTAACTTCTAACCCTCAGCATTGCTTCTTAGAAATCCCCACACTGCCCAGGGGAGGGTAAAATGCACAAAGGAGGTCAACTGTATGGTGATGGGTAGTGATTAGACTTAGGATGATGACCTCTTTTGTAATGTATATAAATATTAATTTATAATGTTGTGCTCCTGAAATTATATGATGTTTCATGACAGTTTTGCCTCAATTAAAAAAAAAAAAAANACTAGCTTTGTTCATAGTGATGCTTCCTAAGGCCCACTTGACTTAACATTCCAGGATGTCTGGCTCTAGGCAAGTGATCACACCATCGTGATTTTCTTGGTTGTGAAGATCTTTTTTGTACAGTTCTTCCGTGTATTCTTGCCACCTCTTCTTCATATCTTCTGATTCTGTTAGGTCCATACCATTTCTGTCCTTTATCGAGCCCATCTTTGCATGAAGAAGTGGAAACCCACTCCAGTATTCTTGCCTGGAAAATCCCATGGACAGAGTAGCCTGGCAGGCTACAGTCTGTAGGATCACAACAAGTTGGACACTAGTGAGCGTGCACACACACACAAAGTGCACACACACAAAGTGCTCACACACAAAATGCACACTAAGTGTACACACACAGGGTACACACACAAAGTGCACACAAAGTGCTCACACACAGTGTACACACACAAAGTGCACACACACAAAGTGCACTGCAGGGAGCCTGCTGTTGTGTGACTGGTTGGTGGGAAGAGCTGTGTGATCTCCAGTTCCCTCCTCCTATAATGCATGCTTCAAAGCTTCAAGTCTCTCAGATGATCATATTCTTTCTGGGGTAGCATGGATCTCTGCATTTGTGATCCTGTAGGCATGTCACCAATCACAAGATGGACGTTTTAACCCCCTTGTGGAGAGAAAAGTCATTTTCTGCTTAGCATTCGAGCAGGGTCTGGATTTGCCTTTTTAGGCACGGTTATGGCACCGAGGACTCCCCACTGACCACCTGCTCTTGTGTCAGACCCCATCTGCATGTGAATTGACAGAACCCTTGCAGAGAAGACAGATGGCAAAGTGAGAGATATTTATGAAGCCCACCACATAAGCTCACTATTGTGTGAGCTTGTTATTTACATAAGTGACCACGGAAGGATTTGATCTGGTTGATATAGGTACACATTGCGGGGGGCGGGGGGTGGGGGATGGAGAAATGGAGCAGTTCCCAGAGAACCAAGGGCAGGAAATAGCAAATCAGCTTTGATGAAGGGCCGAGGACACTGCAGCCACCTGGGCTCAAAGGAATGACCAACAGACCAGAATGGTTTTGTTGCTGCTGTTGCGATGTGATTATTCTGAGAGCAGTATATGTTAAGTATGAAGCACTCTTTTATGAAGGGCCCTTTTCCTCGCTCTTCTCTGAGTAAATGATCACAGGGAAAGACTTTTATTTTATTGAGAATTTTTGGTTAGTTTCATGTGTACAACATAGTGATTCAATATTTTTATAGATTATACTCCACTTAAAGTTATAAAATACAGGCTTTATGCCCTATGCTGTACCATATATCCTCACAGCTTATTTTTTAAACTTTAAAAAATTTTATTTTTTAAATTTATTTAATTGAAAGATAATTGCTTTACAATATTGTGTTGGTTTCTGCCATGTGTCAACATGAACCAGCCATATTTATATGTACATCCCCTCCTTCTTTATGTTTTTAAATATTTATTTACTTATTTAATTACTGCATCGGGTCTTAGTTGTGGTATGTGGGATTTTTTTTGTTGCAGCACCCAGACCCAATTGCTCTGTGGCATGTGGGATCTTAACTGAACCCACATCCCCTGAATTGCAAGGCAGATTCTTAACCACTGTACCACCAAGGAAGTCCCAGGGGAAAGGTTTTAAATTGTAGCAATGATTTTTCCCCCCCTAGATCTCTTTTCAATCTAGGGGAAAAGGTTTGAGTGACCTGCCAAGTTCACATGGCTACTACTTTTTAGAGCCAGTTTTCAAAGCCAGATCGATAGGATTCCAAAATCGCAACTCTTTGCTGTTGTCTGTCATTTGGAACTTAGCAAGGAGGAGGGCAGACTAGGAGACCGTAGTGGCTGTGTCCTAGTTCTGGGGGAATTCAGTTGGTTGGAGAAGTCTGTAATATTTACAGCTTCTAGCTGTATTTGTGGCTTTAAGCAAGGCGCCCTTGAGAAGCTGAGCTTTATTTGATTGCNGGAGGGCAGACTAGGAGACCGTAGTGGCTGTGTCCTAGTTCTGGGGGAATTCAGTTGGTTGGAGAAGTCTGTAATATTTACAGCTTCTAGCTGTATTTGTGGCTTTAAGCAAGGCGCCCTTGAGAAGCTGAGCTTTATTTGATTGCCATCTAGTGGTCATTTAATCTCTGTAGGGAAGCTAAGCACTGTAGTTTTTGTTTTTCATGTCTCTGCTGAAAAGCCAATAAAATCATTTAAGTTTACAAAAATGTATATGTAGAAACAAAGAATGTTTCCCCAAATCTTAACTTACATGAGACCATGTTATGTGGAGAAATCTAAGCAGAATATGAGATCACTAAAAATGGACTTTGTAAATTATTTTCTCTCTCTTACTGATAGGAAAATTTGATACTCAGAGAAATACACAAGGTTACAAAGAATGTTCTTTACACATTATGTAGAGCGAGCATATCATCAAGAGCACAGGCTTCAAAATTAGCTTGCCTAGTTTTAGCTCTATCCTTCTATGCCTTGGCCAAGTTGCATAACCTCTCTGAGCTTGTTTCCTCAGATGTAAAAGTGTAACAGAAAACAACAACCTCATATGTGAAAGTGCAACAGAAGAGGTGGCAAGAATACACAGAAGAGCTATATAAAAAAAGATCTTAATGACCCGGATAACCATAATGTTGTGGTCACTTACCTAGAGCCAGACATCCTGGAGTGCAATGTCAACTGGGTCTTAGGAATCATCACAATGAACAAGGCTAGTGGAGGTGATGGAATTCCAGCTGAGCTATATTTAAAATCCTAAAAGATGATGCTGTTAAAAGTGCTGTACTCAATATGCCAGCAAACTTGGAAAACTCAGCAGTG
Source organism: Neotragus pygmaeus (assembly GCA_006410875.1). Taxonomy (NCBI): domain Eukaryota; kingdom Metazoa; phylum Chordata; class Mammalia; order Artiodactyla; family Bovidae; genus Neotragus; species Neotragus pygmaeus. The sequence goes on along the minus strand of SJYV01038756.1, from coordinate 514,084 downwards.
GCCACAGGACTGGAAAAGGTCAGTTTTCATTCCAATCCCAAAGAAGGGCAATGTCAAAGAATGCTCAAACTACCGCACAATNCTGACTCTGTGCGACCCCATAGACGGCAGCCCACCACGCTCCCCCGTCCCTAGGATTCTCCATACAAGAACACTGGAGTGGGTTGTCATTTCCTTCTCCAAAAAACAGTAATGCTAGTAATGCTTAAAATTCTCCAAGCCACGCTTCAATAGTACATGAAGCGTGAACTTCCAGATGTTCAAGCTGGTTTTAGAAAAGGCAGAGGAACCAGAGATCAAATTGCCAACATCCGTTGGATCATGGAAAAAGCATGAGACTTCCAGAAAAACATCTACTTCTGCTTTATTGACTATGCCAAAGCCTTTGACTGTGTGGATCACAACAATCTGTGGGAAATTCTTCAAGAGATGGGAATACCAGACCACCTGACCTGCTTCTTGAGAAATCTGTATGCAGGTCAGGAAGCAACAGTTAGAACTGGACATGGAACAGCAGACTGCTCCTAAATCGGGAAAGGAGTATGTCAAAGCTGTATATTGTCACCCGGCTTACTTAACTTTAGAGTACATCATGAGAAACGCTGGGCTAGAGGAAGCACAAGCTGGAATTAAGATTGCCGGGAGAAATAGCAATAACCTCAGATATGCAGATGACTTCACCCTTATGGCAGAAAGCAAAGACGAACATAAAGGCCCTCTGATGAAAGTGAAAGATGAGAATGAAAAAGTTGGCTTAAAGCTCAACATTCAGAAAGATAAGATCATGGCTTCTAGTCCCATCACTTCATGACAAAGAGATGGGGAAACATTGGAAACAGTGTCAGACTTTATTTTGGGGGCTCCCAAAGCCCTGCAGATGGTTACTGCAGCCATGAAATTAAAAGACACTTACTCCTTGGAAGAAAAGTTATGACCAACCTAGACAGCATATTAAAAGCCAGAGACATTACTTTGCTAACAAAGATCCATTTAGTCAAAGCTATGATTTATCCAGTAGTCATGTATGGATGTGAGAGTTGGACTATAAAGAAAGCTGAGCTCTGAAGAATTGATGCTTTTGAACTATGGAGTTGGAGAAGACTCTTGAGAGTCCCTTGAACTGCAANTCTTTAATGTACAGTGTATATTACACATTAATCAGGTCTTCCTCAACTTTGGGAGGGACTGCTCAATCATAAAGATCAGTTTTTTTTTTTTTTCTTGATTTTGAACTGTGGAGTTGGAGAAGACTCTTGAGAGTCCCTTGAACTGCAAGATCAAACCAGTCCATCCTAAAGGAAATCAGTCCTGAATATGCACTGGAAAGACTGATGCTGAAGCTGAAACTCCAATAGTTTGGCCACCTAATGTGAAGAACTGACTCATTGGAAAAGCCCCTGATGCTGGGAGAGATTGAAGGGGACAACAGAAGATGAGATGGTTGGATGGCATCACTGAATTTATGGACATGAGTTTGAGTAAACTCCAGGAGTTAGTGATGGACAGGGAGGCCTGGCGTGCTGCAGTCCATGGGGTCACGAAGAGGTGGACATGACTGAGCAACTGAACTGCACTTAGGATCCACTTCCCTCCATTATGACCAGTGGATCCTAGCTTCTCCTCTCCTGCTGACTCACAGGGAACCTGATAGTAATTCTTTACATAACATCATATGGATCTTTTTAAAAAATGAAGTGATGTGGAACATCTTAGAGAACCCCTAGGTCTGTACCACTGTAATATCTCCTTAATAAGTTTTCCTCCTCTGGGCTCATCGCTTCCATGTGTTTGTTGCTAATAAATACATCTTTCTAAAATAACTCTCCAGTATCACCTCCATCTTTGACAATGGCAGCCGGATCCTCTTTTGTTTAGCCCCCTAGCCTGATATTCAAGGTCCTCCTCAGTGTGGTACCAGGCTACTTTGTAGCTCTCAAATCATGCAGTTTCAGTCTTTATTCCTCCATTTAGTCAACCATCCGCCTGTTAACTCAACACTTATTGCATGCCTACTATATGATAGATGCCAAATATTTTTCAAGTGAATTAACTGTATCTCTGCCCTTAGAAAGCTCTCAATAGAGTTTGACATTGAAACTCCAACTAGAAATCTTAATTTATCTACTTAAAAATTAATTGCAATATATAGTGGAACTATATGTAGATTTGTTCTGTATTTTCCAAGTCTCCTGTAAATGTGCAATACTTTCATAGGTAAGTTTGAAGGTGAAGTCGCTCAGTCGTGTCTGACTCTTTGTGACCCCATGGACTGTAACCTACTAGGCTTTTCTGTCCGTGGGATTCTCCAGGCAAGAATACTGAAGTGGATTGCCATTTTCTTCTCCAGGCAAGAATACTGAAGTGGATTGCCATTTTCTTCTCCAGGGATCGAACCTGGGTCTCCCACATCAAAGGCAGATGCTTTAACCTCTGAGCCACCAGGGAAGCCAAAAGCTCTCAATAGAGGAGGCTACAACTTTATGTAATAATTTCTATCAAAGATGTGTCAACAAAATGCCTTCGAATCATAGAGGAGGCTGATATCAGCATTCCTCTCCTCTCAGTCTTGCTGTGTCCTGCTTTCCACCCCCATCCACATGAACTTATTCAAGTCCTTACCACTTTCAATAGCCTACTTTTCTACCTACTTTTCACCCTAGCCCACAGCACTCTCTTCTTACCCCAACTCATAGTCTTCACTGTGCATACCAGGACTTGAGACTTAAGTATTGTTAGAATAATCCATCAAACATTGCGGCATCTCTCAGTGTCGTCATGTTGATTATNTCTCATACCTACTTTTCACCCTAGCCCACAGCACTCTCTTCTTACCCCAACTCATAGTCTTCACTGTGCATACCAGGACTTGAGACTTAAGTATTGTTAGAATAATCCATCAAACACTGCGGCATCTCTCAGTGTCGTCATGTTGATTATTTAGCTTATCATCTGTATATTCTGTCTCCAAGCTCCTTGACCTCATACTAACCAGTTACATCTGCAATGACCCTATTTCCAAATAAGGTCATGTTCTAAGGTTGTGGGAGTTCAAACTTCAACTTATCTTCTGAAATAAATGACACAACCCAAACACCATGCAAGGTCTATAGGAATGGAAGGGACTCTTGGAGGGCAGTCACTCCAACAGAGTTACACTTGCTTTCAATTTAGCAAGTCGACAGTATTGCAAAAATTCTAGAGCCTGGTCATAGTCTGGGGAAGCTGCAGGTGGCATTCTAACCATGTTCTCTAGATGTTATCTTGAACCTTGCCATGCTCTTCTGATTCCTTTTCCCTCCCAGATGAGGAGGGGGAAGGATAGTACAGTATGACCCAGTCATGCTCCAGAAGGAGCTGATCATCATCCATGATCAGTCATATCAATACCAAAAGACAAATGTTCAGACAAGACTGTCCTGCATCAGACCAGTAACGGGAGAATACGTGCGTGGATGGCCACTGTGACTTTGCTTTCTGGTTCAACGGTTATATTAGAGACCTCTTTTCTCTTCTAAGTGTGTGATATAAAGAGTATTCATTTCAGCAGAAACATGTGGCTGGGCTAAGGGGCACTTAGTAAACTAGACCAGAAGTCATTCTATAGCATATCCCTTACTGGATAAACCCTAAAGAGTCAGATTGGCCCAAGCTGGCAAATAGCACTGTCACAGAAAGCTATGAACACATTGAGCTGGCAGAGTTCTGGCTTGCTGTAGGCACTGAATCAATTCAATGTTTGAGGAAGGAATGAATCTCCTGTATTAAAAAGTATTAATCTTGGAAATTATGCAAAGGTCACTGGAATACAAAGGAATCCTTTATTTTAAAACAGTTCTAAAAATGAGATGAATCAGATTGAAAGGAGAAGACAGAGAAAATGATAGGTGATGAAAAATGAGAACAATTAGTATAAAATGTATTTAAGAAAACAATGGAATCAAAAAAGCATGTGGCATAGGGCAGGTGGAGGAAAAGGAGGAATGAAAACAAGAGGGGAAGAAAGCAAAGGTATAAGAGCAACTAACACATTTTAAATGTGTATTCCATGGCATAATTTGGCCTGGAGAACACCCTCTCTTTTCAGCAGAGCCGTGGCCTACACTGCTTTCTTTAGGAATAGCTTGTCTATTTCATCTCTCTCATGCTGTCCAATGCTCCAAGCTCCTTTGGAGTTTAGCCCTTGGCATTTCAACTTCCCCATGGGCCATGTGCATGTTTGTGAAATCTGAAATACATACTGTCTGACTATTTGCTCATTATCCTAATCATTCACAATTAGAGACCCCAACAGCTTTGACTTAATTTACAAATGGCAAATGAAAAATCCCTCATTAAATGTTCTGGTTATTTCTATCAAATAACAGAGCTCGGGGGGAGCACAACTAAGATTCAAATGTAAACATCTCTGATGTGGTTTAAAAAAAAAAAAAAAAGACCTACGCTCTCAAACCCTCCATCCCCAAGAGAGAAGTATTTCTCAATTGAATTAGACACTCCTAAAAAAATGGTTTGGCTCTCCAACATTTTTTACCTTGAGGGAATTTATACAATGCTGAAGCAGGGTTTTTTCCCTTCAGTTACAAACTACAGGTTCAGATTTTGTTCCAGCCAGCACATACAATGTTTGTGTGTGTTTTCTGTAGCATTCGATACTAATTTTTTTAAAATTAATCATTGTTGGTATCTCAATGTGATTAATCTGACCTACTTAATCCCATTGATACCCTAAAACTTCAGGGTATCAGGTAGATAGGCATTTATTTGCCAGAATGTAGCCTGCCTGTCACATTGTCTCTGATCTCATCTAAAGAGTACTATCCTCTTCCCAGGTGGCTCAGTGATGGCAGGAGATGTAGGTTTGATCCCAGGGTGGAGAAGATTCCCCTGGAGGGAGAAATAGCAACCCACTCCAGTATTCTTGTCTGGAAAATTCCATGGAAAAAGGAACCTGGCTGGCTGCAGTCCATGGAATTGCAAAGAGTCAGAGGTAACTGAACACACCCTGGAAAATTAAAATAATTTTGTAATATGGCTGTGAGTGTTCATCAGGACACAGGAGACTCCAGTGGGATTTTATTCCTTTTCCCAGCAGGCTAAGTGTTTCTGACTTATTGGGATGATTGCTGCCATCCTCTCACTTTCTCATCAGCATAAAGGGCATATGAACAGATGTCTCTTCTAAGTGATCACTCGGTGCATCAATTTGCTGCAATGGACCGGAAAGGGTTTTATCTTAAAAAGAGTTTTTGCACTTCTTCCACAAATTGTATGTCACTAGAAGTCCTTGGCTAGAGAAGGCAATGGCACTCCACTCCAGTACTCTTGCCTGGAAAATCCCAAGGATGAGGGAGCCTGGTAGGCTGCAGTCCATGGGGTCACTAAGAGTCTGGCACGACTGAGCAACTTCCCTTTCACTTTTCACTTTCATGCATCGGAGAAGGAAATGGCAACCCACTCCAGTGTTCTTGCCTGGAGAATCCCAGGGATGGGGGAGCCTGGTGGGCTGCCCTCTATGCGGTCGCACAGAGTCAGACACGACTGAAGCGACTTAGCAGCAGCAGCAGCAGCAGAAGTCCTTGACAGTGCCAACTGACACTGACCTACGGCTGCCGGACCTCCTTTCTCAAGGTACAGTCTCTTCAGCCTCACTGATAAAAATGCCTTAGTTTCTTCACAAACCAGAAAGGAATGGAGTCTGTCTCCCGGGCTGGCATCAGTTTTGGAGAGCCACTGCTCTCCACGTTATCCAGAGCCATGAAGAAGGACTACTCAGGAAGGGGGACCACTTCCCGACTCTCCCTAAAATAAACTCACAGCAGCTGAGGGAGTCTGTTCCTTATAAACTCCTTGAGGACAGCATGGAGACTGACACTTAGTAGGTGCTCAGTAAATCTCGGCTAACAAGGTAAGTGCTAATTAATAACATAAACTAATTACTGTGAATTAATGAATACAACATTGCCAAAGACTTCGTTTCTCTAAGCTTATTCCTTTTACCACAGACTAGTTTTCTTCTCAAAATTAGTTTTTGTGCCCAAACCGAATGCCTCTTTCACCTTACCCTAATCCTGGCCTTAATTAAAAGATTCCAAAGAAAAAAATTTACATAATTTTACAGAGCTTTGCAGGAATTATTCTGATGAAGAACCATAGGTTAAAAAAAAAAATCGTAGATTAAGCTTTCATACATAAAACGAGCTACCTTTAGTGCTGGTTACTTGTATATACAAGTGTGCTCCAAATTCAGGAAGGATTTAAGCACTTCTTTCATGCAGAACCCAGAAAATCATATCTGCTTTCCTGAATTACAAACAGGTGAGCTCTTCACTGTGCATTTCTACTAGGGGAAGATGGAATATTAGTCAAATATGGGACCACATCTTCACTTGTGTTCCCCCCAAGCCTAGGAGTGTGTTTAGGATGGAGAAGGCAATATTGATGTCATTCATAAAACCTCACAAGGCTCAGGGTTCAAATTCTAGTCCCCCATTTACAACTATGTGATCCCCTTTGACCTGTCTAATCCTCACTTTCCTGAAAAAAGTTATGTCAATACGCCCCTGGCAGGTTCATTATACATGTTAGAGGAGATGAATTATGTCGTCCAACATCTAGCAGGTGCTCAGTGCGTATCTTTCAAGCGGGATTCCGCTGGGTCATTAACTTTCTCTTCCGTTGTTCCGAAGCAGGAGTTCTACTCTCGCAGTTTCTCATTTTGCAATTTGTGTGAGCCGAGCTCATCCCATCACAAGGGTGATACAATGTTCTCCCAGAGAATTATTGTTCCAAGAATGTTCCAAGGATGGCTCTTTAACTTTGCTCACAGAGGTCCATTTCAATATCTGTTTCATTAAATAAAGGTCAGTAGGGCAATATTCACCCTAAACCCATTTGAACCATAGTGAGTTATTCCCTTGCCCTTCAAAATGGCTTTACATTCTCAGCTCAGGGCCATGGAAGTTGACATATTCATTTTGAGAATATATTATAGGTTCATTGCCACATCAGAACTTTAATTTTTCTGAATGACAAATCAATTAAACACATTTTGCTTTAATTTTCTTGCCTAAGACATCCAAGTTGAATTCTGGAAACAATTTCTGTTCTGGTGCCATATTATGGAAATTTTTTTTTTTCCAGTTGACCCCTCTGTTTTTTACCAACCATGTCTACTTCAGAGTCATTAGCAAGCATGAACAGCTCATGGATTTAATGTGGTCTTTGGAAGAAATGAAAAATGTTAGGATTTGGAGCAAGGACCCAGCAATCATAAAACTCCTTTGAAGCTGCTAAGAAAGAACAAGTTCCTTGTAGGCAGACAATGTCTTTCAGAATATTCGCAAATAGATTTTTAAAGTGCTAATGCTGATGAGAATATAAAGAAATAACCTCACTTATCTTTTACAGGTGAATGCAAACTGGTACTATAGGTATAATTTGACCATATTAACCAAAAATGGGTATTCAGAGCATCTAGGAAATTATCCTAAGGAAATGATCATAAAGATACCTCTATATAATTTTTTTTTTTTTTTTTTTTTTTTTG
>SJYV01038756.1:486487-502104 GCA_006410875.1 Neotragus pygmaeus | reverse complement strand
TTTTTTTTTTTTTTTTTTGGCAGGAGGCAGGATGCTTCTCCTGTGGCTCAGCTGGTAAAGAATCTGCCTGCAATACGGGAGACCTGGGTTTGATCCCTGGGTTGGGAAGATCCCCTGGAGAACGGAAAGGCTATCCACTCCAGTGTTCTGGCCTGGAGAATTCCATGGGCTGTATAGTCATGGGGTTGCAAAGAGTTGGACATGATTGAGCAACTTTTATTTTCATATAATTTTTCATACTGTCAATTTTAATGGTGAATTTGGAAACATTCTAAAATTAACAAAAAATGTTCAATTAAGTGAAATATGGTACATTCATTCAATGGATTTTTGATGGGAAAGTATTTTGTCCTTTCCATGTAGAAGAGCTTTCTATGTAGGAAGTATTACTTCTTCCTGTCTTATTGGAACACCCCTGTGAGTCACATCCTCTTGTTTCTTGAGACAATATCTGCCCTCTCCTTTCTATGAAGCTTTATTGGTGAACAGATTGCATCCAAGAGGAACTAGATTCATGCAAAAGGATAATGAAGATGGAAACATTCTAAAAATGGTTTAATTAAATATGTATTTTAATATTCTATGATAGGGTGCATTAAATTGTGGAGAGTGGTTATCCTGGATAATGGAATTAAAGAGAGTTGTTCACGTTCTCTGAATGATTTGGATATTTCACAAACTTTTATCAAGGGAGGAAGAATACTTATTTTGAAATTTAAAAAAGGAAAAATTATTGCTGTCCCCATGCATAAATACTGTGAAGCTAGAGTGATGGAAAATTAAGTAAGCTAAACATTAATTGAAATCTGTGTAATTAATAAAGCAGTGGCAAGATTAGAAAATAACTATAAGTCAACATCTGAAATCACCGTGTGCTTCCAAGGAGGACTGCCTCAGGGACTCATCTACTATGGATTATGTCATTGTTACTGGCAATACAATGTAATTTTAACTTCAGTTCAGTTCCATTCAGTCACTCAGTCATGTCACTCTTTGTGACTCCATGGACTACAGCATGCCAAGCTTCCTTGTCCATCACTAACCTCCGGAGTTTACTCAAATTCATGTCCATTGTGTCGGTGATGCCATCCAACCATCTTATCCTCTGTCGTCCCCTTCTCCTCCCACCTTCAATCTTTCCCAGCATCAGGGTCTTTTCCAGTGAGTCAACTCTTCTCATCAGGTGGCCAAAGTATTGGAGTTTCAGCTTCAGCATCAGTCCTTCCAAGGAATATTCAGGACTGGTTTCCTTTAAAATTGACTGGTTTGATCTCCTTGCAGTCCAAGGGACTCTCAATAGTCTTCTGTAACACCACAGTTCAAAAGCATCAGTACTTCAGTGCTCAGCTTTCTTTATAGTCCAACTCTCACATCTATACATGACTACTGGAAAAACCACAGATTTGACTAGACGGACCTTTGTTGGTAAAGTAATGTCTCTACTTCTTGACTTAATTATATATTTTAGAAAGGATTAATGTTGGAAATATTCAATTGTCTTTCTTTTCTCTGTTGGGTGTACATGATGGCAAAGAACTTATTTGATGTGGAAATTCCCATTTCTACAGTTTACAGTATGTCACATCACATGGAGAAAAACTGAGTACCAGCGGCCTAGGGCTAGATGGCCTCCTAATCAGTGGTTTCATTGGCATAATAGTGTCCCTAAGGAGACACAGGGTTTGCATAATGACTATTTAGGATTTATTCTGCCTAAATCACTGCTGCTTGCAATTAGAAAGAATCATAGCATTCTAAGCAGATCTATAAGTTGAGAGAGAAGTAAGGTTGTTCTTTTTTTTTTTAACCATTTGTCAAATGAGGTCTTAGTTTCCTGACCGGGGATTGAACCTGTGACCCCAGCACTGGAAGCATGAAGGGAACACTAGGGAAATCCCAAAAAGGTTGCCTTTTTTTTTTTTTTTTAATGGACTTGACTATACTCTGGATCCAAGCAAACCATTAGATTATTTTGTAGAGCTGAAATGGGGAAAGAAACTATCAAGAATTGACACCTACCAAAGTGGTTCTTAAACATGGCTTAGGTGCAGAAAGCCTGGTGGGCCACAGCCCATGGGGTTGCAAAGAGTTGGACATAACTGAAGTGTCTTGGCATGCATGCAGGGCATGTAGTGGCCTTCAGCTTCTTCACCATCTGCACAGTATGAGGGTATTACTAAGCCCTGAAAGATCATGGCCTTGAATCTATATTGTCTATGAAGCTGGGCTGTTTAAATGGAGAAATTTAGCCTTCAGAATGTTCAGGGGAACTAGGTTTACAAAACAGCTTGCAGGAATGATGTGCTCATTTCTGCCAATAACTCAGTAGTTTGCATTTTAATCTTTGTGCTTTGCAGGTTACCATAGCAGTGAAAGGTCCTCAGTCAACAGGATTATGTCAATTTCAATGACGGTGAAATCAACAGTTAAGCTAATTTGAGGCCATGGAAACTAAATTTACTATCAGCAATAGTGCTGCAACCTATTGTGTCATTAAAGCTTTCTGTAAATGTTAACTAAATGGCAACCCGCCTGGAAACAAAAAACAAGACCTTATGAAAAGTGAGCTTTGTTTTTCCATTAACAGAAGACCCAGTTTTCGTCACAGCTCTTGGTGGAAGGAATGATATAAAGAGTAGAGAACTCTGGTCTATCTGGAGTCAGACGTTTTCTTAAGTCATCTTCCTGTTCTTTGACATATCAGAGAGTTAGAAATGAGACTTGCACTCACCATGCAGCCTGTACAACCTTACTGATGACATATCTACAAATGTCACTAACTTTTAGCAAATCTGTTTGTTTCTGTGATCATGTGGAACCGTGATCTTGGTTCCTGGGCTGAGGCAGCAGATATATGAAGCTGAAAGCTGGGTGTTGTGGTCCTGTCAGGGACCTGCAGCCATCACCACATAAAGTTTTGCACATCCCACATCAAGGGGAGCTCTGACTACACTGACCAAATTTGGCCTTTTAAAAAGTAACTTGAAAGCACACACTTCTATAATTAAAGTAGATAACCAACAAGGTCTCACTGTATAGTAATAACTTAAATGGAAAAAGAATTTGAGAAAGAATAGTTTAGGTATAACCGAATCACTTTGCTATATGCCTGAAACTAACACATGGCTAATCAATTATACTCCAATATAAAATTTAAAAAAAGAAAAATAAAAAGTAACTTGAAAACAAAAAAAATTTATGTTTTTCTTTATGATCTCAACCTCTAACCCTGTCTCCTAGAAGTCTAAAGCAGAATAAGACTCCCAGGCATGGGTACCACAGGGATTTCTCAAATCACCCTTGCTCAAGTCCACCCAGAAAAGGTCTATCTGTAAATCCAAGCCTCTTTTTCATTGTTTCAACTCTTTTGGGTCCAGACAGGTTGGGACAAGTGGTAAAGAGGCTAATACATTCTCATAATGGCACAAAGTTGAAGTCCCTGGGTCCAGTGACCTCAAGTAAACATTCCCTGACCATCCCAGATCAGAGAATTCTTCCTTCAGAGGGTCCGAGTGAACACTGCTGTACTTTAGCCTGTAAACAAGCAATAAATGACACAAGGAGCTTTTGGGTACATGGTTTGCTTAGCTAACTGTAAATTCAATTAAGAGCCATATCCATATTTCACTGTATCTCCTAGTTCATAAAACAGTTCCTTAACTATATTAAGGATTCAATAAACTCTGGTTGATTACAGGATGATTTTCTAAGTCATTTTCTTACATTCAACACATAATGTGTTTTTTGCCGATTATCAGGGCAGTTTTTGAATAAATAAATACATAGAAAAAACAGAATGAGACATTAGGACCTTAGTTAGTAATACCTTAGGAAGAATTAGTGAGAGAGATTTAGCAGAAAGGCCATACAGTTGAAAGAAATATGTGTTGCTCTGGGAGTCTATGAAACTAGATTTAAATTCTCCTCCAAACAGCTAATTTGCTAAATGATGTTAGAGAAATCATTTCACCGTTGGTTTCCAGTATTATTGTAAATAAAATGCAGGATTTGGAATAGATGATTTTTCTAGGACTTTAGAAGAGAAATTACTAGGAATGGAATATGACTTCAAGTTTTACTGAGAGCTAATTCTACAAGAGAGTGAGTCCCCAAAGAGCCCACCCAGCTTAAAAAAAAAAAAGAAAAAAAAAAAGAGTTCTCTCAACAGAGAAAGTGGTTCATTCTAGTAGAGTTTTGAAATACATAGTTGGAGTTGGTTAGATATTATTTAGAATTTTTTACATCTATGGTTTCAAGTGAAATCAGTCCAATTTTCTTTTCTTATCCTTATTGGACTTTGGAATCAATGTTAAATAACCCTCATGATGTGAGTTGGAATCAATATGTTTGTCTTTTCCTAACAGTTTCCTAAATTTATCGATATCTATTTCTTCCAAATAGAACTCTGTCCTTAGCAGTCTCACCCACCCCTTCTCCCTGTACTTCTTCACTCAGATCACACGTGAAGTACTGATATTGTATAGAATTTTAGTTCAGATTATTATAGTAAGTTTTCTCTCTTTATTTTTTAGTCCTTGATTATTTAAACAAGAATGAAATTTTCTAACTTATCTTTATTTCCCGTATCAAGTAGTGTTTTCCTGGTAATATATTTTTCTTAGTGGATATTCAATCCAACTTTATTTTCAAATATGGTTTTTGTTAATATTTTTGTGTCACTTTGAGATTAAAAAAAAATTAGCTATATAGAAAATTATGTGTTCAATGCTGGGTTTTTTTTCCCCTTCAGTACCATAAAAATATTACTTTATGTATCCAGGGTACTACTGAGAAGTCTAATGTCCATCTGATTCTTTTTTCTTATATGTGATGAGCTTTTATTCTTTAAAAACTTTGAAAGGTTTCCTATTTATTTTCAGTGGTCATATATTTCACTGAAATATTTCCCACTGAGGGCGCCTATCCTTTATTTTTTGGCATCTTATACGTCTTTTAAAACTGAGTTCTTAGGTTTTTGTGTGTTTTTTTGTAATTTTAAGAAATTCTCAAAATTATTTCTTCAAAATTTTCCTCCTTTACATTGATTTTTTTTCTTTTTCTTCTGAAATTTCAACTCTATGATTTTTTTTGCCCAAATCAATATTTCTTTTGTATTTCCATCTGTTGTCCCCATCTTTTTTTTTACAGGATCTTGTTTTAATATTCTAGTTTATTAATTTGTTCTTTTTATCCATTCTACTATCAATCTTTATTTTATTTATTTTTGGGGCACACCACATGGCTTTCAGGATCTTAGTCCCCAGCCAGGAATCAAATCTGTGCCCCCCTGCAATGGAAGCATAGAGTTCTAACCACAAGACTGCCAGAGAATCCCACGTTATTTTATTTTTTTTATGTTTCATATCTCCAGTTTGTTTTTTCTTCATAATGGAAGGAATAGCTTCAAGCTTCCAATATTTGCTCTTACCATTTTTAGTATATTACTGGACTAATTATAAATGATTCTTCTCTCTGGCCCATGAAGTCTTCTTCATCTAGTACTCCAGTGTGTCCTTAGATGACAATACTTAACACTTCTCTGTGGTCTTCCAGCTGCTGCCCATGAGCTCACATTTCCCTTAGATTATCTGCTACTTTGACTGCAAATGCGAAATGGAGAATGGGAAGAAAATCTCAGGCCCTAGCTTGGATAGCTTCTGGTGAGTTGGGAGCATACATCTGGTTGTCGTGGTTGTATAGTTGCTAAATCTCTTTTGCAATCCCATGGACTGTACCTGCGAGGCTTCCTAGGCAAGAATACTGGAGAGCATTGCCATTTCCTCCTCCAGGGGATCTTCCCTACCTAGGGATTGAACCTAATCTCCTGCATCTCGTGCATTGCCAGGCAGATTCTTTGGATTCTCTCATTCTCTGCTGCTTCCTATCTTAATCCTGGGCACTCGGGGTAAAATTGTCTCCTAGAGCCTCACATTTTTCAACACCATCATCTCCAGGCTAAAACATCTGATGAGACTGAAGGGGTGGGAGCCTGATGGAGGAGGGGAGTCTTGTTAGGAGGAAAACAACCCAGAGTGCTGGCCAGTTCACTGTGTTGCCTGCTCCTCCCTCCAGCTGGCCTCTGTCAACCCTGGACTGTGCTGCTTTCCTGTCTCTTAGAGACTCTGGTGGAGCCAGGGCAACGTAGAAAACGGAACAAGCATACTCTGAACACTCTCTCCCACACCTAGCCCCCCACCCCCTACGGAGGTTATGTCCCATGTCCCCCCTTCCCTGCATCAATCCCAAATGGGAATCTAACCATCTTCCAATCTCTCACCAGGAATTTCCTCCCAGTTTTATATCATTTGGGGGATTCCATCAACCTCCCTCACTTGCTTTTATGGCAAACCCGAGGTAAAAAATTTGAGAAAAGAATTCAGCTGCATGTTAATATAACATCTTTCCAGGAACAGACAACTTACCAGTGGTTGTCAGAGGGTCACTAGGTCTTCTAGAGAGTACGTTAGATCCTTTATGTGACCCACAGGATAATTTCCTGACTGTTTGTGACCCCGTGGACCGTAACCTGTCAGCTCCTCTGTCCACAGAATTCTCTAGGCAAGAATACTGGAGTGGCTTGCCATTTCCTTCTCCAGGGGATCTTCCCAACCTAGAGATTGAACCTGTGTCTTTCATATCTCCTGCACTGGCAGGCAGATTCGTTACCACTAGCGCCACCTGGGAAGCCCTACGTGAAGGAGTAAGGACCAGAATTCGACCTCCTTCCCACCCCACTTCAGTTCAGTTCAGTTCAGTTCAGTCGCTCAGTCGTGTCCAACTCTTTGCAACCCCATGAATCGCTTCAGCTCCATGGGAATCCTGCAGAACTCTCTATGGAAGCCTAGAACTGCAAAAAACACAGTCTGATGAACCATCATCCAGCATCTAGAGTGTGGCACTATCTATAGTTTCATTAATTTTACATTTTCTTGTTAGTTAACAATGCATTATATGAGTAAAATACTTTGTTTTTTTACTAAATGAATCACAGTGTTTTCCTTCTTCACTGGAAGGAAAGAATAAGATGAATTGGTGGTTCCCAAGGTTTATTTGCCTTCTTAAGCTTTCATGGATGAGAAAAATATTTAAAACATCTCATCTAAGCTAGATCCAGTCTTGGGCAAAGTTCAAGAGTGTTCAGTAAACAAATGTTTACAGAGAGCAATGTAGATTGCTTATCACTTCTGGCTGATTCAAGAAACTGTATAAATATCTGCATCAGACCCAGAATCTGGCCTATGGGGAGGAAGATTATTGATAGAGAAGGGAAAACTGTTCTCTTCTGCAATCACTCATCCAGTTGATATAAACACCCTCCATACTTTCTGGGCATCTATACGTGAGTCCCTGAAGAACTGGGGCTTTGGATTGCTCATTTCTGTGTCGTCCCCCGACCCCGTGGCCAGAGTCTGGCATAATAAGCATAAGGGAGGTACTCAAAAAATATGTGGGGGGCAAAGACCTTGTTCTTGAGCTCTTGGCTTCAGGCTGTCAGAGTGGGCAAAACTATTCTGAAACTTTTTACTGCAGCTGTCAAGATGACCAATATAACCTTGCAAGGGCCACCTGAAAGTTAACGTACATTTCTACAGCTATAGATACAGCTTCCATATTGCTGGCTTCTTGAATGAAATGACCAGCCCTGCCTGCAAAGTCCCTAGAGACAAAGGAGAAACTTTATATTTGAAGACACAAGACTGATTTGTTTATTTAGGTGCGTTCTGTAAGTTGAGGAGGGAAATTTTTGGCAAATAAATAAATAAATAATCAGACAAACGAAGGCTTCTAGGGCAAAGGAGCTGAGGAAGAGGAAGCGGAGTCTTTGCATAGTTCTAAATGAACAGGAGGTGGCAGCAGAGTAGGCAACGTGGATTTGCAGCAGAAATGCAGCACTTGGAAAAACCAGGGGCAGGAGGCTTTGAGAAGGTCAGAAGGTGACTAACTACTTCTTTATCACAGAGACCACGATGCGGCACTTTCGTCCTCGCTACAGGTTGTGGGACGTGGCGTCTTACATGATCTGCCTGGGCA
The DNA here is from genome assembly GCA_006410875.1 of Neotragus pygmaeus. Classification (NCBI taxonomy): domain Eukaryota; kingdom Metazoa; phylum Chordata; class Mammalia; order Artiodactyla; family Bovidae; genus Neotragus; species Neotragus pygmaeus. Next base: position 494,073 of record SJYV01038756.1, on the reverse strand, counting down.
TTCCATACCCGGTCATGCCTGCCTGGGAGGCTCCCTTGTTGCTGCCCATCTGTAGGCCTATTACGTTCTGTCCTTGGCGAAGCTGCTCCTCGGAAAATCCTCTCCGATTCTGCTGAGCTTTCCTGGGCAGAAGAAATGAGATGGAACAATTTCACTCTTTTTAAAAACTTTCCCAAGATATGCAGTTAGACATGTTCTTTTGGGGGCCACCGATTAGAAGGACAGGCCTTATTCTGAACCGCAGTCCTGCCAAGAACTATGGTTCTACCCTGAGCTATGACCCTGCCCTGAGCTATGACCCTGCCCTGGATTACGGCACCACCTGGGCCATGACCCTATCACAGACGGGTCCTGCTATGATACACGACCTCTCTACTCTTCAAGTGAATTTCCAGAATTTCCACAGCAAAGAACCGGTGCTGCTTCTCTGGAGATTTTACTCTCAGACAGCGTTCCTGTCTCTCCTCTCACCAGTTACCTCAAGCCCTTGTGAAAATTAAAATCACCTCTTTTTTATTACGCATTTCATTAATCCCACTAAACCCTTTTCTGAATGGGGCCAAGGAGGAATGTTCCACCTTAGTGCTGAGGGATGTAGCGAGGTAAGGAGGTGAAATTTCTTAACCCTAGACGGATGTCTGCGAGCTTTAGTGAGGAGCCAGATAGTAAACAACGCTGGTTTTACGGGCCATATAGACCACGGTAGGTCACTGACAAAATGGGGGCTAAAACCAGGGTTTTACTTGGCAATATCTAGGAGCTTTTCAGACCAGGTTCATTTAAATTGCCACAAGCTGGTACTTTTTTAAACTATCAAGAAGAAGAGGGGATTAGAAGAATGAAGGGTCAATTATCTGTACAACATGCTCTTTTCATCTCCCACTGAGCTACTGGGTTAACTTTAACCTCCCTTGCTACCTCTCTCTGCCCCAAACAAACAGCAAAACAAATTTCTTTAGGAAAAGGCCCTTGACTGACACGACAATATAATTTATTATCCACTTCAGGCCACATTTGAGAGTGACACAGAATGCTATTAATGGATATGCTAGGAGGACAGGACTGTTCCAACAAATAAAACATATTTTCCCTTCATTACGTGGGAAAATAAATAAATAAATACGTACATTCAGGGCAACTTGGCTCATAATAAAACCAAATTCAGACATCAAGGCACATGTGAGAAAAGCCACTCAGTTCTGCTCTGTCTCAGGAGAGACATAATGTGGGCAGTGAGCTGCAGTGTTCAGGTATCTGAAAAGCAGGAAGAGCTCTGGTGGTATATTCACCGGAACCGGCAGCATCGGTCTAGCCTTGTTCTGGGAGATTCAGCTGTGGGGCTGTGTTTGCCTGTGCCTAGGCTGGACTTTGTGTCCAAACAGCCTCCAGGGAGCTCCAAGGCTTCAGATGCTCACTTTTGTTAAAATCATCCTCAGCCCAGGGAAGGGGAGAGCGTGTGACTGAAAAGGCCTTTTTACCTGTGAAACCAGGACGGTTCTCCCCGGTAACAACCATCATCCTTGGTGACAGCAACGCTGCCCAGAGCCATCAGGGTCCTCTGCACGGCCGCCATGTCCTTTCCTGGAAGCCAATGGAGAGATTAAAGCCAAGCGTGTGTCGGGGCCAAGGAGTCAAGGAGGATGGGGCTGGACCTCTGGGAAGAAGTTCTCACAGGAGGCTGTAGTTGAGCACACTCGAGGGAGAGGGATACAAAATACACCTCAAAGTGGCCCAAAGACCACCATAGCCAAACTCCTCAGAAAAGAACAACAACAAAAAATCTCCTGACTAATTATTCTTTATGTGGTGCATGCCCAGAGATACCCAGGTTCTAATCCATTCCCAGTTGCAAGCATAACACATTCCAATAACTGAGCAGCTCAGACAGAGGTGGGTCCCTGCCCTTAGCAGAGGCCCCAGCCTCTGAGGATTCTACAAGCAGTGGTGAGAGGAGGTGCTGTGGGCAGACTGGTGTAGGGGTCTGCACAGATTTTCCTCCGGACTGAAAAGAGAAAAGGAACCTGGAAAGATCTTGACTGGATGGATGAACTGCACCAAACCCCAGGAGGATTCTTTCTTTTACTTTATCTGGGTTAAAAGGGTCTAAAATCACCCATGTGCATCAGATTGAGTATTCACTTGGTTCTTTGAGCTGGAGGCCTGGCAGATGAAGAAAAGCAAATCAACACAGAGAGCATCCAGTGTGATGTGGTGAGAGGCTCTTCATTTTGTGCTGCTTGAGAGGAGCTAAATGGAGATAATAAATAAATGGCTTGCATGAGAGAGAGGGAGGGAGGGAGAGAGGAGGAGAGACTGAGAGAAAGTGAAGGAGAGGTATGCCCCCTCACTCACGGGGAAGGAGTACACTGTCACCAAAGGATCCCTGACCCTTCATGACCCTTCACTCACAGAGCTGACTACTGGCCTACAAGGCAGTCTCCTCTTCCCATCCTTTCTCCCCTCCCTGCTTCTAGCCGGCTGATACGGCCTGGACAAGTAAAAGGGAAGTTGCTACTGTGTGCTTAGCTCCACAATTTAGAACCAGATCACAGACATCTCGTCCGGCACAAGTGTGGAGTGCAGAAGCTAAAGCCGCAGGCTGGAGGAGAGGTGCAGTGTTCAGCCTAGCAGGGGGCTGTGAAAGTTAAGGGCAGACATTAAAGTTCCTCTTGAGACTGAGTGAACCATCTGCAATCTCCCTGCGGCAGGCTGCTGCAGCCTAGTCCCCAGGGAATACAGAATTGCAGGGGAAAGGCAGACAAAAAGTGAGAATGTAGCATAACTATAACAAAATAAACTATTAAGGCCCGCAGAGGAAGTCCAGTTCAGGATGTCCATTTATTCAAAGAGGAGAGAAAGACAGCAGATCCTCATGTCTCTCCCCGCCCCCTCCTCTACTGCCCACATTAACCACAGGACGATTTCCTGGATCGTGAGGCCCTGTGGGATGGATAATACATACAGAGATGAAACTTTCTCAATGGAGAGCCCCACACCAGACGCAAGGAACAGCTGGGGTGGTGGAGAAAGGAGGATCTGGGCAGCAGATGGAAGGAGGCGGGCCAAAGGGATACTGAGAAGTCAGAGAGAGGAAATGGAGGAGAGGTTATGAGAATGTTCCCTCTCTTCTGCAGATTTAAAGCATTTCTCTGACTGTCACTGTATCATAGGATACATTTTTTTGATAGAACTGTCGTGATGATATTCTGAAAGATCACTGTGGGAGGAGATAGGGAGAGGGCTTGCTTTCAAGCAGTGAGCCGTTAAAGAGAACCTTGAGAAACTGAAGCACATGGAAGCTTAGGAAGGTCTGGGTACATCACTCATCTCCACTCTCTACGGGAAGCACACCGGAAATCTGTGCCTGGTGGTTGGAAAGAGCACATCTGGCGTGTCCAGGATCTGGGAAAATGTGGAGCCTGGCACCTGACAAGCAGCCACAGATACTACCCTGGTGCCAGGGGTGGGAAGCAAGCTCTGTTAAACCGTAAACCCAGCCCCCATCCATCACATAGGGCTAACACACACGCTGCACGAGCCCAGGGAGGAGAGAGGGAACTAAGCTGGGGGGGAGGAAGACACCCAGGAATGTGGAAACCTATAAATCCCACCCCACCCTCAGGCCAGAAGCATGCAAAAGGAAGAAACTGCGTGATTGCCGCAGAAGCAGCTGGGTAAACAGGCATTAGACAGGGAAAAACCGGAAAAACTATTTTAAAAAAGAAAGGTCCAGAGACAAGAGACTTGTTATAAATGATAGGCTAAACACTTTATCGGGTTCCCTGGTAGCTGAGATGGTAAAGAATACACCTGCAGTGTGGGAGACCTGGGTTCAATCCGTGAGTCAGGAAGATCCCCTGGAGAAAGGATAGGCTACCCATTCCAGTATTCTTGGGCTTCCCTTGTGACTCAGCTGGTAAAGAATCCACCTGCAATGCAGGAGACCTGGGTTTGATATCTGGGTCAGAAGATCCCCTGGAGGAGGAAATGGCAACCCACTCCAGTATTCTGGCCTGGAGAATCCCAGGGACAGAGGACCCTGGCAGGCTACAGTCCATGGGGTCGCAGAGTCAAACATAACTGAGCGACTCTCACTTCAGCAACACTTCATTATATGTGATTGTGACCTCCATTCCATAGCTGTTGCTGCTAAGCTGTTTTAGTCATGTCCAACTCTTTGTGACCCTACAGACCATCGCCCACCAGCCTCCTCTGACCATGGGATTCTCCGGGCAAGAATACTATAATAGATTGCCATGACCTCCTCCTGGGGATCTTCCCAACCCAGGGACTGAACCCGTATCTCTTACATCTCCTGTATTGGCTGGCGGGTTCTTTACCACTAGAGCCATCTGTGAAGCGGTGGCTCAGACGGTAAAGAATCTGCCTGCAATGCAGGAAACTGGGGTTCAATCCCTGGGCTGGGAAGATCCCCTGGAGAAGTGCATTGCTACACACTCCAGCATTCTTACCTAGAGAATTCCACGGACAGAGGAGCCTGCCGGGCTATAGTCCGTGAAGTCACAAAGAGTCAGACACAACTCAGTGACTAACAGTTTCACTGGCCCCCATGGACTTGATATGATTCCTCCCAACAGGTGGATGGAAAAATTAAACTTAGGAAAGTTAATTAACTTGCCAGAGCTACCCAGCAAGTAAATCAGGGCCAAGCTCTAACTCAGGTCTGTCTGAAGGCAAAGCCCATAAACAGTCTAGGAGGCCACACTGCCATCTCCCACAGGCATAAAATCCCCATGAAATCTGGGGCACAAATTTCAAATGACCTCAAATCTTNAAATCAGGGCCAAGCTCTAACTCAGGTCTGTCTGAAGGCAAAGCCCATAAACAGTCTAGGAGGCCACACTGCCATCTCCCACAGGCATAAAATCCCCATGAAATCTGGGGCACAAATTTCAAATGACCTCAAATCTTTGTTTTGTTTGGAATAATTTCTCAACCCTAGTCAGATTAAAGCAAAAGAAAGCAGTTGGGGCCCAGAGATCTCCACCAGTTTGCAGATCAAGTCAAAATAATTATTGTCAAGATTAAGTAATATAAATGAACAGAAATCTGCCTTCTGGAACCAGTTCATGTCTATTTCATTTTCTAAAAGGCACACTTTGGAAAGAATTCTACTATTTTGGGTGAACTGAATGGGAAGAGAGACTCTATTCCAGCCTCGTTTCTCTTGCCAGTTGAGAAGCTCAGATCAAGTGCTATTGGGTAGAAAGGAGCTGTTTTTGGAGGTTGATTCCTGTCACTGAGAGTCAAACATTGAAATGTTTGAAGGAGCAGTGAGGTTAGGAAAGATCTGTGAAGTGAGCCAGTTATAAAGCGGCAAAAGCTAAACTGCTGAATCACAACCGCACATCCATCTGCCTAGAACCCAGCCTGCTATAGAACATCGTTTCCCAAGCTTCTGGAATTATTTATCGGATGAGGTTGGGGGAACACTTTAAAAATATAAAAATTTCCTGACTTTCTTTAAAAAAAAGAAAAATGAAATTTGAGGTCATTCCCCGGAGGGACTGATCTGGCAGCCTTAGGTGGGGCCTGGGAGTTTGTATTTTTAATAATCTTTTCATATGATTCATCCCATCAGACAAGTTTAAGAAACATGGGTTTCACCTGGTAACTCCTAACTAGACCGATTATCAGAATTACCTGAGGATCTTGAAAATTCACATCCTGGGACAATCTCCTGTGATGACTCTGATGCAGCCAGATGGACATGCAAGCATTGCCCCCAATACTATATTTTTTAATTTTTAAAAACATCCCAATGTCTGATGTGTGGTAGGTACTAAATTAAAGTTGCTAAGCAATAACTGCTTCCTTCAGAGCTACTCTCCGCAAAGTCAGTAGTTAAATCCACATTGGGGAGGCTGCTCAGAACTTCAGAAGCTTGGAATTGCTTTGCTTCCTTTTCACTACCCCTAGATACTTTGACAAGACAGCTTGAAACTGCTGTTAAAGGCTATTTCTCCAAGAAAAAGAGGGTAAAAGAGGAAGAAGGGGGAGGAGGAGAATGGTTCTAAAGTACCAGCTAGGTGCTGGGACTTTTCTCAATGCCAAGAGTGTATGAAAGAGACTGAGTCCAAGTGGTGGTGGTGGTTTAGTCGCTAAGTCGTGTCCAACTCTTGCGACCCTATGGACTGTAGTCCTCCAGGCTCCTCTGTCCATGGGATTTTCCCAGGAAGGAATACTGGGGTAGGTTGCCATTTCCTTCTTCAGGGGACCTTCCTGACCCAGGGATTGAACCTGGGTCTCCTGCATTGCAGGGAGATTCTTTCCCAACTGAGCCACCAGGGAAGCTCAGAGTCCAGGTGGTAATCTGAGACCCCTGGCCAAAAAAGGAAAGTGATACACAAAAGAGAGGGGCCATGTTTACAGTAACAGCTCAGGATTTTAATCAGGCTCCTGAGCCCTTCCAGCCCCCATCATAGGGGAAACTAATATTAGACGTGCAATTATAAAAAGAGATGGTGGCGAGGTAGCTTTCCTTGCCAGAATCTCTTAAAGCAACTTGTTTGACAGCACTGTTCCCTGCTTACTGCTTTATCACAGCGCAAGGTCTCCCTGGTATGGTCTTACACTCCAGCGATTAAAGGATCATATCCGTGGGGGCAGGCCAAGGGTTCTACATTATAAGGAACCCCAGTGCCCATAGAGTTTGAAGGCTTTTACCGAAAAGATACCTGAACAAGGATTCTGTTCCCTTAATTAAAAAAAATTATTTTCATTCTCTTATGCATGTCTTCGGGTAGAAAAAAATAAAAGTTAAAGAGAAAGACACAAGGCCAGGGGAGTCATCTGGGCAGGTATAGTCAGGTTGGATACTCTGCTTTCAATACTAATACTCAGTCTTACATTCAAAACTCTTACTTTGGAATTACTTTTATTTTACAGTATATTCTTGACTCCACCTTGTTGCTCTTTAGAATACTGGGTGTTTTTTTGTTTTTTTTGTTTTTTTTTTTTCAATCTTTCTGGGACTTACAGAGAAAGCAGTCAGTGGATGAAAAAAACATTTCTTATTTTCCCGAGTAATAACTTAGGCATAACCCTCAATTCTGCACTCAAGGTAGAAAACTATTGCTTAGATCAGGGGAAACGTCAGAGGGTAGTTTGGACTGTTCTGTGGGCTTTATAAATTTATGCTCCTGGCCTCCCTGAGAAATTCTATAGGGCAGTGGTTCTCAGAGTAGAGTTCCCAGACCAGCAGAGGCAGTATCACCTGTGAATGGGTAAGAAATGTAAACCCCTAGGCTGCAGATGACACCACCCTTATGGCAGAAAGTGAAGAGGAACTCAAAAGCCTCTTGATGAAAGTGAAAGAGGAGAGTGAAAAAGTTGGCTTAAAGCTCAACATTCAGAAAATGAAGATCATGGCATCCTGTCCCATCACTTCATGGGAAATAGATGGGGAAACGGTGGAAACAGTGTCAGACTTTATTTTGGGGAGGGCTCCAAAATCACTGCAGATGGTGACTGCAGCCATGAAATTAAAAGACACTTACTCCTTGGAAGAAAAGTTATGACCAACCTAGATAGCATATTCAAAAGCAGAGACATTACTCTGCCAA
>SJYV01038756.1:422205-481885 GCA_006410875.1 Neotragus pygmaeus | reverse complement strand
GAGGATGAGATGGCTGGATGGCATCACAGACTCGATGGATGTGAGTCTGAGTGAACTCCGGGAGTTGGTGATGGACAGGGAGGGCTGGCATGCTGTGATTCATGGGGTCGCAAAGAGTCGGACACGACTGAGCGACTGAACTGAACTGAGCTGAGGCCCCACCCCAGACTTAATACCTCCAAAACTCTGGGGCTGGGGTCCAGTAATCTGGGTTTTCACAAGCCTAACAAGAGGTTTTTTCTGATGCACACTGCAGTTGAAGGACCGCTGCTGAAGGAAGAGCCCGCCAAACATGAGAGTGAGAAGTGCTTGGAGTAAATGCAGTAACGGCTGCTCTGAGAGAAAAAGAGGCTTCAAGCAGCAGGCATTTCTGTAATGACTCAAGTCACACGGGTACCGTACAATGTCCCCGAACAGCTCTCAGACTGGTGAAAAGTCTCGTCTTTTCTTGCTATTGAGGAATGACTCATATAGTGACACCTCCCAGAGAACATATATGGCTCCATATTTGGAATACATTCCAGGCACTCCACCCCCAGCATCAACCTCACCGACACTCAGTCATCAAGGAGGGGAACATGAAGACGGCATAAAGCCATGTGTCCCAGACCCTCATCAGTAGGATTATGGGGAAGAGCAATCAGATTTGNTGGAATACATTCCAGGCACTCCACCCCCAGCATCAACCTCACCGACACTCAGTCATCAAGGAGGGGAACATGAAGACGGCATAAAGCCATGTGTCCCAGACCCTCATCAGTAGGATTATGGGGAAGAGCAATCAGATTTGATTGATCTTTGAGTCTTGCCTCCTCTGACATTCTAGAATTCTAGGTGTCTAATACTCATTGCCTGGTTACTCATGGGAACCAAAAAGGATATTTATTGATGGACTGACAGCAAAGGGAAAAAAACCCAACGCTTATTAGGTGTCTCTTAGCCAGGCATCGTGCTAGGCGTTTTATGCATTTAATCCTTGCAAGAATCCTACAAGGGGAGAGCTGATTACAGAGAAGGGAATTGAGCCTCTGAGAAACTAAGCAGTCTAAGCAAGGTCCGGAGCATGACGCTAAAACTCATGCTCTTCCCGTAGTACCAAGACCCCTCGGTTTGGAATAGGCAAAGCAATACTATATCATGGGAAAAAACAAGAAGGGTAAAGACCATAGAGGTGAGAAAAAGTCAATAAAGAGACCCAAAAAATGGCCCCTCGTTTTGGAGAATGGCCAGAGGTGAAGCCTCTGGAGATGACAGAGAGAGAAAAGGTCTTCCAAGCAACCCTGCCAGCTGCTGTGTGAGGCCCTTAATGAAGTCCATTCATTCCAGACAGAACATGTGCCCCTCCCAGCCTTGCTCCTGCTGCCCTCACTTTCTATTAGTCTTTTTAAAGAGACAATGACAATAGTAACTTGAAAATTGCTATCCTATTTTATGGTCTACTCTTCCATAGTAGAAGCGCTGCACTAAGCACTTTTAATGCACTGTCTCATTGACACCTCACACCAACCCTGCGAAACAGACACTATTATTCCCATTTTACAAGTGAGAAAATAGAAGCTTAGAAAAGCTCATTGGTAAGTGGTGGAGCAGAGGTTTGAATCTGGTGGTCTAATTTCTGACTTAGGGGCCTGCACTCTCCTGTCTTCCAGGGTGACATTTCTTTGCACGCTTTGTGACCAGCACACTCACTTGCTCTCATGCAGTATCTCTTACACTCACAGACACCCTTCCTTTTCTGGCTCCTGCCTTTCTCTCCTTCTCTCTTTCCCTCCACAGAAGAGATGCTGAAAACTAACCTCCACTGCTCTCCTGAGTCACAACTGAGATGGCCCCACCCGTCCTTTCCAGGGACCCAGGGTGAATCCCAAACCTGCCAAGCATCCACCTTCTCCCATCCATGACAAAGACCTCTCCTTCCATGGCTCTAAGCTGCCCTCACTGCTCCTCTATCACTGAAAGGAACAGGTCACCCAGCTTCCTTCAAGAGGAACTCCAGTAACCTTATCTATATCTTTGTAGTTGAGTTGTTTTTTTTAGACCATTCAGCCCTGGCTTCCTTCTAAAGGCCTTGAACCTTTTATTCTGGTTGCCCCCAAATCCATTCCAAACATTTCACCTTGTATCTAAAAGGGGTTTCAAGACAGAGGATACCTCTGGGGCGTCTGCCTGTCTTAACAACTGAAGCTAAAAGAGAAGGCATTTGGCAAGCTTTGGGCTCCTGCGGCTTTATTCGTCTGCAACATAAGAGCAGCAGAAACACTGGGCAGCCATGGGCAAGCAGAGCCTTACTTAGGAAGATGCCAAGCAGGGGAGACAAGGGACTGAGAGCTGTGAGTATAAAGTGCCTGGAGACAAGGAAGAGAAGTACCCAGGCAAGGAGGGCTGGCCCCTCGGAGCCACAGCTACCATGACCACAATGCGTGGAATCAGGAGTGAATGTGAGTAATGTGAAATTTGATGACACCATTAAAACCACAGGCCAGGTGCAGAAGAGCAAGAAGAATGTGAAACTAAGCTAAGGGGCTGGCCAGTCCAATAGCTGAGCCCACAAACATGGACAGCCTCTCATGCACATAAGCACATTGACACCTGCCAGCCTGCCCAGCGGCATCCCTTAGACTCCAGCTTACTCATCCCCAGTCTCGCAGGCGACCAGCAGCTCTGGCAGAAGGATCCAGCCTCACGCTTGCCGGTTCTGCGGTTCCATGGGTTTCACTCCTGGACTCACCCAGGGCCACATCGCTCCCCCATCTCTGCTCAAAGCAACCCACTTTCCTGCCTCTGGCTCCATCGTATGGTAACCAGCCCAAGCTGCAGACAGGGCTCCTGGGGGATGTCAAGTATCCCTTCTAGCACAAGAGAATGAATCTCCCAACCTCAGTCCTGAGTTGTCCCTCCGTGGAGGGGCCCACCAGGCCCTGGAGCCTCCAGACACTTTGAAGTATCTGTTCTATGCCAGCTCTCCTGACTACAGCATCTCAGCCACAGCGCCCTGGCGGTAATCGGTCGCCTTCCTTATTTCCTTTACAGCCCCATCTTTCTTTGCCCTGGGAGCCCAGCTGTCCGCCTCAGAGTGTCTGCTTTCCCCTTTCTCTGGGAGCACCACCCTGCCTTGGAGCCCACCCTTCCACCACCCACCTCATCTCAGGCGCCCACTGTCACACTGATGCCCTTCAACTCCCTTCTTCCCCGAGAGCTAGCTGATGCCCTGGGTTGGGGCGGGTAGTACAGTATACATAAGTAATCGTGGGTGAGCTCTAGTTTCGTCATCACCTACTCTACTTATCAGGGAACCTTTGCCCCCGTCCTCCCCGCCCTCACTGCTAGCACCTCCTGTGCCTAAACTTCACCTGTGTGGTCTTTGGAAAAGAGGAAAGACAAGCAAAGCCTCCTCAGCACAGAAAAGCACCCTCGGGCTCCCCACCTCCCCCAGCCCTCCCAGTTTCTTCCTTATCCTATCTACTTCCTGTACTCGGTGGGGTGGGGGGACTCACTGGGACCCCTTCCATTCACACAAACCTGCCAGCACAGGGGCTCTCGCCTTCCGTCCCACACAGCCCTGAATCATACGCTCTCTCTCCTCCTCGTCTCCTCACTCACGGTTATGACTCAACAGCACACTCGTGGTGTAGGGGAAGGAAATAGCATGCTGGCCAAAGCGTGGCATGCAGACGAGTGAAGGCCCTACTCTCTGACATCACAGAACCTGGGTTTGAGTCCTGGCTCTGCTAATTACTAGCCAATCATATGACAACACCCCCTCTCCTGGAATTGTTAGGAGAACCGATTGGTATTATGCAGAAAAGCAGTAGTATCGTGCCTAGTGTTGAGGAAAATATTGATAAGCAATAGGCATTATTAGCAAGGAAAAATCAGCATAGTTTTGACCTATAAAGCAGGGACTAAAGTTCAACGAAGCCATTCTGTGGGGATTTGGAGGCTAGTGTCCATGAGGTTCAGTGGCCTGGCCCGAAGGTCTGAATATCTGAGCTTCTAAATAAGAGCAAAGCATGACTGATAAACTGATTGGCATCTTAGGATTTTTAAGTACTCATCTGTGAAGGAAACAGGAAATGCCAGTGCTCTGCACAACATGGGGGCAGGGTGTGTGTTGGGGGGTGAGGATTAAGGAGGCAATTGCTTCTTTATAAGGTGTTTAGTAGGTTGGTCCTCTGCTAGAAATATGGTTCAACCATCATCTGAATACCCCTTCACATATCATTGTCTCCTGATCCCAGGAAAGTCTGTCCATTCTCATTGCCAGCAGAGCCACCTGGGTCCCTGCCCTGAGTGTGCTGTTGGCTGAACCACTGATGACAGCTAGTGACAACGAGTATGAGAGTGAAGCATCAACCTGGTAGCCCTGCCCACACAAGTCCCTCCCTCTTCTCACTGCGGCAGGCCTGCTGTGGAAAAACATGCCTGGATGGAAGTGTACATTTGACTCCAGGGGACTCTGAGCCCTATGACCATGGGTCCCAGATTCTCTGGTGGTATCTCCATCCACATCACTTTCCCTAATGGTGGTGGATTTATAAATATGTCTAGAAACTTGATTTCCTTTTTATGCCTTGTTAGATTTCTTAAGTCAATTCACAACTATAAAAGAAAAAAATCATTTGTCACTGTCTCTGAGCAAATACACATCTGGAAGGTACAGTCATCAACCTCCCAGGTAATCATTTAATAAAAGGCTGGGGTGCTATTATTTCTCAGATTGAATGACAAGATTGCACCAGGCAGCTTTGTCTATAACCCTGGCTGCTGGTGAGTCAGAAGCATACTTGCCGACCCCCATCCCCTCCAGGAGCTATCATTTGTAGAGAAAATTACGTTGTGGGAGGAGTAAGAGAAAGAAGAGGAATCCATGCAGGCTTTTTCGCTTCCTCTCCACAGAGGCTTCTGTTTATGCCTTTAGTTTGCTGGGTCCCTGCTGGGTCCCGAGGTGTGTGTTCCTTAGAGAAGGAACACTTGCAATAGAACATCACAAACTAGGAGGCAAACAGTGCGCCTGGCTGACAGCTGATAATCCTCTCACACTCAGATCACATGGGCACACACGCATGGAAGCACACGGAAGAACACTGTGGGCAGGTTTCACAAAGAGAAAAGCAAAAGGGTGGGAGGAAGGGAGAATGAGCCGAAGGCGTGAGAAAGCTGTTTACCTTCCCACAGGTCCACGGTCTGAAAAATGTCGGTGGTCCTGACACCATAGATCTCCGCAGCTTTTAGGAACTGGGAGATCTGCTCCATCTGCTTAAAAGCCATCTTGGACTCTGAGATCTTGGGAATGGGCTCTTGTCCTGGTGGGTATAAACTGTTTATCAGCTTGCACAAGACCTGAAGAGGGAAAGGGTGGGGGTGGGGGACAGAATCAGTGTTTCCCTTTGTATTTACTAGTCCCTAAATGNCTGCTCCATCTGCTTAAAAGCCATCTTGGACTCTGAGATCTTGGGAATGGGCTCTTGTCCTGGTGGGTATAAACTGTTTATCAGCTTGCACAAGACCTGAAGAGGGAAAGGGTGGGGGTGGGGGACAGAATCAGTGTTTCCCTTTGTATTTACTAGTCCCTAAATGCAAAGTGAATCCTGGCCCCCACAGAGCAGACTACAGGTTTGGGCCTGGGCCAACCTGGCACCCCAGAAAGGCATGGGCTCTGAGCTGGGTGGCCAGGCTCCCACACTGAATCCCACAAGCCCATCCTTGGCTGCTCCTGACCGTGGTGAGGCCAATAGCCTGGGAATCATCGTCCCTCCTAACTCCTCCCTTCCTTTTTCTGGGTGAGGGAAAGAATGTTTAGAGAGGGAATGTGTGCAGTGATGCAGTCACGATTTCAAGCTTTCAATGGAGGGATGAGTTAGTGGCTTCCAGAGAGGTTGAATGATATAGGATTATTTCTTCCATCGAAAGGCATATCAGAATCAGGCTTCAACAATGCATCAGGTAAGGGCTAATGATATGTAAAGGAACCACACTGGGTGGCTCCCCCCAGATACCTATAACCAAAGCACTGGGCATAACCCAACAGAAGCCTGGGACAGCAGTTATGTAACAGTAAATCACAGCCTGTGGGAAAAGACCGGCTTGCATGGGCAGAGCCTGTGGTCCCCATCCACCCAAATACAGAGCAGCATCTCCTTAGAAAAGCAGTTATCAGGTAAGGATTCCCTTCAGTTTCATGAGAACCCATCCATTCAACAGACAGGCACTGAGCATCCCCAAGGCGGATAGCTCCAGGAAGAAANGGAGGGGGGCGGGGAATTAAGTCTTATTGGTGTTATGTAAATCTGGGTACTTTTCATGGGAAACACATCACAAATTTTCTTTGGTTTATTCAACAACAATTTTTTTTTTTTTGAGTATTTAACCGTGTCAACTACTGTGCTGGAGAGAAACAAAATATAAAATTTTCCTCTGGAATAGATTGATTAGTTGACTCAGAACATTAGATGAAACAAGTCTAGCACATGGGATAGTGATCTTTGTCCCTGTGGGAAATTGATTTGAAGCTGTGCAGGAAATGACCTCAAACAATACATGTATTGAGAAAAATCTCCTGCCAGCTGGGGCCTGGACTCGTGAAAATCTAATTACTTCATAGTTATGTGGGTGGTTTGCTTGAGAAAAGGCTTAGTGGCCAGTAGCTGAAGGAGTAGGAGAGAGAACCCTGTGAAAAACAAACAGTTGTGAGAGAATCCGAGCTTTGAGGAGAGCAGTAGGTTAAAAAAAAAGGCTTGAGAAGTTCTGCCTATCACAGGTCTGGAGGCTGCATGGACTCCTCAATTGAAGAAGCTTTAAAGGCAGCAGACTGGCTTAAGAGACTAGAAGCTCAGGGGCAAGAGGGGAAGGTGTCTGCTGAATTTTGGAATTCAGTCAGTTGCATCTTGGGTGGAAGCAATATGGTCAGTTCTAACCTGGGACTAAGGAAATAAAAGCCCAAACAGAAAGTATGTTATTTCCTGTGTAGCTGGAATTGCTCTAAGGAAGATTTGGTTTGTTATATACAAGCAGAAACAATTCTAAAAGATGTAATTTGTTTTCTTTTTTTTTTTTCAGACTGTGTTTTGCAGATCTTTTATACTCTAAGATGCTTTTGCCACTGTAACAAAATATGTGAATGATTGAAATCATGGTTCTGGAGAGGATATAATGGTAAAGAGAGGAACACAACCAAGGCATAAGTTAGAAATGTCCAGAAACCCACAGGAAATCTTCAGAGGAAAGAAACAAAAACACAATCCCCTGGGTGGTGGCACCAGAAATTGGCTCAACCCTCTATTTACTGAGTGGCTACAGATATTATAGTTAATTTTTTCTACAACTTCTTAAGGCCCATGTATCTGAGATTTTTAAAAGATGAGACATGGCAACATGGTTTAGCAGCAAAGTTAAACTTGTAAATCATAGATGCCAATCAAGGGTTATGCTTAAAATATGCACAAAGTCCTCAGGTACATTTGTATCTGGAGGAAGAAGATTGATAAGCGAGATGACTTTAAGTCTCAAAAGATGAGTAGGTGTTTGCCTAGTGGATGGGATGAGGCAGGAAGGATACAGAAGGTGTTGCTGGCAAAGGCAGCTTATTTGAGAAGGCGAACATAATCTAGTATCAACAAAACATAGGGTTAAAGGGAAGGTATGCATAGAAATCCAACCAGTCCATTCTGAAGGAGAACAACCCTGGGATTTCTTTGGAAGGAATGATGCTAAAGCTGAAACTCCAGTACTTTGGCCACCTCATGCGAAGAGTTGACTCATTGGAAGAGACGCTGATGCTGGGAGGGATTAGGGGCAGGAGGAGAAGGGGATGACAGAGGATGAGATGGCTGGATGGCATCATGGACTCGATGGACATGAGTCTGAGTGAACTCCGAGAGATGGTGATGAACAGGGAGGCCTGGCGTGCTGCGATTCATGGGGTCGCAAAGAGTTGGACACGACTGAGCGACTGAACTGAACTGAACACATAGAAATAAAGCTGGAATGGCAGGCAGGCTCCAGATGATAAAGGAGTGTGCTTGCGAGTGTGTCCATGGTTAAATTTTCAGGAATTTTGAAAGCCAGTTGTTAAACTCAGCCATTATAAGCACTTAAATTATGTAATCTTACTTTTAAGTACATTATATTTCAAGTTAAATACTCAAAATAGATCACTTCCTAATTTATTTTGCTACATTTTACTACTACTTATTTTTTTGAGGATGTTTATGGTTATTGTCTCTATATGGTGTATATACTATGTAACAGCCTGGTACTGGCCATTTCTTCCCAGTTTCCTTGCATTCAGTGACATTACAATGGTAGCTTGAAGCCAGTTATGATGGGAGTATTTCTACCATGGTTGTTGGCAAATGCTACAAATAGGAACTCACCCCAGCTAGTTGTTGACTATTTGTTGGCCTTGCCACCGGGTTTATGTATCATGCAAATGAGCTTGAGTGCTTTCATAGCGAGGTGAGGGGATGGGGGAAGAACCTTCAGATTTGATATAGGTGAAAGAAAAAAAGAGGGTCAGAATGACTCATACGTTTGACTTATATAATAAGGGTAGTTGTTGCACCAGTCCTTTTAAGTGGCCCATAAGCCAGGCGGTACATTTAAGGGGAAAGAAAATAGCATTTGGATTTATTGCATTTGGAAGGGCCACCACAGTCCATCCCAGGTTTGTGCATCTGGAGCTCAAGAGAAAAATCTGGAATGAAGGAAAGTAGTTGAATTATCTGCATGTAGGTAGCAGTTAAAACCAAGAACCTGGGTGAAGTTGCTCAAGCTGAATAAGTAGGTTGCATGAGAAGAGTCTGGGCTTCCCTAATGGCTCAGTGGTAAAGAACCTCCTGCAATGCTGGAGCCACAAGAGACAGAGGTTCCATCCTTGCAAAGGGAAGATCCCCTGGAGGAGGGCATGGCAACACACTCCAGTATTCTTGTCTGGAGAATCCCATGGACAGAGGAGCCTGGCAGGCTATAGTCCATAGGGTTGCAAAGAATCAGACATGACTTAGCACACAAACACACATGAAAAGAGTGCCAAGGTCAGAACAGAAGGGAATATCAACATCACAAGGTGGGTAAGGAGATGATGTGTGTGGTCGGGGATGCCTGGGGTTAGAAAACATCAGAACAAAGCTGCTGTTCTCAATGGTGCTTTGAGAGAGGGAGGTTGGCATATAAACTGAGACTTTCCAAGCAGTAAGTTCTATCAAAAAGGCTTGAACAGAGTGCTGTTCATGAGAGAGCACCTATTGAGAAAATTCTAGGACACAGAGATGAGGATGAGTCAGGAAGGCAGTAAGAAGCTGAGATTTGAGCTTTTTTTCTGTTAGATGTTTCTTCAAAAGACAAATTTGATTTTAAAAATTGCCTGCAGTTTTGAGGTATATACTCTAAATGTACCAAAGCATCACATTTTTTCATCAAGCCAAGTTATGCATATTACATGATTATATTTCTAAACTAAAAAGTGACTTTAGGTCTGTCATGGAAGGGGATCTGAAAAAGACATATGTAAATTTCACCCATTTTCTTTCTTCCTTCAGAAGATAGAGCTCCTTAGTGGTTTGTTTTTGTTTTGTTTTGTTTTGTTTTAATAGCTTTAAATGTAATGAAAATTTGACATATCCCCTTTGGGCACTTCATTGGGAATGGTTGTGTCTCAGAGTAATGTTCTCTTGCTCTATATCTCCGTGCTTTATAAAATTCAGCCTTGCCCAAAGCTCTTTTCCTCCTCTCCTCCTCACAGACCTATCTATTGGCTGCTCAGAGATCAGCATACTGTGTAAATTTGTGTCTGGAAATACCTCTGAGCTCAACAGATGCTGCAAAAGCGAATGTATGCTGTGGTCTCAGTAGCCTTCCTCTCCATTGGCATTGACACTATCCTCTTCCATTGCAGGAGCTGCCGTTGTTCAGAGGGTCCGTGTTGCTTTTAAAAGCAGTGCAGGAATTCCAGAGGATAGGCACTCAGAGCCTGCTGGGTGTTTAAGTATTTTCCGTATCACTGAATACATGACATGGTGTGGTTTTAGAAAAAGAGGAGCTTTGGTAGGTGGGAAGAAATGAAAATGAGCACTAAAGGAATTAACAATGTCCTACATCAAACTCATTTGGAATTTATGATGCCAACCTCTGCAAAGCTAGGTTAAATTTTAAGACAGCTTTTCTCATCTTGAATAATGAAGGTTCCTGCCCCTCTCTTTTCCTAGCCATTGAACATTTGAAAGGACACCATACAGCTAACATTCCACTTTGGATCTTGGGAACTGAAAATTCCAATCCAGTTCAGTTTTAGAAGCCCTACTCACATCCTTGCCTTCACTTTCCTCCCTAAACTCCAGTGAATTGTGCCCTCCAGTTTCTCACTGGACTGTCTTCGGTACATATAAAAATGTAAGTGTTCTTGTTGATCCAGTGGCTGAGACTCTGAATTCTAAAGAAATAAACCTTTAAAAAACTACAAGGGAAATGGTAGTGACTCCAATTTGTCATTGTTCTAAATGCATTGTGCCTAATCCTTACACTTTATTAAATAGGTTTATATTACGACACTTTACAGATGAGGAAACCTCAGGGAGGCTAAGTAAGTGGCTCAGTCACAGGGCTAGTAAATGGTAAGTCAGGACCTAAACCTAGAGCTCTAGAGACTCTGTCTTTAAGCACTGTAGGCATTGCCTCCACAGAAGTACTATGCATTTCTAATCATATTTATTGCATTTTCTCATAATTATGTTTAACCTCGAAAAGCTCTCATGGGTAGGCGGAGCCCTTTCCTCATCTTTCTAATAATCATGCCTAACAGTGTTTGGGCAACATAGGCCTCTGAAGAGAGGCCCTGCCATCCTGTAACAACCTGCTGGAACACCAGGCACTGTGTCACACAGATGGCTCCTGTAATTTTGGTTTGTCAGTGATTTTTGTTTAGTATAAAAGGTAACTCCTAGATTGTATTTTATGGCCCCATAGGATATTAATATATTTTGGATCTGTGTCAGGGGTCCCCAAGACCATCCCCAGGTTTGACATTTCGCTAGGAGGACTCACAAGACTCAGCATATAGTTGCCTCACAGCTATGATTTATTACAGTGAAAGGACACAAAGCAAAATCAGGAAATCAAAAAGGCACTGAAGTGAAGTCCGGGGACACTAGGCTTGAACTTCTAAGAATTCTCTCCGAATGGTCACACAAGTTGAGCTTACTTCTCCCAGAGATGCATTTTGACAGCACATATGAAATGTTCACCAGAGAAGCTTGTCAGAGACTGTGATGAGTGTTTTATTGGGAGCTGGCCACTTGGCGGTTTCTGCCTGGCACCTACCAAAATGCCAGACTCAGAAGGAAAGCATTTGTCCAGCACAAACCTCATTGCTTGTATGGACAGTTTAGGCACACTGAACCACTTGCCACTTTGATCATTTCTGGAATTGTTGGGAAAGGGGAATCCCTTCCAGGGTCTGAGAGAGGGCTCTCGTCTAATGCTCAGAAATGAATTGTCCAAGGAGATACAAAGCAAAAGACTTTACTGACCAAGAGACTATATTGGGAAGGGGTGCCTGGGTAGGGAGCAGCAGGGAAGGGAACCCAGAATTGTTCTGCCATGTGACTCACAGTCTCAGGTTATATGGTAATGAGGTTAGTTTCTGGGTTGTCTCTGGCCATTCTGACTCAGGGTCCCTTCTGATGGCACATGCACGTCTCAGCCAAGATGAATTCCAGTGTGAGGGCTTCTGGAGGTAGGCAGGATATAGTCTCCTCCTTCTTCCTTTGGGCCCCTCCCGAATTCTTTCAGGTTAGTTTTTCTTTTTAATTAAAGGATAACTGCTTTACAATATTGTGTTGGTTTCTGCCATACATCAAGATGAATCAGCCACAGGTAAACGTATGTCCCCTCCCTCTTGAACCTCCCTCCCACCTCCTACCCCATCCCACTCTTCTAGGTAGTTACAGAGTCCCAGTTTGAGATCCCCGAGTCATACAGCAAATTCCCAGTTTTACATATGGTAGTGTATATTTCCATGGCTTCCCTGGTAGCTCAGCGGTAAAGAATCTGCCTGCAAAGCAGGAGCCCCAGGAGACATGGGTTTGATCCCTAGGTCGGGAAGATCCCTTGGAGGAGGGCATGACAACCCACTGCTGTTTTCTCACCTGGAGGATCTCCACGGACAGAGGAGCCTGGTGAGCTAGTCCATAGGGTCGCAAAGAGTCACACACAATTCAAGCAACTTAACACACACGATTCTATGCTACTCTCTCCATTTGTCCCACCCTCTCCTTCCCCCAACTCTTGTGTCTGTCATCTGTCCTCTCTGTCTGCATCTCCATTGCCCACCTGCAAACAGGTTCATCAGGACCATCTTTCTAGATTCCATATATATGCATTAATATGTGGTTTTTCTTTCTGACTTACTTCACTGTGTAATAGGCTCTAGGTTCATCCACCTTATTAGCACTGACTCAAATTCACTCCTTTTTATGGTTAATATGCCACTATATGTGTACCACAACTTCTTTATACATTCATCTGTTGGTAGATATCGATTGTTTCTATATATGTAAATAGTGCTGCAATGAACATTGGTGTACATGCTTTTTTCAGTTATGGGTTTCTCAAGTGTATATGCCTAACAGTGGGATTTGTTGGGTTATTTTATTCCTAGTATTGTATTATTTCTAGTGTAGTTTATTCCTAGTTTTTTAAGGAATCTCCATACTGTCTTCCATAGTAGCTGTTATCAATTTATATTCCCACCAACAGTGCAAGGGAGTTCCCTTTTTCCCTCTCTCTTCAGGTTAGTTTTATAAGACACACTATGGGTTGGTGTGTCATCCTTCCTTGCGGCCCCTCCCAAATTTTCCTGGTTTTCAGTGGCAGCACTGCATTCTTTATTGGGACCTCCTTTTGTGAGACAACTCAGACCAGTGGTTATCATTGTGTTTGGCCAAGGTGGACAGTTTCGGTCAACAGTTCCCTAACAAAATGGGGGGGGGACATTCCTAAAATCCAAGTTCCTGAGATGCCAGCCAAGGGTGACTCTTGTAAGCAGGTCTCTTTGAGGATAAGCAGTCATTGGTTATGGTAACGCTTTTCAGCAGAGGACTTTTATCCCAACATTCTTTAGTATCTATAAACGCCTCTTGAATTGTCCTTTGAACCATCCTATTCCTTTATCGATGAGTTAAATAAATCTTTGACACATGTTCAGTATATATATATGTGTGTATGTGTGTGTATATGTATATATATATACATATATAAAGTTTTAGTTTGACAGATGTAACCTAAACAGGCTAACTGGAGTCCAAACTTAAAAGCTAAAAGATACCAATTTGTATCATGGCTGATTACTGCACAAGCTTAATTATAAAAAAATACAAACTGCATTTCCATTTCATATTTTCTTACTATCTCTACATTTTAGAAAGCTCTCTGATATAGATGGCAAAGAAATAAAGGGAAGTTGCTCAGTCGTGTCCAACTCTTTGTGACCCTATGGACTGTAGCCTATCAGGCTCCTCCATCCATGGAATTTTCTGGGCAAGGATACTGGAGTGGGTTGTCATTTCCTTCTCCAGGAGATCCTCCTAACCCAGGGATCAAACCCAGGTCTCCCACACTGCAGGTAGACTCTTTACTGTCTGAGCCTCCAGGGAAGCCCTGATATAGATGGCAATCATTTGGTTATTTGTACTTTAGGCACATATTATTAAAACAAAAAAGAAACATTTCTTTAGGTAAGTGGATAATATATGAAGATTCATTTCTTCTTTGCAGTAAGAAATTAGAATATGAAAATACTATCATAAAAAAAGCTAAGGGCCAAAGAATTGATGCTTTTGAACTGGTGCTGGAGAGGACTCTTGAGAGTCCCTTGATAGCAAGGAGATCAAACCAGTCAATTCTAAAGAAAATCAACCCTGAATATTCATTGGAAGGACTCATGTTGAAGTTGAAGCTCCAACCAACTCATTAGAAAAGACCCTGAAGCTAGGAAATACTGTGGGCAGGAGAAGGGGGAGATAGAAGATGATATGGTTGGATGGCATCACCAACTCAATGGACATGAATTTGGGCAAACTCTGGGAAACAGTGAAGGAAAGGGAAGCCTGGTATGCTACAGTCAGTGGGGCTGCAAAGAGTCGGACACAACTTAGCGATTGCACGACAACATCTTTGCTTAAAGATGAAATCCCCCCACTTAACTATATGACATATTAGTCAAAAGTTTAAAATTATATCCTTTATATATCTATAAAGTTTTGAGCCCTTAAAAAAGAATAACCTTGATTTTAAGTTCAAATATAACATGCAAAAGACAAAAAGTAATAGCCTTTTATGAACTTTATTATGCTTCATACATTTCTCTAGTCATTTCAGATTTCAATAAATGTGCTTCTATATTTTGTGAACTGCATTTTAAAATCAGAGATAATTCTACAAATCTTCATATACAATGATACCAAATAAAAAAATTAAGCTTTATTAGCAAATCTAAGTAAGAGCTGGCATAGTTAACATAAGCATTCAGAAGGAAACATTTCTTGAATAAAAAAATAGGAAATATTTTAATGAAAAAAAAATCAGGGATTGAGGAGGGAGAACATTTTGCAAACCGTAGCTGGCACTTTCTTCACAATTTGCATCACTTGTGAAAATACATCGTTTTAGATAAATACTCACATGATATTTACAAAGTAGAGAGAGGAGGAAAAACCTTCTAAGTATCAAGGTCTTTCATCTGTTACTCTCTTCCATCTTCTGGATCCATTACTTTACATACCAACTAAAGTTGTGATTCTAGTGAACTATGGTTGAGAGTTTATCAATTAAGTCATCAATAGTGTAAACCAGAAGCTGAATGTCTGCTTTTTCCTTCATTCGGTGATCACTATTCTTTCGGAGGATGACATCTACGTCTGTGCTAACTACTCGGTCAGCCACCTGCACAGACGTATGCCACGGTACAATATCATCCTTCATGCCGTGGAGCAATCTTATGGGACACTTCACAGGAATAGGACTATGTAACAAGCAGTGGTGCTCAGCTTCTTTAATGACACTGTACTGAATGCGATAAACTCCTTCTTCACTGTATTTTGATGGCATGGGCCACACACCTTTCATCTCTATTTCCTTTTTTGTCTGTTGGAACAAATGAAAACAAAAGTATTTATGCAACATTAATACATGCAAAAGTCTTAATCTAAGGAAACTGGCCTTTGAAGGAAGAGGAAAAGAGATAACAAAAACGTAACAATGATAATCATCAATAATTAAATACCATGTGCAAGGAACTATAACAAGTATTTTCCACATAGTATCTCACAGGATCCTGATAATAATTTTGTTATTATTTCAATTTTACAAAAGAGGATATTAGAGTACACAGCTTTAAAGCTGAAAGGCGGTAACTGCTGTGGCTAGGATTCAAACTTAGATTTAACTAACTTTATCATATAACATCTTAAATCAGGCGTTTTTTCATCCCAATTCAAAGGGAAAATGAGGAGAAAAATACAATAATTTCTTAGAATCAGTACAGGTAGCATTCATATTACATCAAATCAAATCTTAGGAAAAAAAACTGTTTAGATTTAAAAATCATGAAACTAAAAGTGTGATTAGTGGAAGTTACTAAAATGCGGTGAGATGGGGGAAAGGGAGAAGAATGGAGTATACTGATAAAAATGAAAAATAAGACAGTGGTTATTCTGGGGCAACAATACACGCCCAATTTTAGGCTGAATGTGAAAAAAAAAAGTAGTTTTTGCCTTTCAGAGTTCTATGGAATGAGAAGGAAATTGTCTGTTGTTCTGGATGACAAAGAATTCTTGCAAATATTTCCTGAAAATTGAGCCATGGTATCATTTCTACCTTTAAAATAAAATGCTGGGTATTCTTTGATTCTTGAAGAATCTCTATTTTTGAGACCATAATTTGTCTTAAACATTTTTTCTACTTAAAGTAACATATACTCATTATTGAAAACATGGAAAATATAAAAAGCATAAGAAGAAATAAATTACCAATAGCCCTATCTCATGGAGATAACAACCAACCATTAATATTCTGGCTTATTTCCTTCTAGTATCTCTATATGTGCTTGGTTTTAAATATACAATATGTAAAACACTTAGCTATTACAATTCATATATAGTTTTCAGTGCTTATTTAATATATATATATTTCTGAGTTTTAAAAGATTAGATTAAAAGTTTTTTAAGACTGGACAACTGTCTACCGCAATACATACAAGATAATTAACTCAACCATTTCCATATTGCTGAGTACTTCTAGGAACATCCTTGAACATAAAGGATTATATGTATACAATAAATTCTTTGGAAAGATTATTACAGCTTTAATTAGTAAATCAAGATGTAAATAGCTTTAGGCCTCTTGCAATCACATAATACGAAGGGAATTTCTGTCTTGAAAAAAACAGGTGAATGGCTTATCAAAAATAAAGAAAAATACAAGAAAAGAAAAGCTACATACAATGTATTTTAAAAACTCTCTATTTAAATTTTCAATAAAAACATTGTATTTCCACATTTAAAACTATTCACTTATTACAAATTCAGAGGCAAAAAAGAATTTAAACAGTAAAATATATATGATGTTATCTATATGTATTTAGGTATTTTAATGTATTTTATAAAATTCCAAAAATATTTCAGTGAAAAAGCTGTATATCTGAAAGCTAGACTTCTAAATATCTATAGGCAAATTATTTTATTTTAAAGCAACATGTTAAACAAATATTTAAAGCAAAAAAATGATATTCAGTTATCCTCAAACTACTTATGACTGTTCCAGAATTTGTAATTTCAGTAGTTAGAGCGAAGTTCCATTGATTATTAGATGAGGGGGCAACTATGCTAATTACCAACACATAATACTAGTTGCATTTTAAGCACTGCTGCTTCCCAACTAGCTCTGTTATCTGCTATTGAAGTGAATGAATATTGTACATTTGAAGAACAGACTTAACTTTACAAAGTCTTGTATGTCCCAAAGCCTCAAAAACAAAAACGACAGGAATAGTAAAAAAAGCTTTATTCAAAGAAAATGTACAATATTCATAATTCTTACACCAAAAGAAACTAGAAAGGCAATGTGTCTGTGAAGCTTGGATTCCAACAACTGTGCATCCTGTCTGATGCCCTTTAGTGTCCATAGAGAAATCTGTATGCAGGTCAAGAAGAAACAGTTAAACGGGACATGGAGCAACAGACTGGTTCCAAATCAGGAAAGGAGTACTTCAAGGCTGTATAGTGTCACCTTGCTTATTTAACTTATATGCAGAGTACATCATGCAAAATGCCAGGCTGAATGAAGCACAGGCTGGAATCAAGATTGCCAGGAGAAATATCAATAACCTCAGATATGCAGATGACCCCACCTTTATGGGAGAAAGTGAAGAACTAAAGAGTCTCTTGATGAAAGTGAAAGAGGAGAGTGAAAAAGTTGGCTTAAAACTCAACATTCAGAAAACTAAGATCATGGCATCTGGTCCCATCACTTCATGGCAAATAGATGGGAAACAGTGGAAACAGTGAGAGACTATTTTTTTGGGCTCCAAAATCACTGCACATGGTGACTGCAGCCATGAAATTAAAACACACTTGCTCCTTGGAAGAAAAGCTATTACCAACCTAGACAGCATATTAAAAAGCAGAGACATTACTTTATCAACAAAGGTTNTTAATATCTTCTGCTTCTATTAGGTCCATACCATTTCTGTCCTTTATCAAGCCCATCTTTGCATGAAATGTTCCCTTGGTATCTCTAATTTTCTTGAAGAGATCTCTAGTCTTTCCCATTCTATTGTTTTCCTCTATTTCTTTGCATTGATCCCTGAGGAAGTCTTTCTCATCTCTCCTTGTTATTCTTTGGAACTCTGCATTCAAATGGGTATATCATTCCTTTACCTTTAGCTTCTCTTCTTTTTTCAGCTATTTGTAAGCCCTCCTCAGACAAACATTTTGGCTTTTTGCATTTCTTTTTTTGGGGGATGGTCTTGATCCCTGCCTCCTGTACAATGTCGCGAACCTCTGTCCATAGTTCTTCAGGCACTCTATCAGATCTAATCCCTTGAATCTATTTCTCACTTCTACTGTATAATCTTAAGGGACTTGATTTAGGTCATACCTGAATGGTCTAGTGGTTTTCCCTACTTTCTTCAATATAAGTCTGAGTTTGCAATAAGGAGTTCATGATCTGAGCCACAGTCAGCTCCTGGTCTTATTTTTGCTGACTGTATAGAGCTTCTCCATCTTTGGCTGCAAAGGATATAGTCAATCTGATTTTGTTATTGACCATCTGGTGATGTCCATGTGTAGAGTGTTCTCTTGTGTTGTTGAAAGAGGGTGTTTGCTATGACCAGTGCATTCTCTTGGGAAAATTCTCTTAGCCTTTACTCTGCTTCATGCCATACTCCAAGGCCAAATTTGCCTGTTACTCCAGGCCAAATTTGTCTGTTAGTCTTGACTTCCTACTTCTGCATTCCAGTCTCCTATAATGAAAAGGACATCTTTTTGGGGTGTTAGTTCTAGGTCTTGTAGGTCTTCATAGGACCATTCAACTTCAGCCTCTTCACCATTAGTGGTCGGAGCATAAACATGGATTACTATGATATTGAATGGCTTGCCCTGAAAACGAGCAGAGATCATTCTGTCATTTTTGAAATTGCATCCAAGCACTGTATTTCAGTACACTGGAAAAGACTCTGAT
The DNA here is from genome assembly GCA_006410875.1 of Neotragus pygmaeus. NCBI lineage: Eukaryota > Metazoa > Chordata > Mammalia > Artiodactyla > Bovidae > Neotragus > Neotragus pygmaeus. The sequence goes on along the minus strand of SJYV01038756.1, from coordinate 463,156 downwards.
GCTGGGAGGGATTGGGGGCAGGAGGAGAAGGGGAAGACAGAGGATAAGATGGCTGGATGGCATCACTGACTCGATGGACGTGAGTCTGAGTGAACTCCAGGAGTTGGTGATGGACAGGGAGGCCTGGCGTGCTGCGATTCAGGGGGTCACAAAGAGTCGGACACGACTGAGCGACTGAACTGAACTAAACTGTATTTCAGGCTCTTGTTTCTCTAATTAACAGACTGTTAGTAGCTGTATAACATCCAAATAAAGACTATCAGGGAGGCAGTCTTTCTGCCCTCTTCTGATGTCTATCAGAAGCTTTCCGNCACGACTGAGCGACTGAACTGAACTAAACTGTATTTCAGGCTCTTGTTTCTCTAATTAACAGACTGTTAGTAGCTGTATAACATCCAAATAAAGACTATCAGGGAGGCAGTCTTTCTGCCCTCTTCTGATGTCTATCAGAAGCTTTCCGTATCTCTTTTATACATTAATGAAACTTTATTACGCAAAAGCTCTAAGCGATCAAGCCTCGTCACTGGCCCCAAATTGAATTTTCTCCGTTGGAGGCCAAGAATCCCAGCGTCTTTCATGGTACAGCAACAACCTTTCAATACATTGACTTGTACAGGGAATGTTTCCAAATTCAGACCTCAGTCGTGCTTGTATAAATGCCTGGAGTGGAACTGAACTTTCACTGCTTCTTTTCAATTTGTTTTTGTACTAGCTCTTGGTATGTCAGACTGTTGAATTATTAAGACCCTTCTCGCACACTTCCCAGGTGACTCAGATGATAAAGAATCTGCTTCCAATGAGGTAGATGCAGGTTTGATCCCTGGGTGGGAAAGATCCCCTGGAGAAGAAAATGGCAACCCACTCCAGTATTCTTGCCTGGAGAATTCTATGAACAGAGGAGCCTGGTGGGCTACAGTTCATGGAGTCACAAAGAGTCGGACAGGACTGAGCGACTAACACACACTCCCTCATACTGTGTACGAAGATAAATTCCAGTAGTTAAACTGTCTCAGTGAAAGAATAAAACCGAGAGGATTAAATACACTTTAGGAGAATATAGTATAGATAAAAGGAACTTTTTAAAGCAAGATTTGAAACCCCTGGAATAAAAAAGAATAAAAACGTATAGCGAAATTGATTTACTGAGTGGATAACAAAGTATTAATACTTCTGTTTAGCCTGCTCCCAGAAATTGGTAGAAAAAATATGTAATTTTTGTGATGGGCAGTTCACATATGTAAACATGATGATGAACCTCACTAACTGAAAAATGTGAAATAATAATATGCATCAAATGTTAAAAATTAGCATGCCATTTTCCCTACCCGTCATGTTGGCAGAAGTTAAAAAGAACAATTATTGTCAAGCTGGCATTCGTGTATGGATGGTGAGAAAGTAAACTGCTAAACTCTTTTGTCAAGTAATATCACCTATGACAATTCAAAATTTACATCATTGTCAATTTTCTTTGACCCAGTGGCCCCAATTTGTGACCATCCTATAGAAAACAATAATGGTTTATAAGGATGTATGTTATCTGCTAGAGCAGCATTTTCAGAGGCAAACAGAAGAAAAATGGAATGGCCAATTAAAAAATGATTGAATAAATTGTGGTACAAGGGTCTCTGGATTCCAGCTCTGATGTCCTTCAAAGCAATTCTTGGAGGCCTCAAGCATCAACAAGTAAAGACTTAACTCGGTTTTTTTGTTGTTTGTTTTCTATGCAAAAGTTACAGTGGCTGGTTTACGACTTTGAGTAAAGCCACTTAACTATCTTGGTCATAAATTTTGGAGCAATGACTGGTGCTAGAGTTAAAGGCAAAGGCTGGATACAGTGAATTCAGCTTATCTTTGGAGTTTTGAGAAACTATTCTATTAGAAGGCACCAGGAAAGTTGGACAAATGAAAGAAGAGATTTCTTCCCTGAGACGTAAAATGCCAGAAACAGAGCAAGGATAGCTGCTTGATTCAGCAACTTTCTCCAAAAGCTGCTGAGTTATTTCTCTGGTTCTCCATTAAGCACTAAGGTGACACACATCACTTCAGCATCCATAGTATCTTAACAGTAAACACTTCTTACTGTGGTTTTGGATGATCCAAATATTCTCAATCATTCCTGTCCCTATTCGCTCCCTTTATTTTTGCATGTCTTCTGGCATTTTATGTGAAGCAAAACAAATAAAAAATGTTTACTTATTCGCATACTGGGAAAGGCACTACACACACACACACACACACACCCAGAGAAACCCACGAACCCATGAATCATTTTCTCCATCCACCTTCATCAGTTTAACACATCAGCAAAAACTGTGACAGGAGTCAAGTGGAGATGCTTTTACAGTGATGGGCTTGAAGCAGACAATGTTGTTTCCACTGACCCCCTGTCACTGTTACCTTCATTAACATGTGTCAAAGGACATGTTGTTGAGGGCAGTTTTTCTCTGAAATCTGCTGCCTTAGTTCAGGGAGACAAATGTGATCCCCACCCAGTAAAGCCTTAGAGCTTTAACTTCGCACCTGCATGATTTTTTCCCCATCAGAGAGACAGATAGATAAGTGCACTCTTTCAATCCCCAGTAATAATTGCATCGATGCAATTAGACATAAAGATGTCAGATTTCTCAGGGGTCATCTCATTTTGTTAGCAACAGGAATGTGACCCGAGACATACCTGATTACTTCAGTTTATAAACTTCAAGTCATAACGTTAGCTAGCACACAAACTTTATGTCAATTCTACAGTTGACTTCTGCTGATTAATTCACCCCTTGTGATGTTACCAGTGAGTAATTTCCTAATTAAGATGAGTTTATTTTCGAATGTGAAATCTGATCAACATTTTAATCCAAACAACATATTTTGACACACATATTTGAACCATTTACTACATCGTGCAAGATAGAAGAGTATCTTTACAGTCCTATGAAGAAAGTAAAGTACAATTCAGAAAAGTTGTATCTTTACATTAACCAACAAAAGTTCAGCACTTGTACTTCACTGTCTTAGATCACTACAGGGTTTAGGGGTGATCTCTGTAGAAACAGATTATAAAAATATCCTCTGCAATTGTGATTTTGTCCTTCACTGTTCAAGTAACGTCATGTGTAATCCAGTCTCAAAATCTTATTATTGGCAACATGTATATAAACCACTGCAAATTAAAAAAAAAAATTGTACCCAGTCAGGCCTGACAAATTTTATAGACACTTCTAATCTAATCATTTCATTTTTACTAGTAAGTAACATTATTATTTTCTACTTCTATTCCTTTGTCAGTGAGTAGAAAGAGTACATTCATACTTACAAACACACACAACATGATAAACCAGGATAAATGGCATTTGAAAAACTGTTACAAAAGGACTTGCCTGAAGTCATTTCATTCAATACAAGNTTTTTACTAGTAAGTAACATTATTATTTTCTACTTCTATTCCTTTGTCAGTGAGTAGAAAGAGTACATTCATACTTACAAACACACACAACATGATAAACCAGGATAAATGGCATTTGAAAAACTGTTACAAAAGGACTTGCCTGAAGTCATTTCATTCAATACAAGTTAATTGAACTCTAAAAAACAAAAGCTAACTGTAAAGAAAAAACATCATAAAATAGTACAATACAGAGATCATTAAGGTGAACTTCATGTGCCTCTGAACAGAACAACAATACTTTGGAAAATAAGTAATTGGTCTGTTCTTTGGTGAAAACAGAGCTCTATTTCATAGTTATATCATGTGAGGCTGCAGTTAACACGTGTACTCCACAACAAAGAGAAGTTGGACAATCTAAAGGAAATCAGTTACTGTTGCCTTTATTCTCAGCACTGGGAATGGAGAAATCATCAGCAAAGGAGCTGAAGCTAAACATTGTCTTTATTTTAAATTGCCCAGTGTGATAGAATGTCCAAGACTGCTTCTTCCTAAAACACACAGCTTTTTGTTCTCCTTTTACAAAGTGTTTGCTATGTATGTATAGTAGCTTATGCTGGTGGTGACTCTTCAAAGTCAACTTCCTGGGCACTTATTGGCATCAAAGTACCATTTTAAAATATAGAGTGACACTAAATGCAGTTCATCACTTGAAACTACTACTGTTCAGCAGAGGTCATGTCAAGTCTTTGGTTTTGGTGTAGTACTTAAAAATTAGGGCCAAACTCCTCCTACAATATACTGCCTTTCCAAGCCCTTATTTTTTTATATTAATATTTATAAAATAACCTTCCACAAAATACTCCTTTAAAAAAGAGCCAGCTGATTACCAATAACGTCAATGCCACCAATGATTTGGGTGCTAAAATAATTTCATATTTTCCAAGTACATACAGACATTTTGTAAACCAGTTTATTTCATCAAAATCAACAATTGATAAAAAGAGTTTATAAGAAATGTTCCTATAAGTGATGCTATTTACCAAAAGAGTGTTTTCTTTCTCATAGGCAATTCTTTTGCTGTTTATGATCAAGCTTTGAATTATTTATGATCAAGCTCTGAATTAAAACCCCTTCTTTCTCTTTTACAAATGGCTTCCTGTTACTATGAAAGCAGTTCTGAGTATCCACAGTTAAAGGGACGGGTCTGCTGGGTCTGTCCACCTAGTGTTGATATGGCTTCATTCTGGTAAGAGATTATTGCAGTCTGCCCTGAAGTTGTGTCAGCTCACTACAGCAAGAAGTGAGTGTAGCCTTCGGCCCCAGTCACTATAACGTCCATCCAGATCCGCATGGCTTCCGGCGATGGGGCCACCATGTAGTAGATTCTGTCATGTGTCTTGACGCTAAAGGTAAGTAAAGGATTAGGACTCTAGAAAGAAAATCAAGAGAGGAAAAGAATGTAAAGTGAGTACATTGCAATTACAACATTAAATGTAACGCAGGGATATGGGAGGGCTTCTTCCTCTTTAAAAGTTCCAATTTATACAAACCCATGTAGCCATCGCTTTTGCTCTAATATAACCTACAGTCTTGCCCTCAACACCCTTCTCAAGATTGACCACCTTTCTGGCCTTTTTGCACAAGAACTCTCACAGTGAGCTCACCAGTCATTTTAGCAGATACTTTGTAAAGTTCTAGCAGGGGTACCTTGCTGATAGTGAGTGCTCCAAAAATAGCTCAATAAATACTACTCTTTGCCTTACTAAGATGTTTCCTTGAAGTTTCCCCATAAGCAAGTACTAACTCCTTCTTTCACCCAACTTTTTTTTTGGCCATGCGCCCTGTGGGCTCTTAGTTCCCCAACCAGGAGTCAAACCGGCTTGCCCTGCAGTAGAAGCATGGAGTCTTAACCACTGGACCTTTGGGAAAGTCTCACCCAACTTATGCATTCAAACTGTGGGAATCTGAAATCCATTGCTTACCTTATTAGCATTCTTGAGGTGATCATAATATACTTCTTCAATGGCTTGAAAGTATATTACTCCTTTTAATTTAGCTTCATGCTTGTCTGCAATGGCAGATGAGTGTTAAAATAAATACTTTATCACCACTCATGAACAGAAAAAATCATAACTTCATTATAACTATCATCATTAAAATATTTATCTAGCATTTAAACCATGACAATATTGTAATTAGTTTCCAATTAAAATAAATGAATTAGAAAATTTATCTAGCATTTAAATTGTCTAAGGTTAATTCAGATAACGTAGGTTAGCCCCATCCTATCCTGAAAAAAGAAAAAAAAAAAAAGGTTGGAATTATCAACCCTGCATGAAAGGGACTAAGTGACTTTGCTCAAGGTTTTTCACTAAATTAGCAGTCAAAATATAATATAGAATATTGACTGTCAGTTTAACACACAAAGTGTAAACACCATTAACATCAATAAAAATTATTTTCCTACATTCTCAAGACAGTAGTTGTATACTTTGGCCACCTGATGCAAAGAACTGACTCACTAGAAAAGACCCTGATGCTGGGAAAGATTGAAGGCGGGATGAGAAGGGGACGACAGAGGATGAGATCATTGGATGGCATCACCAACCCAATGGACATGAGTTTGAGTAAGCTCCAGGAGTTGATAATGGACAGGGAAGCCTGGAGTGCTGTAGTCCATAAGGTCGCAAAGAGTCGGACATGACTGAGCAACTGAACCGGAACCGGAACTGTTGTAAACATTTGTAATAAGTGTGCTTTTTATTTTTAATTTAAAATAATATCCTACTTATGTTTCTCCCCTATCAAATTTCTTGTCTACTCTGCTTGTTTTTTTTAATCCTGTTCCCAACAGAGCTTCATGTCAATAATTCAATGTCCTCTTAATGCAATGCTTTTCAAACTGCTTCCAAAGATTTCATCATATTTGCCATAAAAACCAAACCAAACATTAAAGAAAACAAAACCAACAATGAAACCACCAGCCAAATAGCATGACTCTGTAATGACTGATAAGAACAATAAGTTCTTGAGATATTTTGTAATTTAATCTCTGCAGGGATGATAACACAGGCAAGTACATTAAAAAAAAAAAAAGAGGCTCTTATCATACACTGTTGGAGGAAATGCAAATAAGAAAGCCTTTTTTGGAAGTCAATTTGGTAAAACATACACAATGGAAAGTGCCAAAATTCTCTTACTCGGCAATTTTGCTTCTAAAACTGCATCCTAAAAGAGCTTCTTATGCATGTGCATATGTATTTGTGTTCATTAGGACCTGCGTGCTGAGTGCTAAGTTGCTTCAGCTGTGTCCGACTCTGTGTGACCCTATGGACTGTAGCCCACCAGGCACCTCTGTCCATGGGATTCTCCAGGCAAGAACACTGGTGTGGGTTGCTGTGCCCCCCTCCAGACAATCTTCCCAACCCAGGAATCAAACTGGTATCTCTTATGTCTCCTGCATTGGCAGGCAGGTTCTTTACCACTAGTGCCACCCACAATGCTGCAAAAGACTTGCTGGAGCCTTAATAGGGAACTGACTCAATTCTAGACCAGCCATACAACGGAATCTACACAGCCAGTGCAAAGACCAAGGTAAGTATGCATGTGCTCAAGAGAAAAACCTTGAACTATCATTATGAGAGGAAAGGTATGAACAGGGTGAATAATTTGGTCTGAAATGGATTAGGGGAAGAAACAATACCTATGTACATTGAACCATATTTGAAAAGGCATGGAGAAAATCTGAAAGGATATTTCATGCTTAACAGTGTTAGAAAAGGTCAGAACTTCTGTCATGGGACAGAGACTTACTTCAATTATTTAGACTTAGTTGCATTTTGAAGTTTTTACTAAAATGAGAGTCCTTGCCCCCCCCCCCCCATAACAACAGTAAGAAGCAAATTTGAAAAATATCAGCCCTGAGAAGTTCAGCAGAAAATAAACCTATATAATTGCATTTAATTCAGCATTTTTTAAACTTATTTGAGCATAGACCATATTTTTGTGTTTATTTTTGCTCTTCCTAGGGAAACACTTTTAATTAATACCATGTTCAGTGGGTTTCCATCCGTTTCTGTGAAAGAAAAGGTCAGTGTTTCTCAAACAATCGGTGGAAAAGATCCTGCAATAATTCATTCACTGGTAAACAATAATATTCTATTTTCTGGAAATGGGTATAAAATAAAATCTGAAGATAAAAGTAAACCTTGTCAGTGTTTCAAAGCAGGCAGAAAACTGTAGGGCACGTCAGAAAAAATGAAAAATACAAGGCTGTTGTGAATTGATGAGATAATTCTAATATTCCTTCTCAATAGCATTATCCTAGCAATTTACAGACATATGTTCTGTGCCTTAGGTTTGTTTAGAGACTCTTCTAAAGTTGCTCGGTTACTATGTGGGAGGCCAAGCACGGGGGCCCGCTCCACAGGGAGACCTATGAGTTTGGCTTAGGCCCTGCACACATGCCGTGTTCATTTACCAGGCTGACTAGCTGGCTGACATGGGGTTTGATCTCGTGGCACCTATGGGATCGAGTCTAGCCTGAACTACATCTGCAGGACAAGCCTGCTGGTTGGTCTATTCCTGTGCTTGGTGGTGTCTGGGAAAGAGTCGGGGTGGGGAGGGCAGGAGCAGAAAAGCTGATGATGGCTGCAAACAAAGCCAAATGGGCAGCGTTTCGTTCGTCAAACTAGGTCTCCCCAGTCAGCTATACAATCTGTAAATATTAAAAAGCTGAATTAAATATAACTTTTGTCTGTTTTAGGTATTAGGGTTCTGAGTAATCGTTCATATACCAAAAGATTTTGGTATTTTATTAAAAAAAATTGAAAACTGGTCACTAAGAAGTTTAAATTTGAAAAATATATTTATATGGGCCAGAAAGAAGCACTAAACCTCTCACCTGTCAGACTGAAGAAAGAATGAAATAAGGCTCCTAGAAAAAAGGAGCAGAGATGAGCAAAGCTGTTTTATTTGAATTATTTTAAAACTCTGGCTAAGGTTGTCAGTGGAGACTAGCACATCGAAAAATTTCTTTATGCATTTTGCAGACTGAATTGGCATTTATTACATAGACATCTCTTCTATTGTATTAACTGAAGATCTTGTCTTTGGATTCTTATAAAACCCAAAGTCAGAAAGCCCCAAAGAGGTAACCAGTGAGAGTTAGGCCATTTGCTCTCCACCGTAGCAACTGGATCCCCACACACAGAGGCTCCAACTTAAAGGCATGTACCCTGCCCACCCTTCACTCTGGGAGTATGGGTCTCCATAGACAGAGGTTCCTTTCTTCCACATGCTTCTTGGTTTCTCATACCTTTCTTCATAACATACCTGACCACACCCTACAGATTAAATGACTGGACTGTTTTTTATAACTTATTACTTGCTACACTTTGTAACAATTCCGAACAATGCTCATAAATGAGCTATCACCCCAAGGCAGGGTGTCTTCATAACCTCTAGTCTGACGCTACTCTTATTCAGCAGCTGAAAAGAGAGTACAGCTATACTTGTGCAGCTAATGGACATATTTCATATGAAATCCATGTGTAAATAAGGGGCTTCTTAATTAGTACACTGGTTACACAAATATTCCTGTACTCATAGAGGATTCAGTAGGGTACAAGTCTCATAATCTATCATTTAAAGAATCCAAAAATATTTGAGTATTTACTGGAAATTTACCCAGTAAATACTTAACTTATTCAATAGTTCACCGAGGAGCTTTTCACTGCTGAAATTACCATGAACTAGAGCTGAATGGCTGTCAGCTAAGCTACCTAATTGTGTGTGACTTAAATAGGGCATATGACCATAAATAAATAAATAGAAACCTTTTCTGATCTCATGGTTTAAAAGATAGTATTTTGGTCTAAAAAATAAATTTCATTTAATATTTATTTGGGTTTGAGTTTATTTCAGAACCAGAACAAAACTGACTCACACTTTTTAAAAATGTAATTTTTATTATTTCTAGAGGAAATTCATAAATACTGGACCATATGATCTGAATACATCTATCAAGCTAATATTGCCATTAATCTATTACTTTTCACTTTACTTATTTATTCTGAATTTTATTGCTTTTGTTCTTTATCAGAAAATTCCTGATTTGAATATCACTTGGAATTTTTTTATGACCCACCTGCATAATAAGAGAAAGTGCGCTTGTTCCGATCAAAAACAAACCAGCGTTTTTTCCAGGTTTTAATTTTTCCACCCATTTTGATGAGGAATCCTCTGCAGGTCTTCTCTGTGATTGACACGTGATAACACGTATCGATATTGTGGCCAGCAGTCTCTACGTGGCTCCGCAAATCAAAGTCTTCCTTCCGCACAGGCAGATAGCGGGTCAGAGGTCGAGCCTGGAAATGCACAAGCCCACCTAATCTATAGCTCTTTGTTTGGTTTTGGGTCACAGATGTTTATGAACTGAAAAGCCTAAGTGTTCAAATACCCATGCAATTATGAGAACTTAAACACTGTCATTTGGAATCTAAAAAGTGGGTGGCATTTAAAGAAAAATGCTATGGTATGGGGAGGGGGAGACGCGAATAAATTCAGGCCAACAGATTCTATTCCTTGAAAAGGCCAGATGAGAAAATGGAAACATGTCATTTACCTTAGTTTTAAAAGAGGTACCCAGCACTTAAAACAGGGAAGGGATCTCCCTGGCGGTCTAGTGGTTAAGACTCCATACTTCCAGCATAGGGGGCATGGCTTTGATGCCGGGTCAGGGAACTAAGATCCCATACGCTGCTTGGCACGGCAGATACCAAGACAAAACCATAAGGAAATAGGGCATTAAGTTCTCTCGGCTGCTTCTTGCAGAGGAGGGCTCCTCCACTGTGACGTTCCCAGGAGTTCTCCCTGCCACAACCTCAACAACAATTCTCTTTATATAACCTCAGACATGATGTGACTGACTGAACGGCATTCAGTAAGTACAGCCCCCACCAGATACCCCAAGCATATCTGTATGTACATGCTGATTTGCGTGTACTCTCTGATAGAAACTGAAGGCAGAGGTGTTTTGAAAGGCAAAGTTAAGATAAGAATGTGGAATGAAAGCTGTACCCAATGAGTTGTCCGGGACCAGACACAGAAGAGGTGTACACTGATGTCTTTATGTTTACTACAGCTGGAGCAGAGGTTTGTCTAGACTAGGAAGCACGTGTCACCACGAGTAATATTTCTAAACCGGTCTCGTATTTTATGCTGTTAAACTACCCCACCCCTTTGTCCTGGGGGAACATAACCTAATCATATACTTGGAAACAAAACTAATCATTGAGATTAAACTAGAATTGTGCCTTTGGTTTGGCCTCAGATACCAAGTAGTCATGGATGACCTTTCCAGCAAATCGAAATGTGACAGAGGTTTGGCATAATGAGAAAAACGAACACGTTTTACTTGGATTTTTCCTTTATTTTGCCTTTGATTCTATGGTACTCTGACTCTAGACAGGTGCCACAGATTAAGGCAAGTCTCTCACTGCTGAACTTCAAACTGCCAGCAACTGGACGGAATAAGGGAACTGGCACCTTTTATCTTTAAATCTAGTAAGCCTTGGTAAAGCTGACTTAACCTTTAAATTACATGGTACTTAAAATTTTACTTTAGTTTCTCAGGAAACATACATTATGTAAGCAGTTCTAGTGACAAGACCAAACTCCAGGATGACTGAGATAGGAAGTTAAACAAAGTGGGTGGTTCTCCTGAGTTGAGCAATTCTGTGGCCATGTGTGTGGACTGGCAGCACTGTAACAACACAGTGTGGTTAGGAAAACAATTAAAAATATTAATTGTTGATTAAATTCCACCATGAAAATTAATTTAAAATTAATTCCACCATAAATATTAATTCCACCAGCAAGGAACTGGGCTGGCTATTCTGCGCTGGAGTGTCTGCTTCCAAAAGATGATATAATAGAATCTCTTTTCCTCAACTCAGTTTGGGTGTTGTGTTTGTTTCTAGAAATGAATCTAGCCGAACTTTCAAAGTTGCTCAAAAAAAAAAATTCTCCTTTTTAAATATACTCCAAAAAATGGGTTCCCATGAAAATGTTCCACGCTTAACTAAAGAAAAATGTCATTTTTTTAGTTGTCCCCAATGAGTTTTGAAATAAACACACTTTTTGGGGGCCCTATAATATCTTTCTCTTGGCCATTACAAGCCAAAGGCTAATGAGCAGCACAGCCACAGGCATCCTGACACAGCACGACCGTCTTCTAAAAAATGACCACCAGGGGGCAACCTACTCCAGCCCATCCAGATTGACAGACCCACCTGGGCCCTTTGTTTCTCCCTTATTTTTACTTCCTTTTCAATTAACTTCTGCCTCTGGCTAGTTTCTTCCTGCAACCGTTTTTCCAGGAGTTCTCGACGTCGTTTTTCTTCTTCCAGAGCGCGTTTCTTGGCTTCCATTTCTCGTTCCTAGGTATCATTATGCAGAAGAAAATTTCAGACATACTGGTTATACTTGAATAATTCCAATGCATATATATCTAAACCTCACTAGGCAATTCCTAATTTTATAGCTGAGGTTCTTACAGTGCATAACCAAGAGTAAAATATCCATAATCATCGCTCACAGAGGTTTCAAATCATTCCGTGCAGAAACGCAGCCACTACATAAAGCTAACAACGGAACAGTAAGTGAAACCCAGCTTGTGACTCTTCAGTCCTTTCATACTAACGACCCCAACTCTCCATTTTTAATATAAAAAGGTCAGTTGTGACCCAACACTAGTCACAACTTTTAGCCTTTCTTTGATGGTCGTGGGTCCTTCCAATTCCTGTTGTTGCTCGGTGGCTTCCTGGCTGAAGGTCGCAGAGGAAGCAGCAGGGAAGTCAGAGGAGGAAAGGAGGTGCCCTTTCAGGCAGGATGCGGAGGAATCTGGGGATTCCTAAGGAAGTGCAGATTCTGGCTTGAAATATAGTCATAATAACACGGGAGTTGTAATATTATAATAGTGTCCTTACCATGAACTGGCAAAGCAGGGAGAACGTGTAAAGACCTGCCATTCTTCCTTTCCCCCGGCAGGCAAACAAACGGGCCATTGAAGGGGAAATGCAATACAAAGAATTCATTATGCCCATGCTATATACATTTTACATTTTAAAAAATGGTAGTGCCGTAAAGAGTGGTAGAGAACATGTCTCCAACACTCTCACTTTTTAGGAAAGAAAACGCGGCCAGTGGGATTTCCCTATTGGTCCAGTGGTTAGTAATCTGTGCTTTCACTTTGAGAGTCCAGGTTCAGTTCTGGTCAGGGAACTAAGAGCCCCAAAGCCATGTGTATGTGCAGGCAGGCGTGCTGGACTCTGCGATCCCATGGACTGTAGTCTACCAGGTTCTTCTGTCCATGGAATTTTTCAGGCAAGAACACTTTAGTGGGTTGCCATTTCCTTCTCCCAAAAGCCATTTGGTGTGGCCAAAGAATAAAAAAGAATAAAAAGAAAATAAGGGCAAGAAAGGTAGAGTGACTGTTCCAAGGTCCCACTGCTTATTGGGGCCTGAAGACAGGGCATTTTGAACCGCCACATCACTGGCCTCTGGCATAAAGATATTAGGCCTACCCTGGATTCAAGCAGCCTTGTCTTCTCTGCATGAGCCTGCTTCAACAGTCTCTCCATTTCTTCTATTCGGGCAATATTTGAAGTGCTGGCACTGAAGAAAACACAAAAGCCTTTTAAGAATACTGCTTCTCACTGATGTCTCATCAGATACACACACACACACACACACACACACACACACACACACACACACACACCCAAGATCCAATATGAAATGACGTTGCTTATAAGAATCCTTGGTCTGATGAGGCAAGTCACTTCAACTCTAGCAACTCTAGGTGAAAGTAACTCACCTCAGTTTAGAAGACGAAAGACCAGCAAGGGAAATAACACCACACAAAGTGCTCTACTCATATATAAGGCGAAACCAAATCCTGCAAAGTGTGTTCCCAATATGTTTCCTCCAAAGTTTAGACATTGTGGCCTTAGTTTAATTATTCAGATGCCAGACCAACAAAACTATCACCAGGTTCTATGTAGATGACCCCTAAGTTTGGCAGTCATTTGGTTTGGTTTGGGATCATGTGTCACCAGCTACTCTCTTGCTTCTGGACATTTTATTTCTTACATGGTGATTTAAGATGGTCAATTAAAAAATGACTTCTCTTACAGGTGCAATAGAAGGGTGGTGGCCAGGTGTGTGAATAAAGCCCATACCACCATATCAACGAAGAAACTGCATTCAAGGTTTCAGAGCTTTAAAAGCAATGTCTCTTGAGAAAGACGTCACACAAGTGGAGGAAAAAACCAAAAGAGAAAGAGAAGAACTTGGGAATGTTTACCATTAAACAAAATATTTTATTTTTTACTTGTTCACATTTTGACTATTCTGGAAAAAAAAAGGTGGTAGCCTAAGTCAAAACTTACTTACTCTGATGTCCTGGTCGTGAAGAACCAGTGTTGTTTCTTATGCATGTATACTTGCATAGTCACTTAAATATGTTTTCTTTAAAAAAAGTATTTTAAAATTTATTTGGCTGCACTGGGTGTTAGTTGTGGCGTGTGGAATCTAGTTCCCTGACCAGGGATTGAACCCTGGCTCCCTGCGTTGGGAGCACAGTCTTAGCCACTGAACCACTACGGAAGTCCCTAATACGTTTTCTTTTCTACACTCTCTTGGGTACAGAGAGGTTTTTGTGCCTGTATCCTCCACAGCATAGAGCCTGGCACACAGTAGGGGTTCATGTTTGAAACACACATTCATACAAAATTAATTCACGTAAAAATGAATACAATAATTGTTAGCATAATCTTCTTAAACCATACTGTTGATCAACTCAAACCCTGGATGTTTCAAACACAGTGCTAAGAGTTCTTTTGAAGAGAAATGAGCACAGTAATTAAGGACATATAGTTTACCTTAAAATCAGCACTGTGCACACATGTTTATTGCAGCTTTATTCACAAATGCCAACACTTGGAAGCAACCAAGATGTCCTTTAGTAAGTAAATAAATAAATAAACCATAGTACATCCAGACTATGTATGGAGTAGTAGTTAGCACTAAAGAGAAATAAGCCATCAAGTGATGCAAAGACATGGAGGAACTATACGTGCATATTAGTAAGTGAAAGAAGCCAGTCTGAAGGGTTAAGTATTTTATTTCTCCAACTATATGACATTCTGGAAAAGAAACAAAGTGATGGAGACAGTAAAAAGATGAGTAGTTATCAGCAGTTTGAAGTGGGGAGGGTAGGCAGGGAGACAAGGATGAATAGACAGGGCACAGAAGACCTTTAGGGCAATGAAAATACCCTTTGATACAATAATGATGGATACAGGATACATATTTGTCCAAATCCAAGAGTGAATCTATATAATTTGTAATTAAGGACTTTGGGTAATAGTGCTGTGCCATTGTGGGTTCGTTACTTGTAACAAATGTACCACTCTGGTGGGGGGTGTTGATAAAGGGGTAGGTTATGCATATGTGGTGGGAGTCGGTATATGGGAAATCTATGTACCTTCCTTTCAATTTTGCTGTGACTCTAAAACTGCTTAAAAAAATTAAAGCTAAAAAAAATAAATAAATAAATAAAAAATTAAAGCTAAAAAAAAAAAAGTCAGTACTGCCAGCCCCATTACAAAATGTATCCATCAAGGAGTGGGACAGCTTTAGTAATGGTGGATCCTCAGAAGCTTAACAATTATGCTGACTTGGCAGAGTCAATGTGGGCCAACTTTTAGCCAGGTATTTTGTCAATGAGAAAGACAGGAATAAGGCATATTTCCCCTCATACTTCTGTGGGGTGATGGAGGGAGGTACAAAGGGATAAGTTCCATTCTCTTCAACCAGCAAGAATGTCAACAGTGCAGCCTAACTGAATTTTCTGAAAACATCTCATAGAAAATGCATATTAACATTTACTACATATCACATCTTCATAACTGTTAGCCACCTAAAGTCTCTCTTTTAAAAAATTACATTTTAAAAGTTAGTTAAAACTTTTTCTTTTTAAATCTTGGCTGTGCTGGGTCTTTGCTGCTACCACATGTCTGTGGTACGTGGAGCCTAAAGTTCCTCAAGCAGGGATTGAACCTTCGTCCCCTGCACTGGAAGGTGGATTCTTAACCTCTGGGTCACTAGGGAAGTCCCTACTTTGGTTATTTTGTTAAAAATAATAAATTTTTATCCATGGACACCTACTTGTTCTCTATAGCTACATTTTTGCTATTGTTGATTTTAAGATTCCACTGATATGTAAAGCACTTTTATTTAGCAAAACTTTAACTGCTGCTGTATGATACTGCTACTCTCTCTGATACTTTGGGGGGAGGGGGCAGAACTGTACCTGCAGTGAGAAGCAAATGCAATCGCAGTAGGAATTTAGGGGGAAGTCTAGACTTGTCACTATCAGGGCATGGAACAAATGAAATGTAATTTGGCTAGCGCTTTGCATGCCAAGGGAGAGCCTGAAGTCACTCAAGATACACTTAAAAAATTTTTTTTTTAATTTTACTTTATTTTACTTTACAATACTGTATTGGTTTTGCCATACTTTGGCATGAATCCGCCATGGGTGTATACGAGCACCCAATCCTGAATCCCCCTCCCCCCTCCCCCCCATATCATCTCTCTGGATCATCCCCGTGCACCAGCCCCAGGCATCCTGTATCCTGCATCGAACATATACTGGCGCTTCATTTCTTACATCATAGTATACATGTTTCAATGTCATTCTCCCAAATCATCCCACCCTCTCCCTCTCCTTCAGAGTCCAAAAGTCCGTTCTGTACATCTGTGTCTCTTTTGCTATCTCGCATACAGGGTCATCATTACCATCTTTCTAAATTCCATATATATGTGTCAGTATGCTGTATTGGTGTTTTTCTTTCTGGCTTACTTCACTCTGTATAATCGGCTCCAGTTTCATCCATCTCATTAGAACTGATTCAAATTTATTCTTTTTAATGGCTGGGTAATACTCCATTGTGTATATGTACCACAGCTTGCTTATCCATTCATCTGCTGATGGACATCTAGGTTGTTTCCATGTCCTGGCTATTATAAACAGTGCTGCAATGAACATTGGGGTACATGTGTCTCTTTCAATTCTGGTTTCCTCGGTGTATATGCCCAGCAGTGGGATTGCTGGGTCATAAGGCAGTTGAAGATACACTTTTAATGTATTACCTGGAGCACAACACACTCATCATTGGTTTCTCCAGCCCATCCAAATTACAAGAGGAGCCATTGATTCAACTTGTGACCTTCTTCAGAAGGCAGGCACATTTCTGATCTCATATAGGATTACTGTATGATACCAAATAATATGAAATCACTTGGCCATTTATGGAGAAAAGATGACTAGTTTTGCCTACTTTCTCTACTTGGCCATGTTCTATTTTATCAATTGAAGATTATTTGTCTCATGTGACCAATTTTGGTAAAAACCCACAGTCATAAAGAAAAATGAAACTTTTTCAAGGGTTCACTTCAGTTCAGTTGCTCAGTTGTGTCCGACTCTTTGTGACCCCATGAATCGCAGCACACCAAACCTCCCTGTCCATCATCAACTCCCGGAGTTCACTCAGACTCAAGGAATCTAAATAGCAGATTTACTTTTCAGTGCTGAATAATACCTTTCAGCAAAATCTGAATTTGCTTTCTAGAATATTCACTTTAGAGGCAAAGGCAAAAACAGAAAAAGGGAGAAAAAAAGGAAACAAGAACATCATCATACAACAAATAAATAAAACAGAAACAGAAAACAAACAAAATTTTCCATACAGACAGAAGACTTTTCCAAGACTGCCTTCAATGCACCAATGCTGCTACTAAATGAAGAGCCAGTGTCCCAGAATATTTATTTTCAATTTATCTTCTCAATTTATTTTTTCAGGTCAAGAAAACTATTACTCCTGATCAAATGTCTAATCTTTCTCTGTCCAGTAGACCACCTGGACCCTTTGCAAGCTGTCTGCCCTCCTCTGAAATGCTCTGGTTTTCTGTATCTCTTCTGAGAGAAATCCCTAGAATAAAATGCAAATACTATGTTGACTACCTTGGGTAGAAAGCAGAATAAACCAAAGGGGTAAGAAGTATCTGAAAGTCTGTTTGAAGTATCTCTTAAAACCAAGCTCAGCCTTGGATGCCCTCAACCCTCTACCCAGTCTTGTCCTCACTCCACACACACACTGGCAGTAGTTAACAGCTATCATGACATACATTTCCTCAACATTCTCTCAAAGCATGACCACGAGCTCAGGGCTTGTTAGCAATAGTAACGATAATGTAGAATGGTAGGTAGTATTCAGAACACTACACTCTATGAGCTCATTCAATAACTTTAGCAGAATACAGACTTTATGCAGAACTGACACTCAGCTGCTGTTTTTTTAAGACAAAAGACCTGTTTTCTTAGCTTTATGTTTGTGTACAATGTAATGATACTGAAAAAGTAAAAACACTGTTTGACTCCAAGAATATTCTGCTGGACACAAAGATGATGTCTCGACAAAAAGTGTAAGGCAAAGGTACCCACAACTCAGAGTAATTCTGTAATCCTACCGATGGCTTTTGTGACACAATAAACCACAAGACTAAGTTTATGCTGCTAGAACTCCAGCATGGAGCTCCCTCTTTAAAACATGTATAGTTTCAGGGTATTTCAATACATCATTTTTAAAAGATCTAAAAAAGAGAAAAGTTTTTTAGTTCTTTATTTCTCTTTCTGTGTATGTGGTAGTCACTCAGTTGAGTCCGACTCTTTGCCACCCTATGGACTGCAGCCCGCCAGGCTCCTCTGTCCATGGATTTCCCAGGCAAGAACAGTGGAATGGGTTGCCATTTCCTTTTCCAGGGGATCTTCTCGACCCAGGGATCGAACCTGGGTCTCCTGCATTGCAGGTGGATGCTTTACCATCGGAGCCACCAGGGAAAACCTCTTTCTACCTATCTTCAAAAAGTTCCCATTAGGATGTGCTCTCATACTATGCATGCCAAACATCAGTTCCTTATTATTCATTTTCCTGATGTTAATCACATTAATTTTCCTTCATAAAATGGGTACAAGCTTATCTTAAGGTGGCATGAATATTTTTAGGTAAATGGCACACAAGAGAAATGCTTGTTTCCTTTCTCCCTCTTCCTCTTATTTATACTAGACCTTTGCAGGCATCTTCTACTTTGGCTTCAATTTTTGACATTCAGAGAATCTGACACCACACTTAAACTAATACTTTCTAACTGCTGTGTTGAAGAAGACTCTTAGAGTCCCTTGGACTGCAAGGAGATCAAACCAGTCAATCCTAAAGGAAATCAATCCTGAATATTCATTGGAAGGACTGATGCTGAAGCTGAAGCTCCAATACGTTGGCCAGCTGATACAGAGCCGACTCATTGGAAGAGAGGCTGATGCTGGGAAAGATTGAAGGCAGGAGGGGAAGGGGATGACAGAGGACGAGATGGCTGGATGGCATAACCGACTCAATGGACATGAATTTCAGTAAGCTCTGGGAGATGGTGAAAGACCAGGAACCCTGGTGTGCCGCAGTCCATGGGGTTGCAAAGAGTTGGACATGACTGAGTGACTGAACAACAACAAATTAGCAATTTCTGACCATGGTGATTGGTAATCTATGACGCTAGCAGCACTGGCTCAGTTCTCTGTGAAGTAACTACGATGCAAAGTAATGATGCAAAGAAGTTAATACATAATGTTTAATAAAATCATTAATTTATATGTGAAAAAAAAAGAAAGAAAGAAAAAAAAAACCTTGGCGCTGGGCCAGGAAACTGGGGCTGGGGGGTGCTATGGAAAATGATGGTGGTCACAGGGAGCTACCTGCCAGAAATAATGTTGTCCTCTTACTATGGCACATTCAGTGGAGTCCTCTCCATTTAAAGAAAATGTAGGTGGGTAAACAAAAAAAGGCAGATTAAGATTTTGGTGGCTACTGTCCTGAAGTCTCTAGATCTAAACTTCTTGCTGTTCACTGCTCAGTTGCTAAGTCATGTCCAACTCTTTGTGACCCCATGAACTGCAGCACAATGGGCTTTTCTGTCCTCCATTATCTCTCTGAGCTTGCTGAAACTGATGTGCATTGAGCCAGTGATGCCATCCAACCATCTCATCCTCTGTCACACCCTTCTCCTCTTGCCCTCCATCTTCCCAGCATCGGGGTCTTTTCCAGTGAGTCAGTTCTTCGCATCAGGTGGCCAAAGTACTGGAGTTTCAGCTTCAGCATCAGTCCTTCCTTAAATATTCAAGGTTGATTTCCTTTAGGATTGACTGGTTTGATATTGTTGTCCAAGGGACTCTCAAGAGTCTTCTTCAGCACCACAGTTCGAAAGCATCAATTCTTTGGAGATCAGCCTTCTTTATGGTCTAACTCTCACATCCATACATGACTACTGGAAAAACCATAGCTTTGACTATATGGACCTTTGTCAGCAAAGTGATGTCTCTGCTCTTTAATAGACTGTCTAGCTTTCTCATAGCTATTCTTCCAAGGAGCAAGCATCTTGGTAAATCTGAATGAAATGGCTCCCTTTTAGGTAACTTTCCATACTCACTGCTGCGCTGCCATTCACCACCTTCAAATATGAGAGATGGGGTTTGAGGAGGGAATCACTTGAAGGTATGTACACTTATTTTTAGTTTTTGGAGGGGATCAAGAGGTAGAGAGCAGAAAATGGAGCAGAAAAAGCCACCAATATAGGAAAACACACAGACTGTAATTATTTATTAAACATGGCTCAAAAATAGAAAGGATAAAATAGGCCATGCTGTCAGGGGTTCACTCAGAGGAATACTGTTATAAAATATTCACAATTATGTGGGTAGGTAGCCTGATGTTTTCAAAATAACAACTTTCAAAAGTGCATAGTACCTCAGAAACCCAGAAGATTCCTCTGAGATCACTATACTAGGAAATGAAATGATCGTACTGTCAACTTTTATTCCTCCCACCATTTTTATACAATAGTTACCAAGTTGCTGACTTTCGTGTCCTGTTATTCAAAAGTAACACATTTAATTGGTCAATTTACTGGCATTTATGAATAATTACTCAACCTTCTAGGCTTTCTGTCCTGGGAACATCAGCTCCCGGCACCCCTGCATGGCTCTCGGACTCCCTTGTGGGAACAGCCAGCGCCTCATGAGAACACCCAGAGCAAGAAATGGATGGTTTGGTGCCTAGTCATTCCACACACTCAAGTGTCTTTCATTTTTCAAAAAGTGAGATACTGTATTTTCCAATATTAAAAGAAGTGAAATACTAACCCCTCTGATATTAAATAATAATGGCAGCAAAAAATTATTTTTAGTCTTTACATATTCTTCTCCTTAAATTTAAATTAAATTTCTCATGTGACAAGGAGAAATACCTATAATTCTTATGGTTGCCTTAGTGTTTTTTCCCAAGAATTCCTTTCCTTGTCTGGTAGGATGTATTCAGTACTGTATTCTAAATACCACAAAATTGGCTACACCAGGTCTTAGTTGTAGCACATGGAGTCTTTAGTTGTGGCATGTGGGATGTAGTTCCCTAATCAGGGATAGAACCCCAGGCCTCCTGCACTGGGCATGCACAGTCTTAGCCACTGGACCACCAGGGAGGTCACTTTTCTTCTTTTCCTCCACTCCCCAAATTTCCTGGCTATAATATTTGGGTCTCTCAAAATTCTTTCCATTTATGAGACACTAACCCAAAGCTAAGCATACCTTGCCAATATTGCTTTCTCTGTTTCTGTCACTCCTTTTTGGGGGGGAAGGGGAGAAGCAAATGATTCAAAACTCTGTAAAGAAATTCTATATACATGATGATAATTTACCACCAAAATATTTTAAAATCCATCATCCTTTTGCACTCAAGGAACAATACACCATTTAGCAGATTAGCAAATCAGAACCTAGAGAGATCTGTGATCCACTTCAAGTAGCACAGTTAGCTGTCAGGTAAGGCCCAGAGAGCTCCTGTCCTTAGCCTGTGACTTCACTACAACAGAGGAAAATTTGTTTGATGGTCATCATTCAATTAGTCATTTTCACTTGAGACAATTGCTCAATAGACATTATCAAACACTGGATGTTCCTTGGGTTGAAATCATAATGGTTCTCAGTCAATTGAAACAGAACAAAAAAAGAAAAAAAATCAAAATCGAAAATGTCTACTATATCCTGAGGTATTTATTCAGTCAACACTACCTGAATGCCTACTATGTGTCAAGATTTCTGCTGAATGTGGAAACCAAAAGATAATTAGCATCCTCCTTGACATTTAGGAATGTGCCAATTAATTATTGTAGAAAAAATTTTATACTGCAATGTGATCATTGATACAAGAGGAAAAAATATCAACTTCCATGGAAACATGAAAGAAAAACACTCTCAAAGGGGAAATTTTCATGAGTTTCCAACTTAAGTTTGAGCTTAAATGGTGAGGAGACTTTCTCCAGGCTAAGGTGGGAGCGGGTAGGGAAAGGTAAAGACATTTTGCAATGCTAGACACTCTCAACGCTCGGTATGCACAGGTTGAGGGAATACACGAATGAAAGGAAGAACTGACTCTAGACCAGTGGTGTGCTGGTAAATCAGCTCTCTGGAGGAAAACAAAACCCTGATAATGCAACAAATTGTCAATTTATGTGGTGTAAATGCTCCCATTGTGGCCAATTTCATACTACCAACATGACATCACTGATCAGAGAGTTAGGAGGTGTGCACCTTTGGCTCTTGCGACTGGTTTGAGTCAACTCCAGCTCACTTTTACCTGTAGGGTACTCTGTAAGGATTTGTGGAGTGAATGAGCATATGAATAAAAGAAACAACAGACGACATGATTCCAGAGCTAGAACAGATATGGTCAAAGGCACAGAAATCGGAGAATTCATCGCCCTCTCAATGAATAAGAAGCTCTGGGAGGTGTAGCAGGTCAGCATGAATGCAGAGCTGAGCCGGATCTAGAATGCCAGACTCTGAGGTCTGACTTTACTTAAAAGGTAACAAGGCATCATCACAAGCTCTTGCAGGAGCACTGTAACTAGATTTATATTTTAGATGCACCTTAGGCACATAATCCCTTAAGACCACTTTTGCTTGCCTCGAAGTATGAACACAAATGTGAATGGCTAAATCTTTACAAGCAATCCTAATGAAGTCTGGAGTCAACCAACAGAGGCAAATCCATTTTGAAGCACAGTATACGTGTGAAGTCAAGCGTAAAAAAATAAAGGAGAAAATGGATTAGATGGTGTGTGACTGGCTCAGGTCACTCTGGATACAAAGCAAGTACCACCAAAGGCCACCAGGACAGTCAACACTCTTCTGTATTGTAGCTCTTTTCATTTCAGAAATTTGGGCTTGTACATATACATTGCCTGAGATTGATGGCTTTACTTTTGGAAATAAGCAGGTGCTTTTCCAAACCAGAAATCTTCCCCAGGAGTACATCTTACCTAGAGATATTGTCAGGTGAGCAGGCAGAGATGCTGGTCTCCATGCTATCAGAGCTGTCTAGGCTCAGAGTATCAAAGGCCTGGTCCTTGTAGCTGTGATCTGGGTAGTGGAAACTGTTCAAGTAGACATTTGATTCAGATGCCGTGCGGTTGGAAAACTCAGAAGACTTCTGCCTTTGTCCTTCACTCATCTGTTGGTGATTATATCCTAAGGAGAGAGCCATAAATACGTTCGTATGCCTCATTTTTTCAGTCTTAGATCTTCTAAGACTCTCAAACCAGCAACCCAAAACATCTGCCTATGAAACTGGGGCCTTGGTCTAATTTGTTTTGAAGCCAAGAAGATCAAAGAAACAGCATCATGCTCAGGGCAAGCATGAGTTTCAAAGAAGTGGACTTGTGAGTGATTTTTTTTTTTTTTTTGGTCAGCAGTTCACTTGACACTTTCCTATGCCATTTCTACGTCTCAGCACAATGGAGAAAAATATATCAGCACACACAGAAACCCACATGCAAAACCAAAACAGAAACATAATTCAAACCCCAAATCCTCTAACAATAGCTGAGTTTAAGCAAAGCAAGACGACTTCTTATGACAAGTGACACGAGGCTCTTAGGGCGGTCACTTCTTCAGTTGTATTCCAGTTTCAAAGGTCTTGATCTGGTCATAAAACAGCAAGTAGATAATCTAGGTGTAGGATCTGAGAAACGTGTATCTTACTCATATCACTAACATTTTTACTCTGGTTAATGTTCCAACTGCACATTTTTCTCATTCTTTTTTTTTCTTTCTCAAATCCCCCTGTCTGCCAATTACTCATTTAAAACACTCAGAATCAACAATTCTTCCAATAGTTGTGATCAGCCTAATTAGTATATTTTTAGCTCTCTTCCTTCTTCTGCCTTAACCACCAGCCTTCAGCTAGTTGGTGATAACCGTACGGAAAAGTAGGGATCATATCCCCAGGAGCAAAAGTGCCTCTATTAAGAGGGGCTTTCCTTACCCTGGTACCTGGTTAGTTGGCACACCAGGCCCCAGGCTTTACTTTGTGTTATTCTACGGCTTTCTTCTGGTAGCTGATTTTGGGTAGCACAGATCAAATTATCTTTTGTTTTAATTCTCTGTTTACCATGTACTCAGAAATCAGGAGTCATAGTGATAAACAAAGCCCTCAATTCATTAAAATATGTTCTTTAGCAAGTACAGTAACTCACAATCACTTTCTCCCAGATCAAATGTACTACCACGCCTGTTAAGACTATATATTTAGACCGTCTGGATTTTCCCAGTTTTCTTGTACCCTACCTACCTTTCTATGAGGTTTTTAATTAGTAATGAAATGACCAAAAAAACAGGCCAGAGGGCAAAAGAAGGCAAGTGATTCCAAACTGCTTCCTCAGCTGTTGATTAAACATTTTCATTTAAAAACAGATGCCACATCTGTGATGCTTCAACAAAACATTATAGACCAAAACTAAATCTGTAAAATGATTTGAGTTCCATGATGGGTTTGCATGCCACTAGTATTGAGAGCAGTTTTAGATAGTAAAGTTAAAATATGTTAGTTCAGGTTAAGGCATTTCTGGGAAAGTAAGTTTCCTTAATGTAAGATGTAATCATAAATTATAAATACACACACATATGTAAAAACTACATATCACTTTGCTAAGGAAAGATGCAAAACATAAAAGCACACCATGAGGCTTTACAGAGAACAGCATCAGTTGTAATGATTAATGCATAAAGCATTACAAAAGCCAGCATATTCATAAACGTGGAGCTTGTGCCTGTTTTTTTCAATCTCAAACATGGCAAAATAATTCCTTACACAAATATTACCTTTGATACTTGAACTTTTGGAATTACCAACTGCTCCTTTTAAATTGTTTCCAATTATTCATTATGGAAAAGAGAGGGACAAAAAATACCATAGATTATTTGAAAAGGTCACACATGTATCTTTCTTTACACTTTCAAAAAAGGCTTGTTGGCAAAGAGAACTTCATGCTGGCACTAATAACATGGAAGACACTTCCTTGTTTTAGTATGAAAACCAAATCCCTAAAGTTCAACCCTGTCATTTAAAACACAAGAATCTTCTCCTTGGTGATGACATGGGTCACAACCTCCCTTCCCTTCAGTTTTTTCATGATAAAGGAAAGCTACTTCCTGTAATGCAATCATGTAAGTATGTCCTGCTCCTTAGATAGTCCAGGATTTTTTTCCCAGTTGTATCACAGAATAAGAAAATGAACTTACCACCTTCAGGGAGGTAGACAGTAAACTGAAATGACTCCAGAGTGTTCGAATGTGGGCACAAGGGGCCGCCATGTTACAGTGTGTACTGTTTGGCCTGCAGATGTAAATTCCCTGGGTCACCTCACCGTGTGTTTTATCTTATTTCTTTGCTCTGTGTCTCAGTCACCTCACCGTGTGTTTTATCTTATTTCTTTGCTCTGTGTCTCAGAGAACCTTCTATCATTCTGGTGGTAGGATAAAACCCTGACTTTTCAACTTAGATGAAAAAGGCTGCTGCTAACAAGTAGCTTCCATGGCAGGATTTTAGTTTCCTGTGGATCCAATATGAGTGGGAACATCCATCTTATACAGTCCCTTCTTTCCCCTCACCAGCAACACTTGACTGATCACGACAAACTCACCTGTCACCTGGCTTAGCCTCCTTCCTCCTGAGCTATTCCAAAAAAACAAGAGATCCCTGAAATTACAAATAAGGGTATGGACCTCTGCTTTGTGATCCTGGAATTGCACCAGTGTGATTCCTAGGAGCTGGCTTTGGGATCCAGGCTCTGGCCCGGACATTTAAAGGTACAGATACTTTCAACAGAAGGACACCATAGGGGCTCAGGAGACGGAGGAGGGTCCCCTGGCAGGAGGCCCAAGGATGACTGCTGGTACAGTGAAGTAGCACCAGAAGAGGTGTGAGCCGGATTAAGCCTCCACTCAAGTGTAGGTTATCAGGGAGGGGGCCGTATATGTCTTGTTCAGCACAGAATCCCATTTGTTTAGTACTCAGATGTCACAATATAAAAGGTCACTGAGTGAATTCGTAAATTTCAAATATACTAGTGACTAAATAAGGAAGTGGAATGGATCTACTATTTCAGGTAGAGCAAAGTAAGTGGATTGGGGAAAAATGAGACTTTCCTAAATCCCTGAGACTGCTTGGTTTTTGTTTTTCTTTTTAAATTATGTGGCTAACATAATATTCAGCAGTGGGACAACCTCTAGAGTAAAAAGGGCCTTGTAAATACTCTAAATCCTTCTTGACTGGACAGGAACGGCTGTCTGAATTGGGTATTTTACAAAGTTTATAAAGTAAGACCTGGTAATATCTGAGGCTGGTCACTAAGCATAGCACATACATGGAGCCCAAATCAACTCAACATCCTTCACTGTCCCAGAAGAGCCAGTAGGTTGCATGTGCAAGGCCCATTTATTATTATTATTTTTAAAATACCAATCTCTATGAATTCTGGCTAATCATGCCTGAAAAGTCCTTTGTGAGTTAACCACAGTGGGATATATAATCTTGATAATATTTTCTAAATGTGTCTTATATACCTTAAAATGGTTATCTGGGCCTTAATACAGAAAATGTAATGACCTAAATTTGTAACCTGGGTTTAAGAGGATAAAGTTAATCAGTATTTCTGACAATTTCTCACCTGCTGAGAAATTCATTCTTCCTAACCATAGTCCACAGCCGGAAGATGAAGGTGCAGGACAAGTCAGGAATGAGGAGAATGATAAAGAAAGGGAAAAAGATACAAGATCAAAAAGGATGACAAGGGGACAGGAAAAACACACCCTTCCAACATGCAGTCATTGACAGTGTTAGTAACAGTACCAGCTTGACAAGGGAAGATAATCATATTTTTAGATTAAATTTGAGTTTATAGAGAAGAATTCAAGAAGTTAACAAAACAAAGACAAGCTTTTGATACATGCACACAGTCAAAAAACGATTTGTTACAGGAAAAAAAAAAAAGGAGAAACTGTCACACATGTTCAACCAGAAAACAAGGAGAATAAAAACAAGATTATATCTATAAAACAATTCTTTATTCCAAGAAGATGCTAACAAATAGCTTTTTAAAGTTAAGGTTTGTAATATTCCATTCGACGATCTGAAGCACAGTTCATCCAACTTTATAACAAATCAGTTCTGTAACGCCCTGCATTACTATCACCTAGCCACAGAGGAATCATTTGTTCTAGCCAGTCATTTAGACAGTTCCTCACTCTATACTGGGTTCAGTCCCTGGGTTGGAAAGATCCCCTGGAAAAGGGAAAGGCTACCCACTCCAGTATTCTGGCCTGGAGAATTCCATGGATTGTATAGCCCATGGGGTCTCAAAGAGACACAACTGAGTGACTTTCACTTTCACTCTATACTAGGTTTTAAGGCTTAAATGGAATATTAGGAGACTCCTAAATCCTTCCATCCTCTCACATAGCCTACTTTACTTATACCTGGCCTCTATAAAGGAGAAACAGCATATCTTATACTTAGCCTATACACAGTACAAGCCCACTCTTTGCTTTATCTAGATCCTGAGTCTTATGAAGCAACACTTCCAAATCACTCATGTTTCCTGCATGATCTGACCTTGCAATAAAAAACCAAGACAAAGAGGGTCATGCAGCTGCCTGTGAATGAACAGCAGCTGCACACACACTGTGTTTTTAGCAAACGTGCAACAATTTCCCTCTATTGTGCAAAAGAAATAATCATTAGACTAAAAACCCACCATTGTACAGTGTTAAATCTGATTATTTCTTAAAGAGGACTTGACAATGATCTTTCGCTACTTGCTAGAAACAAAAACACCACACAGGGAGGTTGTCATACCTTTCTTGGACTTTCCTGCATTGAACAGAAGAAAAAGGACAAAGATTTCATTCATTCTAAAGCTTACAAAGGGATGGTTCACAAGTTGTACAAAAGCCAATAACCATTTCAACTTTAAGAGTTGAGTTCCTGGGCTCTTTGCTTTAAACTCTGCTCTCAGAGATCTTTGTTTGCGTGACTCACTGTCAGATCTATCACAAGAGTGCTTATGGAAGGAAGGCTTATACTTACACTATTGTCCTTGATGCATCCATTATGAATAAGCAGCAAAAAAACAGTTCATTTAAGTTAATGGTGTAAGTCGTGAAAATGATAAGGTCTATTTTATTTGAGTTAATGAAAAATGTTTTTTCATTATCAATTTTTTCAAAACCATGGACTTTTTACTTGGTTATTTTACTTTGCTGTTTTAATGGCACCAACAATTGATGGTGAAACAATTTTAAATGAAATTATGATTCATCCTTCCTGGTCCTTGGGGGCCACCTGTATGGGTTTAGTAGAAAATCCTGCCGATTATTATGGTCCGTTGTAGCTCTAAAAACTGCAGTCCCTACCCACTTCTCCTCTGGGTGAGGGAGCCANATGAACTTACCACCTTCAGGGAGGTAGACAGTAAACTGAAATGACTCCAGAGTGTTCGAATGTGGGCACAAGGGGCCGCCATGTTACAGTGTGTACTGTTCGGCCTGCAGATGTAAATTCCCTGGGTCATCTCACCGTGTGTTTTATCTTATTTCTTTGCTCTGTGTCTCAGTCACCTCACCGTGTGTTTTATCTTATTTCTTTGCTCTGTGTCTCAGAGAACCTTCTATCATTCTGGTGGTAGGATAAAACCCTGACTTTTCAACTTAGATGAAAAAGGCTGCTGCTAACAAGTAGCTTCCATGGCAGGATTTTAGTTTCCTGTGGATCCAATATGAGTGGGAACATCCATCTTATACAGTCCCTTCTTTCCCCTCACCAGCAACACTTGACTGATCACGACAAACTCACCTGTCACCTGGCTTAGCCTCCTTCCTCCTGAGCTATTCCAAAAAAACAAGAGATCCCTGAAATTACAAATAAGGGTATGGACCTCTGCTTTGTGATCCTGGAATTGCACCAGTGTGATTCCTAGGAGCTGGCTTTGGGATCCAGGCTCTGGCCCGGACATTTAAAGGTACAGATACTTTCAACAGAAGGACACCATAGGGGCTCAGGAGACGGAGGAGGGTCCCCTGGCAGGAGGCCCAAGGATGACTGCTGGTACAGTGAAGTAGCACCAGAAGAGGTGTGAGCCGGATTAAGCCTCCACTCAAGTGTAGGTTATCAGGGAGGGGGCCGTATATGTCTTGTTCAGCACAGAATCCCATTTGTTTAGTACTCAGATGTCACAATATAAAAGGTCACTGAGTGAATTCGTAAATTTCAAATATACTAGTGACTAAATAAGGAAGTGGAATGGATCTACTATTTCAGGTAGAGCAAAGTAAGTGGATTGGGGAAAAATGAGACTTTCCTAAATCCCTGAGACTGCTTGGTTTTTGTTTTTCTTTTTAAATTATGTGGCTAACATAATATTCAGCAGTGGGACAACCTCTAGAGTAAAAAGGGCCTTGTAAATACTCTAAATCCTTCTTGACTGGACAGGAACGGCTGTCTGAATTGGGTATTTTACAAAGTTTATAAAGTAAGACCTGGTAATATCTGAGGCTGGTCACTAAGCATAGCACATACATGGAGCCCAAATCAACTCAACATCCTTCACTGTCCCAGAAGAGCCAGTAGGTTGCATGTGCAAGGCCCATTTATTATTATTATTTTTAAAATACCAATCTCTATGAATTCTGGCTAATCATGCCTGAAAAGTCCTTTGTGAGTTAACCACAGTGGGATATATAATCTTGATGATATTTTCTAAATGTGTCTTATATACCTTAAAATGGTTATCTGGGCCTTAATACAGAAAATGTAATGACCTAAATTTGTAACCTGGGTTTAAGAGGATAAAGTTAATCAGTATTTCTGACAATTTCTCACCTGCTGAGAAATTCATTCTTCCTAACCATAGTCCACAGCCGGAAGATGAAGGTGCAGGACAAGTCAGGAATGAGGAGAATGATAAAGAAAGGGAAAAAGATACAAGATCAAAAAGGATGACAAGGGGACAGGAAAAACACACCCTTCCAACATGCAGTCATTGACAGTGTTAGTAACAGTACCAGCTTGACAAGGGAAGATAATCATATTTTTAGATTAAATTTGAGTTTATAGAGAAGAATTCAAGAAGTTAACAAAACAAAGACAAGCTTTTGATACATGCACACAGTCAAAAAACGATTTGTTACAGGAAAAAAAAAAAAGGAGAAACTGTCACACATGTTCAACCAGAAAACAAGGAGAATAAAAACAAGATTATATCTATAAAACAATTCTTTATTCCAAGAAGATGCTAACAAATAGCTTTTTAAAGTTAAGGTTTGTAATATTCCATTCGACGATCTGAAGCACAGTTCATCCAACTTTATAACAAATCAGTTCTGTAATGCCCTGCATTACTATCACCTAGCCACAGAGGAATCATTTGTTCTAGCCAGTCATTTAGACAGTTCCTCACTCTATACTGGGTTCAGTCCCTGGGTTGGAAAGATCCCCTGGAAAAGGGAAAGGCTACCCACTCCAGTATTCTGGCCTGGAGAATTCCATGGATTGTATAGCCCATGGGGTCTCAAAGAGACACAACTGAGTGACTTTCACTTTCACTCTATACTAGGTTTTAAGGCTTAAATGGAATATTAGGAGACTCCTAAATCCTTCCATCCTCTCACATAGCCTACTTTACTTATACCTGGCCTCTATAAAGGAGAAACAGCATATCTTATACTTAGCCTATACACAGTACAAGCCCACTCTTTGCTTTATCTAGATCCTGAGTCTTATGAAGCAACACTTCCAAATCACTCATGTTTCCTGCATGATCTGACCTTGCAATAAAAAACCAAGACAAAGAGGGTCATGCAGCTGCCTGTGAATGAACAGCAGCTGCACACACACTGTGTTTTTAGCAAACGTGCAACAATTTCCCTCTATTGTGCAAAAGAAATAATCATTAGACTAAAAACCCACCATTGTACAGTGTTAAATCTGATTATTTCTTAAAGAGGACTTGACAATGATCTTTCGCTACTTGCTAGAAACAAAAACACCACACAGGGAGGTTGTCATACCTTTCTTGGACTTTCCTGCATTGAACAGAAGAAAAAGGACAAAGATTTCATTCATTCTAAAGCTTACAAAGGGATGGTTCACAAGTTGTACAAAAGCCAATAACCATTTCAACTTTAAGAGTTGAGTTCCTGGGCTCTTTGCTTTAAACTCTGCTCTCAGAGATCTTTGTTTGCGTGACTCACTGTCAGATCTATCACAAGAGTGCTTATGGAAGGAAGGCTTATACTTACACTATTGTCCTTGATGCATCCATTATGAATAAGCAGCAAAAAAACAGTTCATTTAAGTTAATGGTGTAAGTCGTGAAAATGATAAGGTCTATTTTATTTGAGTTAATGAAAAATGTTTTTTCATTATCAATTTTTTCAAAACCATGGACTTTTTACTTGGTTATTTTACTTTGCTGTTTTAATGGCACCAACAATTGATGGTGAAACAATTTTAAATGAAATTATGATTCATCCTTCCTGGTCCTTGGGGGCCACCTGTATGGGTTTAGTAGAAAATCCTGCCGATTATTATGGTCCGTTGTAGCTCTAAAAACTGCAGTCCCTACCCACTTCTCCTCTGGGTGAGGGAGCCACAGGTGGCAGGCTGGCCTCATAAGATATATCACATCCTCTTACATAACACACACATGATGCTTCTCTATTTCTTCGGGAACTGTCTCATCATCACCTCATGAAACTCTTTAAGAGGAACACTATTCAGAGCTGCAGCAGGTGGAACACCACTCAGTCTGCAGTCTGAGGCTGCAGACTTCTGGGATGCACAAAAGACCTACCAGTGAAGCCCAGGAGCACAAAAGACAGGTCAAAGACAACAGATTCAGCAGAGGGTACCTAATGTGACCTAAGGGAATTGGCTCAGCTTTTTCTCCATGAACCTAACATGGGGAATCCCATTATTTGAGGGGAACAAAGATGAGAAAAACAGAGATCAAACATCCCTTCAGTTTCACCATATTCTCACAAGAATCCTCTTAAACGATATTGTTTACAGCCCTTCATTTTTACAAATCTATTTGGTATACAGGTCTAGTTTTTCTTGCTGTATTTTAAGGAAAAAACTTTCAACATAAAGTATGTGTTGTGGCAATCTGAACTTTGATGTCTTCAGCCAGTGGGAAAAATATTCAAAAAGAAGTCTATAAATATCACAGAAAAATGTTTCAACAGAAAATAGACTTGACCCACAAGTGAACAGTAATAAATGAGAGCCAAATATACTCATTTATGTTTAATTATTTATAAACTATGGGATACTTTTAGTTTATTAAGAAATTATGATAAAAGAGAAGTAAAATGTATTTTATTAAAATAAATAAAACCTCTCATATTATAAACCACTTTTATGAATATCATAGCCTCTATTAATTCTTAAATCACACTGGTAATGATATGAAATCCTCTTTCAAGAATACATATATGTATGTACATCTCACTTAGCCACACACACATACACATTATGCATACATGCATATATGTACACCAGTATATAAACATATTTCTGATGGTAATAGTGATTATTCTCTGGTGACATTAGCAAAGATGCCAAGCAGTCAGAATTGCATCCTAGCCACCTTAGAGGGAATAGCTTCAAAATGAATGCATTGATAGGAAAGATGCCCATCATCCTGTCAGCATCCCACTCACATCCTGGGCACACCTCCAACACTGCATTTTCCACATTTGATTGAAATTATCAGTTATGTTTCTGTCTTCCTCATGAGGCTAGGTGTTTCAAGGGCAAGGATCATGTCATTTATTTGCATTTTTGCTACCTAGCACCAGACCTGCTCAAAAGTCAAGGCCAATATAAGTTGACCTAAAGCCCCATTTTAACACAATAAATCTAATCTTCTTTACAAGGAACTCACCTCTGGAATTGCCTTAGAGTATTTCTTTCTAGCCACACAGAGACTGCTTGAGAATCATATTAGAAACGCAATGTATTATTTCAAAGAAATAGAGCATGCTGACAATCCAAGTCTACCTGAAACCTAACAACTGCATAAAAGTTCAACCCACATTAGAAGGTCTAAAGGAAAGTCTGCGCTGGGCCACGAATTCTGTGTGTTAGCTCGGTGAATCTTTAGCTCAATGAGTCATTCCTCCAGTGGAAGAGTGGCTCAGCCACAAACCAGGGGAGCGACTTAGCTAAGTGGGTGGTAATCTGTCAGAATCTCAGGGGTCTTTTCTTTCTTTCTTTCAATCAGATAAGAAGGTTAGTAATTC
Source organism: Neotragus pygmaeus (assembly GCA_006410875.1). Lineage (NCBI taxonomy): Eukaryota > Metazoa > Chordata > Mammalia > Artiodactyla > Bovidae > Neotragus > Neotragus pygmaeus. Next base: position 429,965 of record SJYV01038756.1, on the reverse strand, counting down.
TCTAGGGGCTTTTCTGAATGGAAAATTCCACTGCATTTATAAAAAGTGCAATGGGAACATACCAGCCACATGTGCATATAGGAGAACTTATCTCAATACAACAATAATAAGATTTATATATACATTCTCCCTCTAAGGGGACACATTAAGAGTAAAGCGGACTGAATCACTTTGCTGTAGAGCAGAAATTAATACAGCATTGTAAACTATATATACTTCAATGCAATTTAAAAAATAAAAATTACAAAGTGGCATTTAGGACTTTGATTGATCCCCTGTCTAATGACCCCCAATTCTGTTCTGATTCCCTCTCCTTGAGAAATTCCAATGCTGGACAAAGGGCATGACCCGGACTCACAAGATACCTACCTCTGAGCATCCTCCGAGATTCTGAGTCTTTGCTCATGGTTGCTAGCGAGTGGGGGAGCACGCTGCCACAGCTGCTGCTCTGTCCCAGGGGCAGGTGGCCCTGTGAGAACCAGGAGGAAACAATTCAGGCAAGCTGCAAGTCCAGTGGTCCTTTTGGACACAGCCACATAGCTGTTTGCCTAACTCCTAACTAAGCGCAGAAGGCAGGTCTTTGCAACCAATGTATTGATGCTAAATGGTACAGATCAGTTGCCGTCACTCCCCCAGAGCTTTGCAGCAGCCTCAGCATCACAGCCATTCCTCCACAGGGAGCAGTTGCAGAAGTGAAGACAGATGGGGAAAACACTGTCTAGAACCACCTTCGAGAAAAACTCAAAAGTCCTTCATGCGCCAGGGGCAGAGAGCAGATGCAGGGACAAGGACGCATGCACATCATGCACAAGGACAGAGGAGAGCCACACACACTCCACGGGCACCAGCTTCCATCTGCTCCTGGTGATCAAGTGGGCTAAGCACCAGAGAATCCTACTAGCTGTCCCGGTGGCTTTAGCACTCTTTTAAAATAACAAAATCTTCGTGTAAAACATTTTGGGAACACCAGTTTATAAAGTAGATAAAACAACAAAGTTATCCTGATTAAGGGCAAGAGAAGGACTCCAACTTCTGTCCCACTCAGAGCCTGCTTCTCTCTTGCCCTTGCCTTCATCCTGCCATGACCCTTCAGGCAAGTCAGCAGAACAGGAGCCAAGGGCGACTCAGGCATCATACCACATAGGTTGACATTCTAGCTTCAGTGCCAACCAGCTGAGGACACGTGGGCCACTCACCTAGCTTCTTTCCACTTCAGTTTTCCATGTGTACGATGGAGATACTAATTAGTATTAATACCTCTACTGCATGGTGTTGAGTTTTACAGTGAAACAATACACCTAAAAGGCGTAGCCCAGTGTCAGGTTCCAAGAAATGACCCAGTAAATATTGGTTGCTAATACTCCTAGAATCCAGAGCCTACATCCTCCAATTTCCAGATCTAGGATGCAGCCCTGGGAGTGTGTCATGGAAGTGAATGCCGCTCACCACTTGTGTGGTGGTGGCAGAACATACCCTGGACCAGGTGCCTTGGTCCCAGAGCCCCTACAATTCCAAATGTCCTCTAAACAAGATAGTGCAATTCAGTTATGATGTCTGCCCAACAAGCAAACTTAACGATCTATTATGGAGCATTTTCTTTAAGGCCTTTGCATGTCAGTCAACATAAGGACAGAAAGACTCACTGACGTTGAGGCTCGTGATTCTCCCCATGTCCTACCTTTGGGGTGGTGCTTCTCCCCATAGTAGCACTGCTGAAATGTGGGGATATGGAAGGTGTGGTTTTCTTTCGAGGCAAAGTGTCACTCAGATAGAGGCCTTCCTGGTGCTGTTTTTTCCTTTCTTCCAGGCTTCTAAAATGCTTTAGATGCAAATGTAAAGCAGAATAGCAAAACTTGACTAATTGAAACAGATCACTAAAGAAATTAAGAAGTATGCATTTACAAAGGAGCTTTGGAATTTTAACACAGACTAGAAAAAAAAAAATTATTCAACTTCTACTCATGTTTGCTAAGAGACCTGGGGTAACATTTGGTAAGATACATAGACATGAGAAGAATTTATTACTGAAAATTTCAGAAAAATCCACCTGTCACTTTGACAGTAGTGCCAGCTGCCTTGGGGGCTTCAAGACAACTTACAAGTTATTATAATGGTTGCCATGTGGATGGAGGAACAGTCAGTGAACAAAGCATAAGTAGTTTTCCCCTTTGTCTGGCTGGACAGTTCTGTGTGATGGCACAGATCCCAGAGTGAGGAGAATACGAAATGGGAGAAGGGAGAAGGAAGAAGATGAAGAGAAAGCACAAACAGGGAAGTTGGTTTAAAGATGGAATCATGTTTCAATCACATAAACATACTCCAAATCCACATGATGTTTCTATATAAGGCATCCTTCTAGACTGAAAAAAAGATCTTGGCCAAGGAGCCTCTATAGCAGTCCCCCACATTTAAAAATCCTCCTGTTGACCATTTCACTTTTTTTTTTCCCCAGATTCCTAAGGCAACATTTTGCCAACTTGAAACCTACCCACATTTTTCTTGGCCTTCCCCAAAATGTCTTCGATAGGAAAGTTATTCTCTAATTAGAGGTTCTTTAGGTTGGATCATTTTAATACTAAATTCAGGCTTTTGAAATATTTAAAAATTAATGAAACTCTGAGATATCAAATTTGTTATCAATCTTCCAACATGCCAATCATGAAGAATATTTGCACTTTAACTTAACAATTATCTATTTATGCTAGACACTTATTAACCTAAAAGCAGTGAGGAGATTATGGTCCTTTAACCAAAGATAATAGATAGGAAAGGTAGAGTTAAGAAAGGTAAGAGAAAGGCATAACGAACCAGAGCTCACCTACTCTGGGGGGTCTACTGACTGACACCTTAGGATCTCTGGGGCCAAATTCATGTAAGGATTTGATTATAGTTCAAAGCTTCGAAACAAAAATTTTTGGTGGTTTAGTCGCTAAGTCATGTTCGACACTTGAGACCCCATGGACTAGCTCACCAGGCTTCTCTGTCCATGGAATTCTCCAGGCAAGAATACTGGAGTGGGTTGCCATTTCCTTCTCCAGGGAATCTTCCTGACCCAGAGATCGAACCTGGGTCTCCTGCACTGCAGGTAGATTCTTTACCAACTGAGCCACTAGGCCAGTCCATGAGTATTCTTAAAATGTCCTAAAAAGAGGGCAACACGTTTGGAATAAGAAATTATTTATTTTAAAATATGTAATAAAAAACTGTTGTTCTATGGACCAAATGCACTGCTTGTGATATTATTCTGGACAAGCTGCTTACCAACACTGAGTCTCAGTTCCCGACCTATCAATACAGAGATAGCACATATTTCATGGGATTGTTAGAAGGAAGAAATGAGACATTTGTAAAATGCTAAGGAAGTTTTCAATCACAGCAGAGGAACGGTGTCTACTATTATGGTTTCAATAATGTGTAAGGAAAATATTTTGTGTTGACATAACAACTTTGTATACCATGGATTTTATGGAAATAATTATTATGATTTTGAAAAATACCTGAAGTTGCAATAGGATGTGAAACTAGCTCCAACATATCAAAAGCTAGGAGAGGACAATCAAGGTCTCAAGCTCTCTAACAATCCCCACACTCTTAAGTGAAGTCGCTTAGTCGTGTCTGACTCTTTGCAACCCGTGGACCGTAGCCTACCAGGCTTCTCTGTCCGTGGGATTCTCCAGGCAAGAATACCGGAGTGGGTTGCCATTTCCTTCTCCAGGGGATCTTCCCGACCCAGGGATCGAACCCAGGTCTCCCACACTAGAGGCAGACGCTTTAACCTCTGAGCCACCATGGAAGCTAAATGTTCTTTTAAAAAAAGGAGTATGCACTTTATCTTTTTAAAAAATATCTTTGGAAAAACTGAAGGAAAGATTTCACATCAGTAAGTTTGGTGTCAAGGTAAAATTTCCAAACTCTAAATTCCAGTTCCTAATTACCTGCTGGTCCTGCTGCTGTTGCCTTCTGTGTTTCTTAGCTGGTAGAGGAGGAGGTGTGTCATTTAAAGGAAAAGAATCGACAGAGGGAGCCACGACTTCAGGCCAAAGGGCTGATGGAGGTTGAGTGATAGGATGAGAAGAAAGAGTGGAAGGAAACATAAATCCAGAACAGACAGACGATCTTTGCTTTAAAGGAGAAAAAAAAGTATTTATACGTCCATATGAAATGAAAGAATAAGACAAAGAAATGAAATCGATAATCTCGTTGTTCTGTTTTCTTATATGTTACTCAAGGAGTCATAAATGACGGGGAGTATCTTTAAATTTAGCCTTGTATTCAAATCCCACACTTGGAGCAGTAGGAGGTATTTTAATTTACTATTATTTGTCTCTCCCCAGATGTTTTAAAGCAGAAGACAATGAAAAAAGAAATCTGTACTGTAAAACAAAATTGAATACAAAATCAAACTGGAAAGGTGCTTCAAATCAACAATTTTAGAAAGTCTTTTTGGTTTCTAAGAAAACTAGGCTGGGCTAAAGCGCTAAGATAGTTATTCTTCTGAACTTCCTTCTCCTAGTACTCTATACTCTGTACTATATTTCATGGTTTCAAGTATTATTAGTAGTGGAGCATTACTTCCCAAATTGGTCTGTTTTTCAAACTCAGCATCACTCCAGCCCTCTGGTCAACCAGACATNTGTTATTTGTCTCTCCCCAGATGTTTTAAAGCAGAAGACAATGAAAAAAGAAATCTGTACTGTAATACAAAATTGAATACAAAATCAAACTGGAAAGGTGCTTCAAACCAACAATTTTAGAAAGTCTTTTTGGTTTCTAAGAAAACTAGGCTGGGCTAAAGCGCTAAGATAGAGTTATTCTTCTGAACTTCCTTCTCCTAGTACTCTATACTCTGTACCATATTTCATGGTTTCAAGTATTATTAGTAGTAGAGCATTACTTCCCAAATTGGTCTGTTTTTCAAACTCAGCATCACTCCAGCCCTCTGGTCAACCAGACATATCTTTGTCTCACACACCATCGTTTTCTGTTAACCATGGGTTAATTTTTGACATGAGGAAAGCAGTGAATGAATGAAATGGCATGCCAACACACCTCTTTACTTTGTGGCTGGCTCATCAGCACAGCTGTGGTAGGCCCAGTGGCAGCAGCATCAGCATCAGCAGGGAACTGAGTGGAAGGGGGGAGATTCGTGGAACTGCCACATGACTCATTAATTTCATTTACAATGATATAGCCCTAAAAGGAGGAATTGATACATTAAACACGAGGAAAGCAAGAGCTGAAGCATGCGAGAGTATTAATGCTCCAGTACAATGGAGTTAGCTCAGAGCATCACAGCCAGATATCTGTGGTATTATCAAATGTTTCATTAAGGCAATCGTTGGTTATTAAAATGGATGTATGGTGCTTAATCTTGAAAAATTGTATTTCCAACATTAAAAGTAAATTTTCAGATAAAATCAAAATGACTTATTATAAATAACCGAATACCTTTGATTTTAAAATGTCCATCCATATCAGCATTCATTCTGTTGACTGAATAAGGTTGTCACTACACAACATTTAAAATAATCACACACAAAATAAATCTGAGACATAAAATCGACAATGCAACCATTCTCTGATTCAAGAGACTTTTCCATAAATCTTTAAGATTTTCTCTTTTTCTTCTGTTGCCTGACAAACTAGAGAGTGAATAAATATAGACTAAGGACTACTGACTTTTGCACTAAGACATTTACAAAGCAGTAGTTTATTTGTAATGGAATCTAGCTTTTAGGCATCTCAACAAAATGAAAATAAAAAGGACAGTATTCTCCTGTGAGCCTTCCCTAGCAAGAGAAATGTACACGTGCGCCCCCACACACACATACCCACACACACACCCTTAAGGTAAAGTTGCAGCTCAAGAGTGTTTCAGTTTAAGGCAAATTCCCTCTAGAACAGTGAATTTTCAGTTACTTTTAAATTCAACGATTCAGTTGTGGCTTCAGCTTAGAGAAACTACCCATGAATCAAAATCTTTGAGAATAAAAATTTCTGAATTTACATTTGAGGAAAAGGCCCTTGTAAATTACCATGGAAAGTAATTTACAGACCATTCATATTTTCACTAACGAATAAAATAGTATGAAAAAAGAATAAAGGGTATAAATTAGCATTCTCTTTTAAAAATAAATTGTGTTAAATTTAATATTTGAGTTCTACTTGTCCATCAATCTTTTCAGAGAATGGCTCCAGGAAAGTTAAGATACTGTTTTGCTGGTGAAGCAAAAATCCCAGATGCTAAAACAAGGTTTTCACCGAGAGTTTATAATTCTGACAAAGTAGAGAAAACCAGAGTTGACTGTTCATAAATTGAAGATATCAAAATGTTGCTGAATTTAGTTCTGCACTTCTGAAAGGGACAATAGATAGTATGTAAAGTTTTATAATTTAAATTGAAGAAAGGAAGTTGAAAATTGGGTTGTCAAATTTATTTTATCTTTGATGATGAATGAATGAGAATGAAGAGTAGCAACTTGAGTTATTCTTCTGCTAAGTTGGTAGAATCTTTCAAAACCAAAATTTGATTCCTATATGATCCATATCATAACCTATTATAACTGTAATAACCTAATAACTGTAATAACCTAATTAATTGCTTAAAAATGGACTTATTTAAAAGAGTAGGATATAAATTCATCATTCTTTTAAAAAAAAGAGAGAGAATGAGAGAGTTGGGGAGAGAAAGAAAGAAAATTAAAACCTCTTCTGAGCCAAGTCTCCTCGACATGAGAGACAGCACATAGCCGCGCAACAAACATGAGAGTTGCAGACACACAAATACAGGCAAAACCCCAATGGGCTTTCAACAACAGGAGGGCTGCAGACAAAGAGTGTCTCCTTAATAGAAAGGGAAAGATTTTATTCTTCTAAGAGGTAAAGAGACCTTAGACCCGATCTAATGCATTGGGAAGCCACAAGCCCTTCAAACTCATGTCCAGAGTCAAACTGCATACCTTTCTACTTAAACCTATTCTTTCCCCAGTCTTCTCCATCTCAGTAACAGCTACTCACCATCCACCTCATTATTCAAATTGGAATTTTTAACAGCAGCATTCCTGACAATGCCCTTAACGTACTTCACTCCCACATCCAATCTCTCAGCAAGAACTGTCAACTCTACCTCCAAAGCATTTCTGCATCTAGCTGGTTCTGTCCATCTTTTTTTATTTGTTCAAATTCAAGTCACCAGCACCTCCAACTTATACCACAATCACTGCCATACTGGTTTTCCAGCAACTCTTCTTTATAATCCAGTAGAGCAGCTCAGAATGATCTTTAAAAATGGATCTCAAATAATGTCACCTCCCTGCTTAAAACCACTCAGTGGCTTCCCATCCACATAAAATAAACCATATTTCCTTAACATGATTCACAAGAGCCGGCTCCTGCCCACCTCACTGACATAATCTTATTCCTCTACACTCCATTCACAAGCATCCTTTATGCAGTGAATCTGCTAGTCTTGTGTTTTAAATAATGGAAAGAAACTCCATAACTGAATGGTCTAATAAAGCTTTTGTGGAAAGAGTTCACAAAATGCTTCCAAGGTACATATCAGTACGTATCAGTCACACCTGTTATGTGATGAGCATTTACTTCACATATATATATATACACACACACACACAGAAAATATTTTCTATGAAGGAATTCCTAACTTTACTGCTTTTTAAAAGCAGTTTATAAAGTGGTTTTTCCTATTATGAAAAATTTTATGCATAAGCAAGCTTTTTCTTTAGCTTAAAAAAAAAAAA
>SJYV01038756.1:66132-420337 GCA_006410875.1 Neotragus pygmaeus | reverse complement strand
CAACAATTTTAGAAAGTCTTTTTGGTTTCTAAGAAAACTAGGCTGGGCTAAAGCGCTAAGATAGTTATTCTTCTGAACTTCCTTCTCCTAGTACTCTATACTCTGTACTATATTTCATGGTTTCAAGTATTATTAGTAGTAGAGCATTACTTCCCAAATTGGTCTGTTTTTCAAACTCAGCATCACTCCAGCCCTCTGGTCAACCAGACATATCTTTGTCTCACACACCATCGTTTTCTGTTAACCATGGGTTAATTTTTGACATGAGGAAAGCAGTGAATGAATGAAATGGCATGCCAACACACCTCTTTACTTTGTGGCTGGCTCATCAGCACAGCTGTGGTAGGCCCAGTGGCAGCAGCATCAGCATCAGCAGGGAACTGAGTGGAAGGGGGGAGATTCGTGGAACTGCCACATGACTCATTAATTTCATTTACAATGATATAGCCCTAAAAGGAGGAATTGATACATTAAACACGAGGAAAGCAAGAGCTGAAGCATGCGAGAGTATTAATGCTCCAGTACAATGGAGTTAGCTCAGAGCATCACAGCCAGATATCTGTGGTATTATCAAATGTTTCATTAAGGCAATCGTTGGTTATTAAAATGGATGTATGGTGCTTAATCTTGAAAAATTGTATTTCCAACATTAAAAGTAAATTTTCAGATAAAATCAAAATGACTTATTATAAATAACCCAATACCTTTGATTTTAAAATGTCCATCCATATCAGCATTCATTCTGTTGACTGAATAAGGTTGTCACTACACAACATTTAAAATAATCACACACAAAATAAATCTGAGACATAAAATCGACAATGCAACCATTCTCTGATTCAAGAGACTTTTCCATAAATCTTTAAGATTTTCTCTTTTTCTTCTGTTGCCTGACAAACTAGAGAGTGAATAAATATAGACTAAGGACTACTGACTTTTGCACTAAGACATTTACAAAGCAGTAGTTTATTTGTAATGGAATCTAGCTTTTAGGCATCTCAACAAAATGAAAATAAAAAGGACAGTATTCTCCTGTGAGCCTTCCCTAGCAAGAGAAATGTACACGTGCGCCCCCACACACACATACCCACACACACACCCTTAAGGTAAAGTTGCAGCTCAAGAGTGTTTCAGTTTAAGGCAAATTCCCTCTAGAACAGTGAATTTTCAGTTACTTTTAAATTCAACGATTCAGTTGTGGCTTCAGCTTAGAGAAACTACCCATGAATCAAAATCTTTGAGAATAAAAATTTCTGAATTTACATTTGAGGAAAAGGCCCTTGTAAATTACCATGGAAAGTAATTTACAGACCATTCATATTTTCACTAACGAATAAAATAGTATGAAAAAAGAATAAAGGGTATAAATTAGCATTCTCTTTTAAAAATAAATTGTGTTAAATTTAATATTTGAGTTCTACTTGTCCATCAATCTTTTCAGAGAATGGCTCCAGGAAAGTTAAGATACTGTTTTGCTGGTGAAGCAAAAATCCCAGATGCTAAAACAAGGTTTTCACCGAGAGTTTATAATTCTGACAAAGTAGAGAAAACCAGAGTTGACTGTTCATAAATTGAAGATATCAAAATGTTGCTGAATTTAGTTCTGCACTTCTGAAAGGGACAATAGATAGTATGTAAAGTTTTATAATTTAAATTGAAGAAAGGAAGTTGAAAATTGGGTTGTCAAATTTATTTTATCTTTGATGATGAATGAATGAGAATGAAGAGTAGCAACTTGAGTTATTCTTCTGCTAAGTTGGTAGAATCTTTCAAAACCAAAATTTGATTCCTATATGATCCATATCATAACCTATTATAACTGTAATAACCTAATAACTGTAATAACCTAATTAATTGCTTAAAAATGGACTTATTTAAAAGAGTAGGATATAAATTCATCATTCTTTTAAAAAAAAGAGAGAGAATGAGAGAGTTGGGGAGAGAAAGAAAGAAAATTAAAACCTCTTCTGAGCCAAGTCTCCTCGACATGAGAGACAGCACATAGCCGCGCAACAAACATGAGAGTTGCAGACACACAAATACAGGCAAAACCCCAATGGGCTTTCAACAACAGGAGGGCTGCAGACAAAGAGTGTCTCCTTAATAGAAAGGGAAAGATTTTATTCTTCTAAGAGGTAAAGAGACCTTAGACCCGATCTAATGCATTGGGAAGCCACAAGCCCTTCAAACTCATGTCCAGAGTCAAACTGCATACCTTTCTACTTAAACCTATTCTTTCCCCAGTCTTCTCCATCTCAGTAACAGCTACTCACCATCCACCTCATTATTCAAATTGGAATTTTTAACAGCAGCATTCCTGACAATGCCCTTAACGTACTTCACTCCCACATCCAATCTCTCAGCAAGAACTGTCAACTCTACCTCCAAAGCATTTCTGCATCTAGCTGGTTCTGTCCATCTTTTTTTATTTGTTCAAATTCAAGTCACCAGCACCTCCAACTTATACCACAATCACTGCCATACTGGTTTTCCAGCAACTCTTCTTTATAATCCAGTAGAGCAGCTCAGAATGATCTTTAAAAATGGATCTCAAATAATGTCACCTCCCTGCTTAAAACCACTCAGTGGCTTCCCATCCACATAAAATAAACCATATTTCCTTAACATGATTCACAAGAGCCGGCTCCTGCCCACCTCACTGACATAATCTTATTCCTCTACACTCCATTCACAAGCATCCTTTATGCAGTGAATCTGCTAGTCTTGTGTTTTAAATAATGGAAAGAAACTCCATAACTGAATGGTCTAATAAAGCTTTTGTGGAAAGAGTTCACAAAATGCTTCCAAGGTACATATCAGTACGTATCAGTCACACCTGTTATGTGATGAGCATTTACTTCACACATATATATATACACACACACACACAGAAAATATTTTCTATGAAGGAATTCCTAACTTTACTGCTTTTTAAAAGCAGTTTATAAAGTGGTTTTTCCTATTATGAAAAATTTTATGCATAAGCAAGCTTTTTCTTTAGCTTAAAAAAAAAAAAAGGTCGAGAAAACTCTTTCTGATCAGGGTTCTAATTTTCCAAATTAGAGTTAAAATATTTTTACCATTATAGCAGTGTAGCTCTATAAAAAGATATTTGGGAAAGGGCAGTGATGGAGTCTTGGGAAAGATGAACGTTTGGGATAAAGAGGGTGTACAGCTTAATGTAAACAGGATTTTTCCAATTTAGGGCAAAATAGTGCAGACAACACTGGGGGGAAAGGGCAGAGATGTTTGGGGGCTTTTCACATTCCAGAAGATGTAGGAAAAAGAGAAGAAAGTAGGAAAGATGAGAAACTGAGAAAGGAAAATGCTAGAGGAAAGAAGAGCTATTAAGACTAGTTTGGGTTTGGATCCTAAATGTTTGAAACCCCAAAGTAACCCACATCACTATTAAGCAAAGTGTACCCACATAAACACACACACAGAATCTGCATCAGGCATAAAGATAATCCCTGAAATTCTCAAAGCATCAATCAGGAAAGGCAGGAAAACCTAAAAGCACTGAGTGCTTTCACAAGTCACTTCAGTTCCTGTTTCCCAGTCAGCTAATCCCAGAAAACTGAGGCACATCTCCTGAGTTCTAAGGTGATAACGAGTGGACATGTAAAATCACAGCTTACCTCTTTCAGAGTATTGGGGGTGACAGGAAACCCTTTCCCCCCAGAGAGGCTGGAGTATTTCTTTTCCAAATTACAAAGATTTTCCTTTTCCTGAAGGAACACAAAATCTATTAAGCTGAGTCAACTTTGTATTTTCCTGATGACTAACAATGTCACTCTTTCATGGGACTTATTGATTATTCACATAACTTCTTTTGTGAAATGTTTCAACTGCAGCCTTTTTTCTGTTTTTTAAAATTTTGTTGGTTGTTTACTATTTTTGAGTTTGGGAGTTTCTAATATATTCTGTATACAAGTTTTTTGTCATTTACTCTTTAAGAAATCTTTGTTTACTCTGAGACCATGAAGGTATACTTGCCCACCTGTATATTCTAGAAACTTTATCTTGCTAATTTTTATGTTTAGGTCTATAATTGTCTCAAATTAATTTATATGCATGACATGAGGATAAACAGTGTTGAGATTCATTGTTTTCCATGTTTGCCCAGTTGATGCAGCACCATATGCTGGACTTTCCTTTCCCTCTGGATTGTCTTGGAACCTTTGTCAAAAGTCAATAGATAGTATATGAGTCTGTTTCTGGACCCTGTTTGGTTCCTCTGATCTATATGTCTATTTGTATGCCAGCACCACACCCTCTTAAATGCTATAGCTTTACAGTAAAACTTGAAGTCAAATAGTATAAATCCTCCAACTTTGTTCTTGTTCAAAGTTATCTTGGCTATGCTATGCCTTTTACATTTTCATGTACATTCGATTCCCATTATCTGCAGCGATTACCTTCTATAATGTTGCCACGAACACTGAAGTAGTGAATACTGACCCACTGTTCCAAAGGGAAATATAAGGTTGGGTTGCTGTGGGCATCTGGTCACAACATTTTCATCAACTGATCACTACACAACTTTGTCTTAACGTGTGTTTCCATTTAAAGACATCTTATTTAATAGGCAATGTTGATTATTAACATTAAACTCATAGCCAACAGCACTATATATAGTTCCTGCCTGAAAGCTGTTTATCTAACAGATGTATTTTCACCATGAGGCACATCACAACTGTCCTGCCCTTAGAACACCAGACAATGTACTTGTGAGGCATTTTAAACAGCAAAATCACCAATGAAAAGCACAAAAACATGAAAACATGGCACCAAATGGTCTCCAAAAAGGACATTTGTTTATAGCATGAGAGCAAAACAAGAAGGCAGCGCACTGTCTTGTTCAACCTCAGCTGAGAATATAAATGTCCATGGAGTGACTCAAAATTTTCACTGTTCTGTGCTCACCTGTCCATCAATGACTGCATGACAAGTACTGATTTTAGGGTTACAAAGGTTAGTGACGAGGTAGAGTCACAAATATGGACCCCGTGAATAATGAAGATCAACTGCAAATTTTAGCATCTCTGGAATTTTTATTGGGGTTGAGGTGTAGCTAGGTCAATTTGGGAAAACAAAAATCTTAAGACATAGTTTTTACAACAGAATTATATATTTTAACGAGGACATCTTATTTCTACTTTGTGCTTACCCATAAAAAATCTATCACTAAGAGATTTTTTTTTGTTTTTTTTTTGCTAAAATCTCAGCAACTATTTAAATATTATATGTTATACAATCTAATTTAAGCTGTGCCTTTGAATCTTGTGTGCAAAAGGTGATGGGGAGCCTAATAGCACCAGAGTTCACCCCCAGAGCAGAGGATAGGGTTGGGAAGTCCAACTGCAGCTGGCAATGTCCAGGTGCTGAAGAAGCAGGAGGAGGGGAACTGCCAGGGATTCATGTAGGCTGCAGAGGCACTGTAAGTGAACTCTTGATTGCATGTGAAGGGCCAATTTTCTCTTCTCAACTTGAAAATGGCTAAGCTGTAAAGATGGGAATGAGTGCTCCAACTCCATTTCTTCTAGATGGGACCACGGTGCAGCATTGTCTTTAATCCATCATTTGAGATTTGTTCTCTCCTGCACTCCACTCTGAGTCCATCTCATATTTTCATGATCCCAAGTGTCCCATTTCTAAGTGGCCTGCATGCAAGGCCCAGTCCTGAGACTAGCCCCCGCAACTTTAATTTTTTGTGTCTTATCCCTGAAATTAAGAGATTATGTCAGCAAATTAGGCTGCAGTTTGGACAAAAGAAACCCTTTACATGGAGCATGTTAGAAGCTGGGTGGATGGGGACACAGTGATGATGACCTTGCCACATCCACATGGGGCATTCACCTCACCAATTAAGCCAAAATCCAATGTGGCATTTGCCAAGAAGACCCATATGCAAATAGAGTTCAAAACACCAGAGCAACTGAGCCAAAATGTCTGAGAGCAGTAAAAAGAGCAGAATACATTTAACCTATTTGATGAAAAATAAGATTTTTTTTTTTTTAAGAAGAAAATTAGAAAACATACAGATTATCCATAGTTTGGATTTTCACGCTGTGGAAAAAGCATGAAGAAAATGTCTTTGCTTATTTCTGAATTACAGTTAATCATTCAGAGCACTAGTTTACTAATGTGGAAGATTAAATAAAGATGTATACAGAAAAACCTTCCTTATCATTAAAAGGCAGTTAGTTGGATGAAGGCTACTTTCCCTGAACTCGAACCGGTATTTTGCTCTCACCAGTACGGGAAAGAAATACTTACTCTCTGCAGCATCATTATTAAATTATTCTTTTCTTTCACAAAATGATCTTGTTCTCTTTGAGCCTGCTGGACAATGTGATTAGCTTGCTTTTTCAAGGCAGAAATTTTTTCCTGGAGGGAAAAAAACCAACCATAGAAAGTTGTACATTAGACACCTAAGGGTTTGTTGTCTGTCCTGGAAAAGGGAGAAGTGTTTATAACTAGAAGTGCAGTGACCATATTTCATTGATATTAGGTGTGGTTAGTCGCTCAGTCGTGTCTGACTCTTTGTGACCCCATGGACTGTAGTCCGCCAGGCTCCTCTGTCCATGGGGATTCTCCACTCAAGAATACTGGAGTGGGTTGCCATGCCTTCCTCCAGGGGATCTTCCCAGCCCAGGGATCGAACCCAGGTGTCCCACAGTGCAGGTGGATTCTTTTCCATCTGAGCCACCAGAGAAGCCCAAGAATACTGGAGTGGATAGACTATCCCTTCTCCAGGGGAACTTTCTGATCCAGGAATCAAAATGGGGTCTCCTGCACCACAGGCAGATTCTTTACCAGCAGAGTACGGGACACAGCTATTATTGTCCAGACTGTGAAGCAGTTTCTTTGAACTCACAAGATCAAGGCTTTTCTTTACCTAAGACCAAGCGATTTGGAATCTATTTCAAGTATTCATAAGTCAATGGGAAATCTTGTTTTAGAACATAAATGAATTTCTGACTTCACCTTAGGAGATGCTTCATGGGAAGGAAAAAAAGTGGAATTTCTTGTTTAAACTGAAAATGTCACCTTCTCCATTGTCCTTTCCAATTTTATCGGTTTAGTACAGAGCACTGGGGTGAGGATTATAAATTTTGGAACAAGAGATGAATTCTGGACTCGACATCTGGGTGCTCGGGGTTGGGTGGAGGCAGTCACCTGCATACCATTCCCCAAGGCTGCTTCTAATAGTAATAAGCTATCAGCCAGCTTTGAAAACTGTTGGGTCTGGAAACAGAAATTCCAAAAGACTTTTCAACAAATTATTTTAAATCAAGTTCCTATGATGGCAAAAGCAAGTAATTTAAAATAAATATCTAGATTTCTGATTTTCTCTACCTTGGTGTTCACATAAACGAGTCAGACATTCATATATACATCTACAGCATCAGGTAACACTAACTATACCAAGTCTCAATTTATCTGGTTTGGAGCATCAGGTGGCATGCACGTGGCAGGCTCCATGATCCGCCAAATGTAACAAAACTCACAAAGATATTCAGATATAACAGATATACGAATAGATGGACACATGGTATAGCTATATTAACAATCACTATTGTCTCATAGCAAGGGGTATATATATTTTGACTTTTTACATTGAACAACACCTGGTAAAAGTACCTTTCTAGTAACAATGTTCCGCTGATACTCAGCCACTTCACGCAGGAGCTGCTGAGTCAGGTTCTCCTTTTCCTCATCTAGACGGCTTTCACGCTCAAGCTGCTGGAATTCCAGGTCTTCAAAGTGTTTGCTCTCAACATCCAGTAGGTCGGCATCCTTTGGAGAAAAAGGAATGAAAACAAGACACACGAGAATGGCTGCAGCCTTCTTAACGTGAAGAAAAAATTAATAAAAGCAGAAACTCCAAAATATCTTTCAAGTTACAACACTGACCAGGATTAGAACATGATAATCATCTCTTTGGAGTTAAACTCCAGAGTGGTGACTAGGAGGAAACTGAAAGGGACTGTGATAGGGGTGGGAGGGGGGCATTTATTTCAGCATTGGTTTTAGAGTGTTCTTTGGCTGTAGGAATTCTTGCTTTAACTCTACCAGGTGGCTTTAAAATGGATCATGAAATATAAAAAGAATGCAATAAATAACCTAAACATTATTTGCAGACCAAAGGTAAGACATAATCCCTTGAAAAACTTATTTTTCACAAATTTCCAGATGAAATCAGACTTTAGCATAAAGACTAAATTCAATATTCCAAAGTTGCTTACTATAAAAAATAAAAGATTCAGTGGGATAGGGTGGGAGGTGAGAGGGAGGTTCAAGAGGGAGGGGACCTATGTATACCTATGGCTGATTCATGTTGATGTATTGCAG
This sequence comes from Neotragus pygmaeus, assembly GCA_006410875.1. Classification (NCBI taxonomy): domain Eukaryota; kingdom Metazoa; phylum Chordata; class Mammalia; order Artiodactyla; family Bovidae; genus Neotragus; species Neotragus pygmaeus. Next base: position 411,979 of record SJYV01038756.1, on the reverse strand, counting down.
AAACCAACACAATATTATAAAGCAATTATCCTTCAGCTAAAAATAAATATGTATTTTTAAAAAAACTTAAAAAAAAAGATTTAAAAGTTGGTATATGTAACAGATCAGAGGTCTCTAAGGGGAATATATGTACCCCAAATGGCATATAACACAAGGCACTGGGATGTAAGGAAGAAATATTAGACCTTCTTTATATTTATTTTTAGTTTTTCTTTTCTTTTACAATTCTTTTCTTTTCTTTTACAATTTCTCAATAAATGTTCTCTAATGTACATACAGGTAAAGTAACATATGTAAGATTATTTTAAATGAATATATATATTTTGAGCATGCATACAATACATATAATACATGTATTTATAACATTACATGACCTATATGTATGTACATATAGGAATGCATGCTCATGTAATTTTAGTGAAGGGAGAAGTCATCAAAAACATTTGAAGACTGGAGTTCTTTTATGGGCGTCTGTCAATCCGTTAAAATTGTTTACAAGCCTTTTTACTAGAAAGAGTAGGAACCACAGTGTTCATAAAGCACAAAGACTGACTCAAAAGGTTAAGCAGTGCTAGTCTAGGAATAATCTTCAAGACATTTAAGAACAAACAGAAATCATAAAAATCAGTCTAGAAGAGGCTTTCTCCAACCTATGAGATGTCTGAGGACAGGGGTAAAATCGGACCTGAGCAGGTGCATGTGGTATGAATTGTTCTCCCATTTACTTAGAGAAAACAAAAAGCCTCCTGATTTTTGGAGCCTTTGACAGAACCATAAAATGTGGTATGTATAGAAGATTCTTTTTAAATATATAATTTATAAATAATTATTGACCCCCCACAAAACAGGCAGCTGGGCTATGTGACTCATAGCTGTAAGTGCCAGGGCATTTTTTTCAATCAACACACTAAAAAGAGTTGGATTTTGTGTTGTTCTTTCTCAACCCTTTATCAAGCATAGTAGAAAACCTTTTGTATATGTGTGTGTACACACACACACACACACACACATATATAGTATGTGTGTATANCACTGTTTCCACTGTTTCCCCATCTATTTCCCATGAAGTGATGGGACCGGATGCCATGATCTTCGTTTTCTGAATGTTGAGCTTTAAGCCAACTTTTTCACTCTCTTCTTTCACTTTCATCAGAGGCTTTTTAGCTCCTCTTCACTTTCTGCCATAAGGGTGGTGTCATGTATATGCACATATATATACAATACATACATGTATTGTATATATATTCAACAAATACATAATTAAAGACTGTCTATACTTTGAACCTGGGTCTCCTGCATTGTAGGCAGATGCTTTACCCTCTGAGCCACCAGGGAAGTCCATATATTATTATGCCTGTAGTTTGTATTTTGAGCTTCCCTGGTAGCTCAGCGGGTAAAGAATCTGCCTGCAATGCAGGAGACCTGGATTCAATCCAGGAAGATCCCCTGGAGAAGGAAAAGGCTACCCACTATAGTATGGCCTAGAGAATTCCATGGACTCCATGAGGTTGCAAAGAGTCGGACACAAGTGAGCATAGTATAGTACCATATAATAATAGTGGTCACCTACGAAATACATCAATTTATACTAAGCACAGAAAACAGAATGATAGTTCCCAAATAAGCTAAAAGAAATAACATTAAAGTCTGATCTTGAGAGCCAAGGAAACAATGTCGATAATTTCACACCAGGATTTGAACTCCCATGTGATATTAAACTTTTCTCCTATGGCTCCAGGCCTTGTCTCCAAAAAATGAGAGCCAGATTTACAGGATGTGCTGCCGACATCTGAATTTGAGTTTGACCAACAGGGATATCTTTCAGGTTTTGGTTTTCTCATTCCACCGTTTATATCTGACAACAGCAACAGGTGTATGGGAAAGGAAACGAGATCCAAAAGGGTAAAGGCCACTTCCTTCTTCTGTCTTACGCCCTGGCTTGACGAGCCGCCTGGCATGAGCACTTGGACGGACCATCCCAGCTGTCCCGAAACTTGGCTGCATGTAGCTCTGAAGCAGGTGTTTGGCTGCGTGTTTCTGTTCAGACTCAGTCAGGACTCGCCGTTAGCAGAAGATCCAAGGACAATATTCCCCAAGAATACTGGGGGGTATTCTGGCACCTCTCACTAGCTGGATAAACAGTGGATAACAGTGCCTACCTCTAATTCACAGGCTAGAGAGGGAAATACATATCTAACAAAACCAAAACAAATATAAATGATAAAATGCGATTTGTGAAAGGACTGATAGAACAACAGAGAGCATATCATCTGAGCTGGAAATGGCCAGTAGAGTTTTTCTGAAAAACTAACACTGAGCTCAAGCCTTGAAAGACAGAACCAACCAGACACAGAATATGGGAAAGGAGATTCCAAGCAAGGCAAGCTGATCTGCAAGGGACCTTGGCAGGGGCAGAGGGGGGGTGGATCTTGGAAGAAATAGAAAGAAGGCCACCATGTGAGTGATGTGAAGAGGGGAGACAAGTAATAGAAACGGTCAGGATAGATAAGGAATTTAGGTTCATATAAAATACAGGGAATATAAACCAGAATGATGTGACCTAATTTATATTTTTAAAAAGTCACACTGGCTGCTGTGAAGAAAATGGGCTGAAGGGAAGCAAATGGAAATGGAACTCAAAAGGAAATGTTGATGATTTTGAAGAGAATGCTATTAGGGGAGATGCAGAGAAGTTAAAGTAATTGAAAAATAGCATTGTAATCAATTATAAGTGGGGTTGATAGAGAAAGAAACATCAAGATCTACTTCCAGGTTTCGGTTTGGGCATATAGGTGTATAAAGATGCCATTTCCTGGTGGGAAAACTAGAGGAAAAACAGGATTGGAAGTAGGGGAGGTGTATGGAAGGCAAGGGGAAAGATGAGATCAAGAGTTCAGTTACGGGGTGTTCAGCTGGAAATACCTGAGAAATCTCTCAGTGGAGATATCAGCTGGGCTACAGGATATGAGTCAGAAGTTCAGAAAAAGGTTGTGGACCAAAGACATACATTTGACCGTCACCAGTGCATACAGGTTATTTGAAGCTATGGCTATAAAAGAATGTGAAAATACAAGAGAAGAGAGTTCTCAACAAGAGATGGCGGGTGTTAGCTAGACATACTGTGGAGATTATTCCACAGTGTACACAAATATTATAATTATGTTGATACCTGAAACTAATATAATATCATATGTCAATTACACCTCAAATTTTAAACAAAAAAGTGAATGAGTCAAGGCGTATATCTTAATTCAGACCAATGAGAGGGCATGGAATTTTTCTGTGAACTTCTGGGAAAGTTTGATCTTGCTTAAAAAAAAAGAAGAAGGTGATTCAGATCAGAGACACTCTTAACAACTGGCTGGGCAGAGGCAGAGGAAGAAGCAAGGGGAACTCAGGTGGAAATGTCAGAGAGAAGAGTAGAGGACAAGAAGGAAAGCCAGAAGAGTGTGGTACCTGGAGGCAAAGGGGCTGGGTAGGGGGTAGTGCCTAGGAAAAGAATGCTGAACAGAAGAGTGTTCATGAGAGGGCTGAAAAGCACCCAGCAGGCGGGTTAGGCTGCACTAAGGCAGTAGTACAAACAGGAGCAACTGATGGAGCAGTGGGACAAGAATGGGAGGAACAGTTAACTGAGCAAGAGATCATCCAGCGTACTGAGAAAACTGTTTGGAAAGCTTGGCTATGCTGAAGAGAAACTAGCTAAGATAGTCGCTGGAAGGAACTTTATTTTAAAATAACAATAATAATTTTTTAAATTTAAATTTATTTATTTTAATTGAAGGCTAATTACAATATCGTGGTGGTTTTTGCCATACATTCACATGAATCAGCCATGGGTGTACATGTGTTCCCCATCCTGAACCAATTTTTAAAAATAATAATGTCAGCATACTGGCAGTACAGGTCCAGTAAAGAGGAAGTGGACGGGGGGAGCTGGGAACAGAAGGATTAAAAAACCTCTAGATGGTGGGACAGTACCTTGGGTACATCCAAAGGGACTGGTCTTTGAGGGGAAAAGAGCCTTCCTTGGGCTTCCCAGGTGGTACTAGTGGTAAAGAACTTGCCTGCCAATGCAGGAGACATATGAGACTCAGGTTCAATCCCTGGGTCAGGAAGATCCCCTGGAAGAAGGCATGGCAACCCACTCTAGTTTTCTTGGCTGGAGAATCTCATGGACAGAGGTGTCTGGTGGGCTACAGTCTGTGGGGTCACAAACAGTCAGACATGACTGAAGCAACTTAGCACGCACACATACGAGCCTTTCTTTGTGAAGATGAGATGCTCTAATTTCTAAGCAGTGGTGAAGTAGGTGGTGAGATCATCTCAGAGCCAAGGGGAGGAAATTGGACTAGAAGTTTGAACAGAGTGAAGGTATGAAATAGCCATGCCATAAAACAGTAGAGTAAGTAAGAGTAAACAGTGATGTTTATTTGAGAAACAGTGATGCTGCCAAGAGGTATTCAGTCTCTATTTGAGTTTGGTTGTCAAGAATATGCAGTAACATCATCTAGGCCAGTCTGTTTTCACTTCCCTCGTTCTCCCCCGGAATCTCTCACCCAAAGCCAGTTTCTGTCATTTTTCATACCATGTGATGACAGACAATAATCCCACCTTCCGAGACCAACTAATCCCCTAACAGCTGCATGAGCTGGTTCTATATTTGAAGCCCCCACTGTCCCCTCTCTTCACAATAATAATAGGAAGGATACAATAAAGAACAATCATGTAAGTAGCCGCCTCATTGTTTGTTTCCACCCATGTTACTAGAGTTCCATCTCCACCTTAGGTCTGGAGAATATAACACAACTGGCCCTGAAAAGTGAGATTTAGCACGCACTGAACTTACTTCACTTTTGTGTGTAGAATTTACAGGCTGTGTCATATGTGGGTTACGCAAAGACAAACAACTACATGGATGGGGAAGGCAGACAGGTTCGCAGAGAATCTGATTCGCCGTTCCTATGTCCCACAAGCTTTCCAGTTTGACATAAACAGTAAAATACTAGTAAGCACCAAAACAAAGACACCTGATGCCTCCAACAAAAGTTCCTTGCTGTATCAGTGCAGAATCTTTGAAAACCATAATATTCCTGTTTAGCAGAACTAGATGATCAATGTTTTCATTTGGTTTTGAGCTTTTAAAGAAAAACATGTCCACTACTCAAATGGATTCTTTACTGTTTCAAAGTCTGGAGCTCAAAGGCACATACATAAACTTTAACATGAAAAAGATGTGCAGTTTAATCTTGACAAGCAGACAACCAAGAAATTGATATGTAGCTTTTAATCTGACTTTAATTTCTGACAATATCTTTTTGAGCTCACTCTCTGGCACCAAGATCAAATGCCATTACTTATAGGTTTCAAACAAAGAGAAGCCTAAAAAGGAAGCCACATGCAGCAGAAATCCACTCCATATATTAACAGTGGAATTTACTCAAACTGAAATTATTTTTCTTTTTCTCAGTTTAAAGGAGAACTTGATGATCAAGAAATAATGTAAGCTCATTTGTTTGTGTTTTTTTTTCAAATTTTAATTTTAATTTTTAATTTAGGCTGAGTTTAGCTGTAGCTGACTTAGAATTTGAGATGACAGTAAATGAAATATTTTCCAGAAGAAATAAACAGAAAACAACAACAGAAACCAAAAACCCAACTACTACCCTGAATTTTAAAAACTGCAAGTAATTCTTCATATTCCCTAGGAGGGATCAGCTAACAATTAGGCTGTGGCCTAAAACGTGTAAGTAAAACTTTTTCCAAAGTAAGTGTCAACCGTATTTCGTAGTTTTCACTTGGCAGTTTGTGAGGATCCCCTGAAAACCCCAATGTATTTTTCTATGAGTGGTGCACTTGCATGGAAGCCAATGGCGAGGCAAGACAGATGAGATAAACGGTTCCCATTCACCTTTTTAATACACAGAAAAATGACAAGAAATGAGGCAACCATATTTGAATATGCTTAAGCCATCCTTGCAGGGCACTAGTAGTAAAGAAGTTCCAAAGTACTACAACGATTCTTTTAAAAAAGTGGAATCAGAAGACCAGAAAGGCTGATGGAAAAAAGCAATTCACTCATCTCACGAGGGATAAACTGCCACAAATATCAGCTCAAAAGTTAAGCAGGTTCTACTGTCTCAGCATCAGCTGCTCTGTGCCTGACAGTTCTTAGTCTGCAATGACTTACCTCATCTGAAGACTTTTTTCTAGTGTCACTGTCTCCTGGAACGTGACACACAAATCCAAAACCACAATTCATCCATTTAAATTTAATCAATGGGACCACCATGTTGCCCCCAAAATTTGTATCAAATATAATTTTCTTTTTACCTTGGCCTTTTCACCAACAATGTTCTTTTCTAGTTCTGTGATTTTCCGGTTTAGATGATCCAAAATCTCCTTCTCTTTCATAAGTTCAGTTGTTTCCGATTTTTGTTCTCCATCCAAGAGAGCACATTCCATATCCAGCTGAAGACACAAACAAAGCTCAGAAATGTTTCACCTTCAGGGAAATTTCCAGCTGCCTCCTTTAAAGGTATATTTTTAACAGGTACAAATTGCAAAAACTACTACTATTATCAGTCAGATTATGGAGCCCAGAAAACACTCCGGAGAGTCCATGAGAGACTCAGAATTCTTATATGAGAAAGCAGGGAGGCCAGAATATACTTGCTAAGAAAACTGGCTATCTTTCAATTTAAATTTTCCCCGCTTTTTCGCTTACTTTTCAAGGTAATTTTGCCTATCTGCTTAGAGTCAGGCTCAAGTGTGAATCATCTTGAGAGCAGTCACCATCTCTGTTTGTCCCTAGAGCACATAAAGTGAAAACTACACTCAGTCCATCAAGCAAGCACTGCATTTCCAGCAATGCCAGCAGGAGGGGCTTCCAGGGTCTGTACATGACAGATGAGCATTCCCTTCCACACACGGGCTGTCTGCATGAGCTGTGAGAACAGACATGAAGATCCTTCTTGGGCAGAATGAGCGCCTCCTTCTCACTTCATGGAAGTATGAAAAAATCACCCTTTTCTTTACCTGTAGTTATACTGACTATGTCTGTCTCCTCCTCTGGAGGTTTGCAAACCTCCAGAAAGTAAGGTCTATGATTGATTCACATGTAAATCCCCCCATAGTGCCAAGATGATACTCAACTCATACTTAACATGCTTACAAAAATGTTTGTTGGATTTGAGCTTAAACATGTGAATATACGGTACCTCAGCTGACAGATCTTAAAGCAGGTCAGAAAGCATACACCAGTGAAGACAAAGTCAGTTACATAACCTACATTAAAAACGGCTTCATATGTTTATCTTATTGGATGAATAAAAACACAGAAAGAAGAAACATTTTAAAAAGGCAGTTATACCCCACATATGTACCCATTCCATGAATATTTGCTCACGTTGACCTCTATGTATTCTGCCCCCCAAGGCCTGTACCCTAAGAGGTATTGATATATTTAAGCTGAAGGAAAGAAAGAACATGGGGAGAGGGTAATAAGTGAACTCGTGGTTTGTACCTCTCTGGAAGATTCTTCCATCTGGTCGTTTATATCTTTGATTTTTTGTTCAAGTTCCTCAAGGTTGTTCAGAATTGCTATCCGGGTCTCTTCCATCGCAGTCAACTCCTGAATCCTTTGTTCTTCACTTATACCCTCTGGGGTCTGTGTTTAATCAACACACAAAAGGGCTAGTCACACTTCAGTGCCAGAATTTCCCATTAATAAAGCAGTCACAAGTCTAGCATTTCACAGTCTGTGTCTATTTGAACTCTAAAAGCATCCCTGTGACTGTTTGCTTGGAATTCTGCATGTTCCCACAGACCTCCAGTAGATAGCGTCTCAGGTAAGCTTCTACAAATCAGGTTCAGTGAACAAATTCATGTTCTTTTAAAACCAAAATAACTAAGAGGGAATACAGATAAGGAAGCTATAGTCCACATAGACTGTAGTGACTTCTCTCAGGTCACAGATAAAGTTTGGAGTGCAGAGACCTAGAATCTAGAGGAGACTCCTGACATCTTCCTCAGGAATGTCTCTTGGGCACTCTGCTACCTTCATTACAAGCTCCATGCTCTCTCCCGTCTCCAGGGGAATACACTTCCTACAAGTCTCCAGAATTTCTGCTGGGTCCCACTGCTAGGGCTATCTGCAAATGAGCAATCCTTATTTATATTCTTTCCAATACAAGATGGTATATAGGGACATGGTATTTGGCCCCACCTCACTGATATGTTCCATAAAGTTAATAAGCAAGACAGTATTACTTTATTACTTTGGCAACCCTCAAAATGATTTAAAATTACACACTTAATACCAAGTTACTTCATGTTTCAGTTTTTGCATTAGCACACCACTTACTGGTCTCTATCCTATGTACTGATGAAGACACTAACTGCGCCAATGAGCTTTTGTGACATGAAACAGGATATTGGCCATTATTCATAAAATTATGTCATCGAAAAACTGATATCCTTCACAAGGAATGAGAAAGGAAAGAAATTAAGTGAGATAGGGCATACTTACACCTCTGAACAGAGTAAAATGCCCAGAAAAAAAAGGAATATTTAGATCATACACACAGCCAAAATGTGACTGCCAATTATTTTAAGAAGAGATACAGTAAATTGAAAATAGCATCTTTTTTCAAGAATTTCAAGTTAGTTATTTTGGATATCCCCTGGCAGAGACCAGTCTTTCTATAAGGCAAGGAATGCCGATATAGGCATTATTTATTTAATTTTCTCTCTCTTTGAAAAAGAAGCAATTTCTTTGCACCAGTAAATCAATGATTATATAATTTCACAATTGGAAATTGGAAACAGCAGTCAAGGTATAATACATAAATTGCTGAAGATTACTCATTAACCACTGAATATAACATTCAAATTAACCATTAACGTTTTGTGTCTCTAAATTCATTTAATGTACTTAACAATTCTAAACATTACTGTAAGAAGACAGGCATCATGTCCATTTATTTATTCTTTATTAATATTTTTTATTCTTAACCCTACTTTGCTGCTTCTCAAAATTTAACCATTGAGAAGTTACACATCTCAGGTTGACAAGAGCAAAGGTTAGAAGGCCTTTCAAGCCCTCTGTTTATTTGTTTGCTGATATTTAGATTTTAAACTGTCATCTTAAATCCAGTATCTTATCAACTAATAAAACAACCTGTGACCTTTTTCAGACAATGAATCTCATTGTCCTAACGCTTGGGTGGCCAGTTTTAGGGCATGAGGAAAGCCTACAGTAGTGAATGGCATTCCTAAATCATCGAGGAGTAATCCTAGCAGGAAAGACTCAAGAAGGCCAGTATCCTGTTGGGTCAACATTTCATATTAGGTTTCAACTTCCAACATGATTTAAAAATATCTTTCACTGGTGGAAGCAAAGCATCAAAACAAAAGAAAAACTGAACAATCTACAAAACTATTGTTTTAGAAAACAATAGGTCTAATAAAATACAACTTGATAGTCTGTTTGTTGCAGTAAAAGTTATCTAGGTATTGACTTTTGCTATTGTTATTTATAAAAAGCAAAATCATCAAGGGGCGTTCTAAAACTCTGGTTTGTAATAGAAAGGGATGAGGATACTGGACTCTCATTTATATCCAAATAAAAAACAAAAGAGTACCAAGGATGTGGTAGCCACTAAACAGCTTTAGTTTGTGGTGACAGAAAAAAGTGGAATTTTAATCTGATTTTTTTTATAGTAATGTACAGGGTTCCACTGAGAGTGATGTTTTTAAAAAAGAACATATTGTGCATACCTAGATATATTGTTTTTGCGTTAACTCCATCTGCACACACACAGAAAGGGGAGACAGGAGGGACAAGACAATTTGCATCTATCCTTCCTTTTGTGTGTGTGTGTGTGTGTGTGTGCAGATCTCTGATCTCAAGAGGTTTCTAAAAAGAAATATGCAAAAAAGAGGGGCACGGTAAATGGAAATTGTCTTGTTCCTACTCTTATCTTCCCTTTCTGTGTGCATGTGGATGGAATTAACTCAAAAACAGCATATCTAGGGATGCACAATATATGATTTTATTAAAACACTTCACTCTCAGTGGAACCTTATACATTACCATAAAAAAATTCAGATAGATTAACTTAGAAACCTCTTGAGATCAGAGAGGGTTGCAACTGTAGACAGGTTTCCACTGTAGACAGAATGATTACATGATTACTCAAAAAGAGTGGAAAAGTTTTCACCACAAGAGAAAAAAATATTTTTTTGGCAAATACACGAGGAGATAGAATAAACTAAATTTACTGCAGCCATCATTTTTCAAAACATGTAAGTCAAGTCATTAGGCTGTACCCTTTAAATTTATACAGTGCTGTATGTCAATTATATATCAATAAAACTGCAAGGAAAAAAAAAGAGTGAGCTGTTTTCAGCTTTCACCTCAGGTGGTGGTAGACCAATTCATAAAGCCAATTAAAAAGAGCATGTTTCCAAGGTCATCTGCATCTTTAAATGTTAGATAAAAGCAAAGTCAAAAACGGTGAACTTCAGGTTTTCTAAATATCATTAAAATCTTTGTTTTTCACATGCTTCTCCATTATTCCTCAGATCGATAATAACAAACACTGTACTTTGTTCAGTAAATAATCCAAAAACACTCAAAGAGGAACAGCATTTAAAACAAAAAAACAGGACTTTTTTTTTTTTTTTTAAAGATTCTTCTATCTCCTGTCTCAAGGTAACACATGTCTGTCTTCAGAGAATCAAAAATGAAAAACCCATTCCCTGGAACCCACTGCCTCTCAGCTGCACTCTGTAGAAGCTGCTTTGTGGTACCCAGAGGTTCCCTTGATGCTTCCTATCTCTAAAGGAGACACAGTGTTCCGCTGTGTGCTGCAAGGAAGATGTTCCAAGCTTCAAAGTCCTCCTATTTCCCAGAAGTGTACTGAGGCAATGAAAAACATCTGTCAAAATCTGCTCATTTATATCCAACAGTTTTCTTGTCACAGCCCTCTTCAGGAGGAAGGGGTGTGTGTGTGTGTGTGTGTGTGTGTTTGTGTGTGTGCTTAGGCACTCAGTTGTGTCTGACTCTTTGCTGCCCCATGGACTGCAGCCCACCAGGCCTCCCTGTCCATGGGATTCTCCAGACAAGAATACTGCAGTGGGTTGTCACGCCCTCTTCCAGAGAATCTTCCCAACCCCAGCGATCGAATCCAGGTCTCTTGAGTCTCCTGCATTGGTGGGCAGATTCTTTACCACTAGTACTACCTGGGAAGCCCTTCAGGGGGAAACTGGTCTCCCAAAAGTTAGTCCCCAGAGCACACAGCTCACTGTTTTAACAAAAGTTTGGCAGATCTCTGAAGGAAAAGAGTGAAAGGATTTAAGATAAAAGGTGCAGGAAGCCCCAGGTCTGATGACAACAGCTCGGATGTTCAAATGATAGGTCATTTACTTTGCCTGAACACCAAGAATTCTTGATTTCTACCCCACATCCTAGCTTCTAACCACTGCAACTTTCTAGCAGGAGAGACAGAAGTCCTATTCAGAATTATTCTCCTTTGAGAATTACTCTCCTAGTCATTAGAAGAAAGAAGGGTTGAACAGTCCAGAGTCCTGATGAATACATGGGCGAACGCTGTAGGCAGGTGGATTTCTGACTAGAAACATTCAGTCAAAAAGTTTTGTTGTACTGGGAAAGGCAAAACTATAGAGACAATAAAAAGAATGATGGCTCACGGGTTTCATGAGAGCGGGGAATAGAAATGAACAGGCTGAATCCAGGAGATTCTTAGGGTGATGAAACTATTATGTATGAGACAGCAACGATGGACATATTACACACTGCACTTGTCAAAACCAATAGAACCATACAATATGAAGTGTGTGTATGCTTAGTCACTCAGTCATGTCTGACTCTTTGCAACCCCATGAACTGTAGTCCGCCAGGCTCTTCTGTCCATAATATTCTCCAGGCAAAAATACTGGAGTGGGTAGCCATTTCCTTTTCCAGGGACCTAGGGATTGAACCCAAGTCTCCTGAATTGCAGGTGGATTCATTACCATCCGAGTTATCAGGGAAGCATACAATATGAGAAGATATCCTTAATGTAAACTATGGTCTTCAGTCAATATTGTATATCAAAATTGGTTCATAAATTTTGATGAATGTACCATACTTATGTGTGTTACTCGCTCAGTTGTGTCCGGCTCTTTGCGACCCCATGGACTGTAGCCCACCAGGTTCTTCTGTCCATGGGATTCTCCAGGCAAGAATACTGGTGTGAGTTGCGGTTTCCTTCTCCAGGGGATCGTCCCAACCCAGGAATCGAACCTGAGTCTCTTGCATTGCACGCAGATTCTTTACCATCTGAGCCACCAGGGAAGCCCACCATCATACTTAGGCAAGATGTAAATAATAGGAGATACTCTAGGAAAGCAAGGAGGACAAATAGAAACTCTTTACACAACCTTTTCAGGAGAAGGGGATGACAGAGGATGAGATGGTTGGATGGCATTGCCAATTCGATGGACATGAGTTTTTGAGCAAGCTCCGGGAGTTTATAGGGGAGCCTGGCATGTCACAGTCCATGGGGTAGCAAAGGGTCAGACACAACTGAGTGACTGAACTAAACTGATAAATGTCCAATATGTCTGAAACAGTCATTAATAATGTCAAGAGGAAGACAACTCATGATAAAAGACTAATGTCCTTACCACCACAATAGCTCCTAGTACTGAGACAAAGAATTAAAAAAAAAAAAAATCAGTGACGAGGAAGACAAGGGAGATCAAGATGGTAGAGTAGGAGGATGCTGAGCTCACCATCCCGACGAACACATCAAGGATACATCTAGATGTATAGCAACTCTAGCTGGACACAAACAGGAGTCTGGAGGAAAGGCTCTGCTACAACCAAGGCTGTAAAGACCCACATGGAATCGGGCTGGAAGAGAGGAGATGAAAGCAAGCAGGACCCATGCCCCAAGCAAGAAACAGAGGAGGAAGGGGTATGATGGGCTCAGAGATCACCCCTGTGAAGTTAGGCCACGCCAGCCATAGGGTCCAACCCAGGGAAGACAAATTCCCTCAGCTGGTTTGAAAACTGTGGGACTTACAGGAGGGCTTAAGAAGCCGAGACTCTGCTCACGAAGAGCGGGTGCACATGCCTGCCTGCTCTAGGGAACAAGGGGGAGGAGGCAGACCGAAAACAGTGCGGAGAGTCTGGCTGGTTTCCCACAACTGCTTCTGTCTGCAACAAGTGCCTGATCCAGCTTCTTTTGCTCCTGAGCAGCTCCCCACCAGGACAGAGGTGCTGTATTCAGGGGAGGGAGTGCACATTTAGAAGAAAAGGAACCCGCCTGGACTCGACCCTCATGGCTTCTGGTCCAGCACCTTGAGCTCTGCTGACACCCAGATAGGGAAGTGACAGCCCCTGAACATAGGAGAGGCCAGCTTGCCCCTGGCTGTGCCTCTAGCCCCTCCATCTCCAGCCCTACCTCTCACCAAGGGCTGAGAGCTGCCAGCACACCCAAGATGGGATCCTTGCTCACTTCAGATCCAGCTTTTCCCACCAAAGCCACCGCGCACTTGCAGGCCGCATAGGGGCACTCACACACAAGGATACCCCATTCAAGATCAGGATAGGTAACTATTTCAACAAATTTCATAAAGGTAAACAATACAGAGAAAAATGTTTCAAATGAAAGAACAATCGGGAAGAAAGACCTGAAGAAAACCCTAATGAAATAGAGATGAAAATTTACCAGATAAAAGGGTTCAAAGTATTAGCAATAAGAATGTTAACTGAATTGGGTTAAAAAAAAAAAAAGATACAAAGAATAAGAATTTTAACAAGGAACTAAAACATATTAAAAAAAATGGAGCTCCAGAATACAATAACTGAAATGAAGAATACACCCGAAGGAATTAATAGCAGATTAGGTGATTCAGAAGAACACATGAGAAATCTGGAATAGGGAATAATGCAATCACCTAGTCATAAATAGCAAAAAGAAAAACAAACCAAGGGACTTCTGAGACAACATCAAGTGTTATAACATTCACATTACAGGGGTCCCAGAAGGTGAAAAGAGAAAGGGGTCGAAAATGTATTTGATGAAATTATGGCTGAAAGCTCCTAAAGCTGAAGAAGGAAACAGATTTCTAGTACAGGAAGCACATGCAGTTTCAGAGAAGATGAACTCAAAGAGACCCACTTTGAGACATATCATAATTAAAATGGCAAAAGCTAGAGATTAAAAAGAGAATTTTAAAGGCAGCAAGAGAAAAACAGAGTCACCTACAAGGGAACCCCCTCCCCCTAAAAAAATAGGACTTAATTAAACTTAAAAGTTTTTTTTCACAGCAAAGGAAACCATCACCAAAATGAAGAGACAACCTGCTGAATGGAAGAAAATATTTGCAAATGATACAACCAATAAAGAGTTAATATTCAAAATGTACAGCTCATGGAGAAGGCAATGGCACCCCACTCCAGTACTCTTGCCTGGAAAATCCCATGGACGGAGGAGCCTGGTAGGCTGCAGTCCACGGGGTTGCAAAGAGTTGGACACGACTAAGCAACTTCTTTCACTTTCCTGCATTGGAGAAGGAAATGGCAACCCACTCCAGTGTTCTTGCCTGGAGAATCCCAGGGATGGCGGAGCCTGGTGGGCTGCCATCTCTGGGGTCGCACAGGGTCGAACACGACTGAAGCGACTTAGCAGCAGCAGCAGCTGTTAGCACTGAACACAAGTAGTCCAGTGATCCCTTCATCTACTTTAAGGTCACAAAACAGATGAACATCAAATGCCTACAAAAAGCAACGGTGAAACAAGGATATCGAGTAATCTTGGCTGAAGAGTGTGGGTTATAAAGTTTGTAAGAAGCTCAGCAAAAGAAACTTAAAGGCCCAAAGAAGACATTTTCCTGCCACTGCACTAGGTAAAATTGCCAAATGTGGGGAATAAATTTTTCAAGCACAGCATCTGAAGAGCAGGGCAGATCCTGAAGATGTTCACCAAGGGAAGGAATATTGGCAAGATCCAGAGTGAGAAGGTGAGAAAAGGAGACGCATAGAGTAAGCGTACTAGACCCCTGAGACCAACAGCACCCACACATTCTCTTGCCAACCAGAGCGGCTGAATCAGAAGCTGAGGGTGAGGCCCAGCACTCTTCCAAGCCCTCCAGGGGATTCCACATGACGTGTTAGAAATGCAGGCTTTGCCATAGTTGGAAAGAAGTGTTTTAATATACTTGTATCCCCACTAAGCTCTGAGGTGCTCTTATACTTTCCTCCATAAGTATAGAAATGTTTTTTGTATGGTTCTTTGCAGAAACTATTAAATGTCTTTATTTACCATACTTTTCCTCTCAAGGTCCTGAAAGATGTGGAAATACTGAAATAGGATGATGTGGAGGAAAATGCCGTCGTGGCTGTTTTTAGATGGATGGAAAACAGCTTTTTAAAAAAATGGATTAAAATACAACTGGATTTTTAGTCTGTGTGTGATAAGTTGTTTTTNTGGCACAGCCTTCACTGCCTTATTTTAAACTTCTCTAACAATCTAGAAAAGTCTGCGTGGGAATATGCAAAAACAACTGGAAGGCATAAGTGAGGAAGGGGATAGGAACAAGATATTATAATTTACCCCTTCTCAACAGCATCTGCATTAGAGGCTAATCTCCAAGGAAAAGTTCTCTTTCTGCAGCATAGGTGAATTAAGTCAAAGCATCTAAACTCGGTCTTTGCTAATTTTCATAGAGGACAGTGTGTATGCCTTGACATTCATTATGTTTTGGTATTATAGGAAAGTTGTCAATTTCTCTTAATCAAGTTGCTAATGAACAGTGCAGTCCTCAAAAGCATGAAAGGTACTTCTGCCCAGTCATGGCAAAATTCCTCCTACCTCTCCTTCCCAAAATAGTCTCTTTTGCTGCCAGTGCTATTGCTTAATTCAGAGGGAATAAACGATCCCAGCCTTAAGATGAATGCTATTTCAGATGGTGAAACAGTATTCCAAGGCGGTTGCACAGGAAGTTTGGTCTACTGCTATGTGCTTCTCTCTATTCTTATCACCCCATTCACAGCCAATCTGTTCAGACTTGAATCTCACACGCATGCAGCACTGCTGCCCACGAGTCTAACAGAAACCCGGACTGTGCCGAGATGCACTGGTCCCGTCAGAAGCTGCACCAAAGAAAAATAAACTGATGCTGAGAAGTGCGTCAGAAGACAGGTCTGCGAGGCATTTCGGAAAGCATGAGAAGCCTTTTAAGGAAAACCCTGAGCAGAATCGCCCTCATAATTCTCCCCTGAGCTCTCTTCATCCTTCCCATTCATCACGCCGATATTCTCCACTCTGCATGACCTGAAACAAGGGTGGCCAGTCTGCACAGGACACTTTTGAGAATCAAATAGAGCACTATTAATAATTATGCTGGGACAGCAAGCCCATACTGGGATGGGCAACCTGAGATGTGTCGCTCTCTTCCTAAAATTCAATTTCCTTTGACGCTTCACCTGACAACCTGGTGAATTAGGAAGCTACCCTCTTTGAGATCTCAATTCCTACCCACCTTTCCAAACCAGCAACCTACTGTGCATTCTCTTGAAAAGGCACCAGGAGACAGTCTAAATATCTAAATGACCTAAAACGCTGGTGTTCAGGATTTAGAATGTAGCTCCCTTTGAATCAAATTATTTAAAATACATTTAGACTTTTTTCCCTCTCCATTTTCCCTTTCCTCCATCTCCATATATTATAGGAAGCTCTGAAGGGGACACAGAGCTTAACAAATAAACCTGAAGAAAATGGTGCACCTTTCTTGCCCTTAATGGTTAAAAAAATCGTGGGCTGTGTCTTTTGACCACAGAGCTTTCTTTCTTTTCAGATGAATGTGTCTGGCATTGCCCCATAGTAGTTCACAGCCCTCGTCAGGAACCTCATCAGTATTTTGAACCCACCCAGTGCTCTCGTAATCAACAGCCGCCTAAGCCCTTGGACAGGGAATATAATATAGAAATAAATTATGCAGAAAACCAAGTACCAATTCTTAATCATGAGTGAAATCTTTGTTAAAATTTCCCTTTTAGTAACCACTATGGAGATGATATGGAAATTCCTTAAAAAACTAAAAATGGAGTTACCATATGATCCTGTAAACCCACTCCTAAACATACATCCAGAGAAAACTATAATTCAGAAGCATACATGCACCCCAATGTTCACTGCAGCACCATTTATAATAAGCCAAGATATGGAAGCAACCTCAATGTCCACTGAAAGAAGAGTGGATAAAGATGTGAGATATATATATATATATATATATATATACACACAAAGGAATATTGTTGTTGCTGAGTTGGTAAGTCATGTTCATTGAATATTACCCAGTCATAAATGAGAATGAAATAATGCTATTTGCAGCAACATGAATGGACCTAGAGATTATCATACTAAGAGAAGTTAAGTCAGAGAAGACAAATATCACATGATATCATCTATGTGTGGAATATTTTTTAAAAAAGGTACAAATGAACTGATTTACAAAACAGAAATAGACCCACAGATGTAGAAAATAAGCTTTGGTTACCAAAAAGGACAGAAGGAAGGAGGGATAAATTAGGAGTTTGGAATTAACATATATACACACTACTATATATAAAATAGACAACAAGGACCTACTATATAGCACAGGGAACAATACTAAGTATTTTGTAATAACCTATAAAAGAAAAGAATCTGAAAAAGAATGTATACATACATATATGTATGTATACATACAAAAACTGAATCACTGTGTTGTACACTTGAAACTAACAGGACATTACAAATCAACTATACTTCAATCAAAAAAAACATCAAAAGAAAAGGAAAAAGAAAAGAAAATCCCTCTTTTATAACTATATATGCTAAGTTATTTATTACAAAAAGGGCCAATTTTCAGTGGTTAGAAATAATTTCCTTGAAAAGAGATTTTTCTCTACTTAAGAGGACTTATTGTAACTAATAAATATGACCTCACTCTTCTATTAATCCTAGGAATTCAATGTCTCCATATCTTCAGTTCAATAACAATCTATTAAGCTACTCTCTGCCTGGTATAGTGTTGGGACTACAAAGACAGAAAAAGACAGCATTCGTATGTACCCTCAGATCTTTAACAAGAAGCACAAATAGGCAATTGACTAAAGAAACAGTGATAATAGGCTTACAGAATATATATGGATTCTTTTATGGGAAGGCAGTGCACAAAAATTATAGAAAAAGAAATCTGAATTGAGTCCTCAAGGATAAATATGAGTCTGGTCTGCTGGACAGGTAGGCAGGGCATTTCTATAAAGGAACCATATAAGCAAAGTCATAGAGTCATGAATTATCACAGTATACTCAAAGATCAACAGCTACTATGTGGCTAGAGAGATGGGGTTCTTGGAGGAAGAGGAATGAGATACACGCAGAGATGGGTCAAATTTCTTCCTCTTTATATCAGGACTCAGTAGATTCCAACACCCTAAATAAACTTTAGGAATAAATTCATAGGGTGTACCAGCGAGGGTCAGAGATCTCGGTTTAAAAGTGGATGGTAGAATGAGACGAGCTGACAGCATGTAAACAGAATTCCCAAAACTCCATGATCAAATTCTGATGTGTCCATTAGGCGGGTCTGTAACGAGGAAAAACAGAAGCAATGGCTTAGAAATCTTTTCTGTGTGTCTCCATGTTTTTAGAGTTAAGTCCCTTAAGGTAGAAGTAAATCCCTGTTGACAGACAACAAGCGTCACTTCTGCCTCAACAGCCAGCACACGATTCATTCCATGCCTGGCTTTATCATGGCAGAGTGACATTGCAGTGATGCTGGCTCCATCAGCCTGGGCTGTGAATGAGCAAGCATGGAGCAGAGGCCTCGTTCAACCCATGCGTGCCACAGGGTACGGCAGTGAAACAGATCTATGCTGCCTTATGCTTTTGAGATACATTTGCTGTGTAACAAAGAATTTGACTTTGCCCTAAGAGAGGTCTGCTTCTGCTGTTGGCTTCTGGAAGGTAATCTAAGTCATAACTAATAAGAGTGCTTTTGTTGATTAGGGAAAGGTTGGCCACACAAGATAATCTCAGGGGAGGGGCTGGCTACTCCAAAAAGACCACATGATTTCAAGTGGGTGCTTTGGATCATGTGGTATCAATCAATTTGGAGATAGAAATTAACCATGCAGACAGGCAATCAATCATGCCTATGTTATGAAGTCCAATAGAAACTCTGGACACAAAAGCTCAGGTAAGAGTCACTGGTGGCCTACAGGAAAAATATCTTATGCAGCTAAATATCTCCCTGAAAGTTCACAGACTATGGGGTTCCTTTACCAATCTGGAAAGAGAAAGAATTCCCTCATTGCCTAGAATTCTTCCCTGTGGTAGATTAGGTGCCTGAGCCCAGTCGCCAAAGTAACCCAGGGTGGAAGGAATCTTTTTCTGTCACTCACTGCCATTTGGTCCCTCTAACCCCACCACTACTGAGCAATATACATTCTGTACAGCAGAAGTCCATGGAGTAGCTTCTAGAAAGAACTACCTTCCAAAAACCCCATCTCCTAACCAGTACACACTTCACCCCTGATGAAGAATCCAGGTTTCTATTTCACGTTGTCTCTGGCTTCACCTTAAATGCCGGAGGTAATCGGTGTTCCTGCCCTGTGAATACATGCCTCCTTCAAATACCCGAGGAGCTTATCATATCCTGTCTTTGCTCATACCCAAAGAAATTCAGTTATCCTAGTGCCATTTTATAAACCAATCCTCACACTCTCGATCATTTTTTAAAAGAACTACATTACTAAATGGTGTGTCAACAGCTCCATTAACTCTGCTTGTTTCTACTATTATTTTTAGCTATAGCCCTCTTCTGGAGGAGCTTATACTTTAGAAAATATGTATAAATATAAGTATATAATATATTTAATGCAACACAATGATAAAATATATTCAAATATTAATACGGGCTTCCCTGGTGGCTCAATGGTAAACAAGTACCTGTAATGCAGGAGATGTGGCAGGAACCATGGGTTCTTATCCCTGGGCCAGAACAATCCCCTGGAGGAGGGCATGGCAACCCACTCCGGTATTCTTGCCTGAGAAATCCCCTGGACAGAGAAGCCTGGCGAGCTACAGTCCATGGGGTCACAAAAGAGTTGGACAAAACTTTGTGACTGAACTACAACAAATATTAATATGTTTCATAATTTAATATCATATAGTTATATGGATTACATATAATACAAATGTATGTTGAGGTAATACTTTATTTTCATCTACATCAGACATGTCCTCAAATACTACCACTTTATTAAATTAATCATGTTCCTTTCTAATCCAAGAACCTTTTCTCAACTTTCTTTTTCTGCCTCTAGTTATTCCTTGCATTTGCTAGGCAGACTTAAGTAAATCTCTGACCATATATCTAGGATTTTTTTGTAGTTTAGTCCTTTCCTGGTGCCTTTCGACATCATTTTGCCATTTAAAATCAACTGGCAGACATGCAAGTTTTGAAAAGTTTTACTCTTATAAAATATCCACTTAAAATATTACAGGATGTCATTTGAAAGAAAATGACCATCATGAATGTCTCCATAACATTATTGCTTCTGCTCAGAAATTTTAAGGAGAAAAACAATTCACTTCTCCCTATAGACTGAAAAACACTGGCTATAAAGAAAGGAAGTTCATGTGATCAATATAATCATAATTTCTACAGTGTTTAAGAAAAATATGCCAGGTATTTTTCCTCTTACATCACCATTTCAGAAGAAAATCTACATGGTGCTTGAGCCCCTTCTATTAAAGAAATTCTGCGATTGTTCCATACCATTAAAGAAAACATGATAAAAGTCCAAGAGTGCTGTCATTTGCTTACACTTTCACCTCGTTTTAACTAAGTTCCAGAGGATCTTTTTGATTTGTTTGTTTCTCCTGAAAGACTATAAGTTTACAATGTACAACCCACTGAAATACTTTTAGAATTTCATGTAATATTTTATTCTGTTCGATCAAATCAGTGTATGAGAGATACCCAAACTCAATCTTCACATTTGAAAATCTATCCTAAAAAATAAAGTTTTTTTTAATGCATAAAGAAGTTGCTGGATTGAAAAAGTCGGAAGGTGTAACATGTATAAAAAAGAAGGGTGGGCTATCATATCAACTAAAAGTACTGCAAACAACCATCTATGGGAGATAAACCTCATGGGAAATACAATGTGCTATAACTTTAAAAGCATGCTATAGAGTTTTACATATAGAAATTAAAAGTAAACAATGACATGTCTTCTTTCTTTGGGCGTCCCTGGTGGCTTAGATGGTAAAGCGTCTGCCTGCAATGCAGGAGACCTGGGTTCAATCCCAGGGTTGGAAAGATGTCCTGGAGAAGGAAATAGCAACCCACTCCAGTACTCTTGCCTGGAGAATCCCATGGACGGAGGAGCCTGGTAGGCTACAATCCATGGGGTTGCAGAGAGTTGGATACGACTGAGCAACTTCACTTTCACTTTATTTGAGTTGTTAGGAAAGTAATGATATTCTCCTTTCTTCCAAAGCAGCTTTCAAAAATTATAATCTGTCTGACATGATTTAGGCCTTGGTCTTCATAAGCGGATAGAAAAGTCAAACTTTTCAAAGTTCTGGCTCTGCTATTCTATAATCAAAATGAAAGAAATACATGTCTGAAGAAACTTGTTCTTTTTAACTGTACTTAGTGTTTTCTTAAAATTATATTTTTTTCAAAATCTAAACTACAATCCCAGATCTGGGATAGGGTCTTGGCAAGTTTGAATGAGAAAAACATCAATTTTTCCAAACCAAAATTCTTCAATAGAACACACTCCCACAGAAATATATCTCCCTTGCAGTCAATTAGATTTCACCAAATTTCTGGGAAGATGGTGTAGAGATCCTTTCCCCTATTCTTCTCACTAAAGTACAACTAAGAACCTCGAAAATTTTATATATAGGACAAGCATAAGACTCTGAAAAATGGGGAGAAAGCAGCAGATCAGCTAGGAAACCAGAGACTAAAGGAAAGGCAGAGGCAAATTCCCTAGGATTTTCTTTTGTCTCATTAATCTCAGAACTGAAGAAAAGGCAACAGCAACAAATTGACTCAGACTCTATAGAGTATTATGCAGTGGGAAAAGCCAAATGCAAAGGGTTACATAGTATCTGCTTATATTTGTGTAACATTCCTGAAATGACAAAAAACGTAGAAATGGAGAACAGACCAGTGATTGCCAAGGGTCGAGGAGGAGATGAGGGTAGGAGGAAAGCAGGTGCAGCTATAAAAAGGGTAACAGGAGAAACCTCCTGTTTTTAGAACTGTTCTGTGTCTTTTGACTGCATCATCATCATCCTGCTATATATCATCATATATCTTGCTATAATAAGGAAGAACAAAGCTGACTCCATATTAGATCTGTTTCTTTACCCTTGATAGTTTACTGGCTTTGCTACAAGTTAGGAATGTTGCCTATAGGCTGAAATACATGATAGCCCATTCTCAAGGGCTATATTTTTTAAAGTATAATACTTTTCCATTCCCATAGCGATAAAACGTTGTAGAACAGAGAATAACATTTTTCTTATTGGAGGTTTGCAGGAACACCATGACCTAACCTACATGGACAGCTGCAAGAAGACAGGCTTGCGATGGCAGGAAGTTTGCCACAACCAGCCCCCTCCCCACTTTCAGTATAAAAGAAGTCTGAATTCTAACTTGGGTAAGATGGGGCACCAGTACACCATCTTCTCAGTCTGCTGCCCTTCTGAATAAAGTTGCTATTTCTTGCCCTGATTTCCCTATTTATTGGCATGTCATGAGGCAAGCAGCAGGAGCCTGGACCTGGTAACACTGGTTATTATATTATATTATATACAATATTATATATTGTACCAGAGTGTACAAGACGTTACCACTGGAAGAAACTGGGTAGAGGATCTCTGAACTATTTCTTATAATTAATTGCATGGGAATCTACAGCTACCTCTAAAATATAAAGATTAACTTTCTAAAAGTGCCTTCTAAAATGTCACATTGAGATGACTGAATCAAAATTCACTCATTGAAAAAGTGATGAATGTGTTTGATTTCAAATACTTGTTTCGGACTTCAACCTCAAACTTTAAAAATAGTCTTCATAGCAAATATTCCCATAAACTTTTGTAGAACAGGGAGGGAAATTTTCTCATTATAAGAATTAGCCAGCAGTAACTAAATCCACTATTTGATGAGAGACCTTCAAAGGTCAATAAATGGCTTTTAATTTAGAAATATGAAGTAATTTGACAACAAATATGGAGATCCTTTTTCCTACAAAGAATCAATAGTCTTCTCTCATCTCCCCTCTCCCATATACCTGTTGATATTGATATATAGTAGTTTCCATTTTCATTCAGTTTATATGTTTTTCTATAATGATTTATCACTTTAAAAAAAGAATGTAACTTTTCCCATAAGTGACATAGCGGCATATGGGGCCTCCTTTTAGTCTAAGCAACATTCTGTATTTCAGCATTTAGCCTGAGAAAGCTGAATTATGCACCTGAGGTGCACAGTACACATCCCTCAGCTCTAAGTAGGGATTTTTAAATGTTTGGCACCATCAAGAGGAAAGAACTTGTACTGCCACTGTAACGAGAACCTAGGGTTTGCTCTCAAGTATAGAGGAACTCGCTTTTAACAGCAACTGTCATAGACTACTGTAACACAGAATTACACCAAGACTTCTGGCTCTGTTTCCCCAGTGTGGAGTCACTAGATATTGCTGAACGCTTTTTCCCCTTCCCATTCCTCTTCTACCCCTCTAGTCCTCCAACTGAAGAAGAAAAAAAAGATGGAGAACTGTGTTTATTCTCAGGTAACTGGGGGTAGTTGGCAACTCTAGTTTGCAAAGAATAAATTCCTTCAATATTTACTGAACATCTACATTTAAGCCAGCAATTTGCTATTTAAAAGATAAAATCTTTATTCTCTCATGATCCAAGGTGATCTGATCACACAGATAACAGTCTACTTTATAGTATCTACTAATTATAGATTTACTCTTATTGTATGAGTAATGGAAGAAGTTGGCTTAGAGAACTGATGGCTTAGACAGTATACAGTATTACCAATCTAATCCTGTACTGATCAATATCCAACATATCGTTAATTAATTTCTTTAAGTTTTTCTCAATGTAAGGAAGTTTAAAAATACATAGTTCACATTTACAGCTCACTTTGTGTTTCTGCAGCAGACTATAAACCATCCACAAAGCCTGAAAGTGAAAGAAGGCAGAGAGCTGACCAGCTGTTTTAAACATCAGAGCTAAGAAAAGCACAGCTTCCCAGATACAAATTGTTCTAAAGCTTATGTTAAACCTGAAGATTAAGTCAATTAATTAACTAATGGACATTCTGACTCAGCATACAGGAAGAGTCATAATTTCTAAATATCCCTTTAAAAAGACTGAGCCACTCACTCTATTTGGTTAGTAAACCAACCTCTCACCCCATTTGCAGTTTAAGTGGCTCGCTTCCCACTAGTGCAACCTTTTTTTTTTTTCTCAAACTAAAACTATAGTCAGGATGTAGCAAGAGGAAAGGCCACATCAGGAAGCAGATGCCTTTCAAGTCAGATGGGAGTACAAAACAGCTTTCAATACTTAAGTTTGCCTTCACATTCCAAACACATCCTTCTTAGGAAAAAAGAAAGATGGCTAGGCAGCCATAAAGTCTTATAACACTGTCCATTCTGCTTCCAACTAAGAAATGCTGTCCAATTTACAAAACAGTCTGAATGACCAAATTGTCTTTGGGGTCAGGAGTCACTAGGAAGTGGAGGAAGCAAGGAGCAGATATGGAAGCACAGCACATCTACAGGTAGAGTAACTTCCATCTGACAATGCTCCCTCTTCTTGGTTTCCCAGATGAGTTTTTCTAATTATAGAACTGAAGTATCAAGGTTGTTTACTCTCTGGCTTCTAAAATGCTATCTGTATATTACCACCACAGGGAGATTAAAGAACACACACACACATACACACACACAGACACACACACACACATATATATTTTTGAATAATTTTTATTGGAGATTTATGCTTTATTTATGAATAGAATATTACTACCTTTTCATTGTTTTTTAATTAAAATGATTCCTTATGCTTTTCTAAGATATTCATAATTACTTTACTGTTACATTGGTTTCTGCTCTACAATAATGTGATATATCCCTCCTTCTTGAACCTCCCTCCCACCCCCTACCCCATCCCACCCCTCTATGTTGTCACAGAGCACTGGATTAAGCTTCCTGTGTTATATAGCAACTTCCCACTAGCTATCAATTTTACATATGGTAATATATAAGAGAACATATACTTTTATAAAATTCCATTTTATATTTTAACTCCTAAGGTCTCCTCAACTACACTTAACTTCAAGAATATTACACCTACTGTCTACTCAAAAGTAAGCAAGCCTTGGTTTTGAACAGCACCAGGTCTTACAAAGAATCCCACAAATTTTTCAACGTAAAGAAAAATACCTGTCTTTTATTTTTATTTTTAATTGAAAAAGTGGAAGAGAATTTCTCCATTTCTAGAAGTAAAAAGAATTCATTTATGCTGAGATATTTGCATGCTTTTGTAGACAGCTTCACTGTTACCTAGAACTACATACATAAACCTAAGTTTGAGATCTGGGAACTAAGGGTGCAGACTTCAGCCACAGAATAAGGAAAGCCAGAATGAACGCCATTCATTTACTTTCTAAAAACATGTGTACATTGCTCCCTAATTCTGCATACTTGGCTACGAGGTAGAGATGTACAGCAGTGAGTAAGACAGGCACGGTCCCAGCCCTTTGCAACTTAAAATTCTTTTGTTGTAAAGTGCTTTCAGAGAACAAAACGTCTTCTAAATTGCAGACAATTGCTGTCTCAGACATTTCACCTATTCAAGTAATAAGTACCATGGAAGTCAACCTCATTTCCAAGGTGGTAGAGTATGTAAAAAGTTAGAAGACCTTATTCTATGGTGCCTCATGAGAACTGGCATCATATTACAACTTGTTCCATGCATGGAGAAATGAATGCCAAGTGTGGTTCTACATAGTTCTAAATGGCGACAATGCTGTTTATCAAGGCACTGCAGACTGTCATCAACCAGAAAGAAAACATTGGATTGCTACAAAGCAAGCTGTCGGAATCCACCAGTTCTCCACAATAGCACACAGATGCTTTTGGTGATGGAGCCAAATATAGTCTTAATAGCAGTAGGATTTGCTTTAAGCTTTTAATTTTCCTCTTTTCTTCTTAAAATGACTTTGACTGTCTTGGACCATAAGATGAACTAGAGGGCCATCACTACCTCTGTCTTACTGGAAGGGAGGCAGGACTCAAATGAGATGAACAAAAGAATATCTTGTCTACTTTATAATGATCTCTTTAGTCTTTGAAACATCTAGTTTGTCAAAAAGGTCAGCATCCCAGCCCATTAGAGGTACCTTATCCATTACCTCTACTTGGAAAACAGCTCAGAACTGGGAAGTTTAAATGACCACTCACCAGCCCAAAATGATGTCACAAGGTCTATGAGCTGAAGTACACACACTTCATGCACACAGGACCCTCTCAACATTTTACTTGCACCCAGTAACTCATAGTTGGCAATATTTTTAAACAGGCTTGATATCTGGTTTCTAAAAGTTATAAATTAAAAAAAGATTGGCACAATGACAAAAGAAAAACTGGCAGCTTAGAGCCAGAAAGAAGGAAGAAAAATTATTAAAAATGAAACAATTCAAATAGCACAGCACTTGGAAGCTACTTAATGTTGACTCACTGTGAACAGTTGTACCCCATTAGTAGGTCTTTGGAGGTTCATGATTAAAGACTGAACCCAAAGTTTTCAAATAAAGATTGCACATGTAAAAAAAATCCAAATGAAACACTGAGATAGTAAAAACTTAAGTTAAAAAATACTACAGAAATTATGCTTAGTGTATCTCCTTTATCCTGTTCGGTTTCCTCATTAATGAATTCAATAAATCTTTGGCATCTATTAATTTTATATTTGTTTAAGAGTTGGGTTTGTTTTTCGAAAATTATACTTTGACAACGTGGAGATTCCAGTTAATTGTCCCAGTGGATCCTGAAGAGCCAACTGAACTGTACTTCTCATGAACAATATACCATGGGCTGGAAGCCCAGGCATAGCTTTTCTTGGCTCCTGGAGTAAATCTCAAATGGCAGCAGAACTTTACCCTCACTGACTCACTGTCCTCTAACATTTGTGTTTACCTACTCTGTGTTTCTGATTCTTGTCTACGTCTGAGCGGGGTTTTGGTTTGCAAATAACTGATAATTTTCTGCATTAATGGTGCAATAACTGGGAATCTAATTTTATGACTTGGCCACTTGGTGATCTATCAGGTAGAACTGGAAGCCAGCCTTTCTCCAGTGAGCATAGTCCAGCATTTGTTTGTCGTTCTTTCTCATCTGTTATTTTTCTATCTATGAACTCAAGTCAGGACAATACTTTTTTCCCAGTCTCTGTAACTGAGAAAAAATATCACCATGTGAGAGTAAAATATTTTCCTACTTCCTGAAGATAACAACAAATTAAAATAAAGGACCTCTATTATGATTGGTTTATAGAGACTAATAAGCATTTAAATAAATCTAATATTCCCAAAGTTTCCCCCAAAATGAAATTCTAAAAATTTAAATGTATTCTTTTTAAGAAAAAGACCTTCTTCATCAAAAGTCTTGACTTCAGAAACACTTTTCTTTTCCATGGAAAACAAGTATATATGACTAAAGTGAATCTTTATACAAATTATCAAACACTCATTTGATAATTTAGTTTAAAAAATAGCTATATGTCTTTGCATTATCTTATCAGTGCATAGTATAATACAAGTATAATTTCATCTTTCAGAAAAATTTACATTAGTTTTATCACAGATTAGTTGATCTGAACTTTATTGTACTAGTTTACTGAAAAGATGTTAAGATTATTTCTATAGACAGTATAAGATTAAAAAATACAAAATTCATGTTCGACTACACTGAATTATAATTGTGACAAGTCTTTTTATATCAACAGTAATCACATCCTGTGATGTGTCACCTTAAACATAATATACAATATCTTAAGTCATTTGCCTTAGTGTCTGGTTGTTCCAGAAAGTGAAAGAAGACTGTGAAGAACAAAAGTTGACAGAAATTAAAAAACTGTAGACTGGGATGTTAGGGAGTTCAAGATAGTGGAAAGTGGATGCCCCACCACACACACATTAAAAGTACAACCATGTGTGGAGCAACTTCCAATGAGCACAAACTGGAGGCTCTTCTACAACCAAGACTGTAAAGAAGGGCCCACACACCGTCAAGTAGGAAGGGAGGGAAAACTATGATGTTGGTACTAGCATCTCCATGAGGAGATGCAGAAGATGAAGGGGTTATCACTGGCTCAGGGATCTTCCCTGGAGAGTGATGGGTTCAAGCCAAATACCGGGCACCCCAGTCCTAGATAAAACGCCAGAAAATGTGACCCTTCAGCTGCTTTGAAAACCAGTGGGACTTACTGGAGGGCTGTAAGAAATGGAGACTCCACATGTGAAGAGCACACACGTTTCCTTACTCCCAGAGCAAGGGGCAGAAAGCAGACTGAAACTGCCCAGGGCTCTAGATGGTTCCTCACAACCATCCTGCCCTGCAGCCCTGCCTGCACAGTGTGCCTACTGCAGTCCCTCTTGCCCTATTGCTGCACCATACTAGGGCAACACTGCTGTTTTTGGAAGACTGAGAGGGTTGTGCATACAGAGGAAGTAGAGCCAGCTCAACCATGTTCGGTCTCGGAAAAGGGTAAAGGCAGATTCGGCTGGTCCTGAAGGCAACCAACTGGAAACTGCTTGGGGCTCTGACCAGCTTGCTGGGACTGTCTCAGCATGCAACAGTCTGAACCCAGTGCCGAAATCAGGCCTTCTCGCTCTGGCTTGCTACTCTCTAGGGTGGAAGCGCCACTGTGAAGCAAAAGCACCTAATTAGAGGGAATGGAACCAGTCTGAGTCCAATCCAAAGGGCTTTTGCTCCAGCACACTGAGAGCTGGGCCTGCCTCCAATAGAGGGATGTCAGTCATTAAGCATAGGAGAAGCCCAGTTTACAAGAGGCCCTGGCTCCACCTCTCCAACTCTATTGTTACCTCCTACAAAGGTGACAGCTGACAATACACCCCGTGGGAAAGCGCCATCCATGCTCACTTCAGATCCAACTCTCTCACTAAAGCCACTGAGTCCACACAGACTGTACAGGGACACTCCCACACAAGGACACACCTTCACAGCGGCAACAGGTAACTATTCACCCAATTCACAGAAACAGAGAAATTTAGACAAAATGAGAAGACAGGAGTTTGTTTCAAATAGCAGAACAAAAAACAGTGCTGAGAGCACCCCTAAAGATTAGATCATTTACCAGGTAAAAAATTAAAAGCATTAATTATAAAAGTGCTTATAACTGTATTTGAGAAAAGAATAGATGGACACAGTGAGAATTTCAACAAAGAATGAGAAAATATGAAAAACCAAAAAGAACCAGTCAAAGCTGAAGAAAACAATAACAGGAATGAAAATACACTAGAAGGAATTAAAAGAAGATGAGGTGATACACCTAGCGATAAGTGATCTAAAAGATAGAAAAAAAGGAAATCACCTGATCATAATAACAAAAAGACAAATTTTGAAAAGTGAGGATGGTTTAAGGAACCTCTGAAACAGTATCAAGCACTATAATATTCACATTATAGGGTTCCCTCAAGAAGAAGAGAGAGAGGAATGGGGTGGAAAATGTATCTGAAGGAAACAGATATCCAGGTACAGGAAGCATAGGTAGTCCCAAACAAGATGAATTGAAAAAGACCCACATCAAGACATATCATAATTAAAATGGCAAATGTTAATTATGAAGGGAGAATTTTAAAGGCAGCAAGAGAAAAACAGAGCCACATACAAGGGAATCCCCACAAAGTTATCAGTTCTTTTTTTCTTCAGAAACTTTGCAGGCCAGAAGGGAGTAGCACGATATATTTATAATGCCGAAAGGGAAAACTTGCAACCTAGGATACTCTACCCAACAAGGTTATCCTTCAGAAGTGAAGAAGAGAGGAAGTACTTCTCAGACAAGAAAATATTGAGCTCATCAATTCTGAAGTGACCCTAAAAGAAGTGTTAAACGATCTTCTCTAAAAGGAAAACAAAAGGCTACAATAAGAAGTGAGAATTTATAGGAAAGGAAAAATCCCGCAGGTGGGGCAAATTTATACTAAAGGCTGTGGATCAACTATAAGAACCAAGCAGGAAGACTAAAACACAAAAATTGTAAAATCAATTATAACTACAATAAACAACTAAGGGATAGACATGAAGATGTAAAACATGACATCCAAAACTCAAAATGTGGGGGAGGGAGTACAAAATGCAGATCTTTTAGAATTTAAATGACTATCACTTTTGAACAAGTAGATAAATATTGACAGACGATGAAAAAAGAAGATGTGGTATACAGAGATAATGGAATATTACTCAGCTACAGAAAGAATGCCGTTTTCCCATTTGCAGCAACACAGATGGACCTGTAGGATATTATGCTTCATGAATAAGTCAGCTAGAGAAAGACAAACATTGTACGTTAGCACTTACATGTAGAATCTAAAAAATAACACAAATGAATAAACGTAACAGAAACAGACTCACAGACATAGAGAACAAACTAGTAGTTACCTGTGGGGAGAGGGTAGTGGGGAGGGACTTATAGGAGTAGGGAATTAAGAGGCACAAATCACTATGTATAAAATAAAAAACTACAATGACATACGGTATAGCACAGGGGATATAGTCAATATCTTATAATAACTTTAAGTGGAATATAATCTATAAAAATACTGAATCACCATGTTGTACATCTGAAAGTAATACAATATTATAAATCAACGGTACTTTGAATATAATTACATGAAAATTTGAGATTTGCAGATAAAGGAGCATATTTGACTTGGTTTATAAAATTTACAAAGTTAGTCCTGTAAAGATGTAATAAAATGTTAAAATTTTGGCAAAATCTGAATAGCACTGATGAGTTTATTTATGAAGTAACTTTTTTATGAGAAGCATCCTATTAATGTAAAGCTAAAATAGAGTTATCTCCTAATGAAAGGACCTACTTACTAATCTTGGAGAAATCAGCCTACGCTTACAAAAGGTAGTAAAAGTTTATTTTTGTAATCTGTTCAGAGAGAAGAGTTTCAGCATCTGAAAAGAATAATCTGTTGTGTCTTGTCCTAACTGGGATATATACTTGCATATTTAAAATGATCAAAATAGGTCATTTCTGATTACTTTAAGATTTATCATTTATAATAGATAACATCCTAATTTTATTAGGTAATCAAAGTGCAACATTCATTTTCTCAGGCATCCATAATCCTATATTATTAATCTCTAATTAATATTTGATTTTGCCTTCCCAAGATCAGACCCTAAATTTAGGAAAACAAATTTTTCAAAGATAACTTTCACACTTGCACTATCTCTAAATTTTCCCAGAGGACCCTTGGGCAATGACAAAGATTTTTTTTTTTTCTTAACCTTACAAAAAGAATGCTAGAAACATTTAGGTTTATTCACTACACCCCTTGTATAAATAGCTCAACACTATCAATAAATGCATAGGAAGATTTGCCAGATCAAATGATAAGCTCAGCCTTCCCTTATCTAATTTTTTATAGGTAAAATTTTATAAAGCTCGTTGATTGCATTCCTATGGAAAGGCCCTACTGCTACTGCTGCTAAGTCACTTCAGTCGTGTCCGACTCTGTGCGACCCCATAGATGGCAGCCCACCAGGCTTCCCCGTCCCTGGGATTCTCCAGGCAAGAACACTGGAGTGGGTTGCCATTGCCCTCTCCAATGCATGAAACTGAAAAGTGAAAGTGAAGTCTCTCAGTCTTGTCTGACTTTTAGCGACCCCATGGACTGCAGGCCCTAGACATACATCAATATCCTCACCCTCTGTAACATGTTCTTACCCTTATGCAAAACACTAATTAAATAAGATCAACACCCTATTGTATGATAGAAGATTCAAACTTTCCTTCTTGTTGATCAAGTTTGTTAAATTAACTATAGACTAACCACAGCCACTTGCCCTTACCCTCACCCAATAGTCTGTGGTTTCCTCTCATGTTTATCAAAAGACTGCTTAAATTATAGAGAAGCATGTGCCTTTTACAAAGAAAGACAGTCTCAGAGCCTCACAGACAGAACTTTACCAGATACCCTTTACTCTTAATATTTCAAAGAATGGACTTACGGGCAGAGGCTGACAGAAGAGCTGGCATTATATAGGCAAGTATCATATAGTACTAGCAACTAAATCAGACTTTCAGGACTTCTTTTGGTCCAGAAATAAAATGACTATATGAAATCAAATTAATGACTCAAGACTAGAGGAATAAGAATTAATTATATAGAACTCATGGAACTGAAACTGGAAATCTGATTTCCAAATGCAGATATGTGTTTTGGAAAATTACTGGCATTAATCTTAATGTTCTATATTCTGATGGGGAAAACCCTTTTACTATTCATCTTGATATATCTCTAACCCTCAATTCAGTTGACTCCGATTTTGCAAACTAAATGAAACATTCTTTTAATGGCAGTTTGTTCTCCTTGGCCTCTATGAATTCAGGAAGTGATATTTTTTTCTGAGTCACTTTACTTTTTAATGGCAATAACATTATTTGCACACTCTCAATAAGAATCTGTTTTCTGTTTCACTGGGATGTAATCAGATCAATAGACAATGCAATAGCAGCCAAATGTAGAGTGTCTTACTTAAAAATAAGCCTCATTTCTTATTACAAGCTCTTTATAAAGGAAAAAGGGTTATAACCTCATATCTGAAGTTAATACTCAAAGCCTCTCCTAAGAAGTTGATCTAGGACCTGTTTGTGGCTTATAGGACACCAACCTTACCGGCAGTAAGAAAGGTCACTGGATTGCCAGGAACCTTAGCAGATTTGGGAAAACTAAAGAAAAGAGAACATTACCAACACTTACACATACACAGAGGATGAGATGGCTGGATGGCATCACTGACTTGATGGACGCCGAGTCTGAGTGAACTCTGGGAGTTGGTGATGGACAGGGAGGCCTGGCGTGCTGCGATTCATGGGGTCGCAAAGAGTCGGACACGACTGAAACAACTGAACTGAACTGAACACATGCTAAAGATGAAACCTGCTGTTAATGAACTTCAAGTTTGGTTTCTTTTCCTTAGAACAGAAGAGTAAATAAAAGCATTTAAGGAAGACCTCTGGAGAGATGAAGCCACTGAAATGTTCGCTTAGATACCTTAATAAATTATCAGATAGATTCTCTGGTTTTATCAGTGAGAGTTGTTCAGTACAGTACAGTGCTAGGTTTGCTATTCACATACAAGAAGGCCTTTATATGCTAATTACAACCTTTTCTAATTTCTGTCAATGAATCAAGCCCAAATATAATGCCTTTTTGTGATCATGAAAAATATTTGGAGATTATGCATGGTAACAAAGAAACTGCTATCCCCACCCACAGGACACCAAGTTCTCTGGGGCATACAAACCATTCGTCTTCATTCACTAGTATATGGATCAGGACATTTAGAAACGCTCTAAGGATAGACATTAACTTACCAAGAGCTGCAACTGATGCAGATAATTACTTTTCTAAAATTTCAAGAAAATTCTGTCCTGTATAGATGTAAATAGTTTCAGTTCATTATAATCCAAAAGTTAAAATTTTACTGTCTGGTCGGGCATTAACTAGCTTTGTATGGGATTCAGAAATTTTATTCCAGCATACTTTTTTTTAGTAACTAAAATACTTTGAGATGGTGATGAACAGGGAGGCCTGGCGTGCTGCGATTCATGGGATCACAAGGAGTCGGACACAACTGAGCGACTGAACTGAACTGAACTGAAAATACTTTGATACTCCTATACTTCAGAATATCAGCTCTACCATCCTACTGCTTCCCACATTAAGGAAATCATTAATGAATCAAAATAATCTGACAGGTGTTCACCCTAAAAAACTTATGCTTAAAAGAAAACAGAATAGAATAATGTGCCAGCTTGTTCTCATTCATTAGTGGGACTCTCCTGTTCCCTCTTACAATTTTCAATATTTTTATAGTAATCATAAATCCACAGAAAAAGACTCAGTAACTTTGGGGGACATGCGAAGTTTGTAGTCATTATATGTATTAAGACATGGCTGAAGTATGATGTGTGGTACGTGTGTGTATCTGTGTGTATACAGTGCAGAAAAAAGGTTGAGCACCACTGGGGCAACCTTTCTACTTCTCAGACAACTTGCTATACAGAAAACTTACTGCCTAATTCCCAGTGAGTTGTCATTTCACTGACTATTACTATCATAGTATATACATTCAAATTTGATGACATAAATAATGCATATCAGTTTTTCCTCATAGTCTTAAAAGTCCCTAAGACTTTTAAAGAAACTCAGTAAAATTCACAACTACCTTTGTTAGATTTATCAAGAGTTTATACTTGTGAGGCCTCTGCAGAGCAATTTAATATAACATTAGGCTCATGTAGGCCTTCAAAACAGCCCTATGTGACTAATAATAGTGATTTGGGAAGAGGAAGGTTAGCAGGAAGAAATCTAGGAAGGGACACCAGGGAAATTCCACACGCCCACGTGTATCCTTGGAGCTTGTCTCCAAGAAGCTGCTCAATGAAACAGTGAGGTCAAGTCAGATGAAGAGATTACCAATCGCTCCATCTCCTGCTCCCTGAGTCTCTCCTCCCTCTGCCGCCGGTGATAATCCATCAGGTCGTCTCGTCCGGAAATGGAGCTGATGCTGCTTTTCCGTTCCCGAAGGACAGGCTGGGGGGTTCCTGAGGCCTGTCTGAGGCTGTCCAAGTCTGCATCATCAAACTCGACAGATCCACACGAGAAGTTCCTTCTGGCTGCAAACGCTCGGTCCAGCTCCCCAGGAGGAAACGAATGACCAGGGCTGGTACCCAAGTAGGAAGCCCTGTCAAAGTCGTCAGAGGTGCAGGAGGAGGTGGAGGCCAGAAGCATCTTGCGAGCCACGCGAGGACTGGCAGGCACGCTGAGGGTGGAACTCACGTACGGACTGCCCTCGGAGGCAGAGGTTTTGTAAGGCAAAGCTCCTGAGCTCAAAGAAGAAAAATTCAGGTAATTGTCATTGTCTATGATGCTATGAGGTAGATCCTTTTCCCCTAGTTTCGTTCGTTTGGAATTGCCCAGAGAGCTTCTTGGAGGCAGACTGAGGGGTGCCAACTGGTTCTCAGTGGCTCTATGCAATCTGGGGAGAGAGCGGCTGTAGGCGCCCATGTGACTCAGACTGCCGCTAGAGTACTTCCTGGTTCTTAAACTGATGTTTTCAGATGCCGGGTCCCGGTGTCTGCTCAACTTGGGCTGAAGTGTCAGGTTGTCCTGGATGCTTATTTTCCTGGCTTGCTTTGGGCTTGAAGGCATGCTGGCCGCCCCTGACCTGTTGATGGGCGAGGAGCCAGTGTCACTCAGGGAACTTCCATTCCACATGGTCAGGAGCGAGCCAGATGCTTTTCGGCCTTCCAGCCCTCCGAGAAAGTAGACATTGTCGTGGGATTTATTCCTTGAGCTATATTTGGAATAAGGAGGCTTCTCTGAAAGCCTCAAGGACCTTTCAGCGTCCCGGCCAAGAAAATGATCGCAGTCTGCTCTCCCAAGTGCATATCCACTAAGGGAGGGTGAAGTGCTGCGTAAAGGGGTGGGTGGTTTCATGGAAATACTTCTGTCACTTCCATCGCAATAGAACTGCTTAGTTCCCTGAATTTTGGCCAAAGAAGGGCTACTTCTGACACTGGTTCCCAAAGGAGAAGGGCTTCTTTTAGCAGGCACAGGTTGTGAAAGGGTTAAATAGGAGCCAGAACAGTCTCCATTGGCTTTAAATCTCAGACTGGAAGAATATTTCTTTGGGCTCAGGCTCTCCATCATGTTTTGGGAATCGTTTTCGAGGGAATTCTCCACTAAGCCTGCCTCTAAGCTACCATTCTGTAAATCCAGCGGTTTTTGCATGTGGCTCTGCTCTGCCATAATCTTGTTGGAATCTGCAAAGAAAAAAAAAAAAAAAAAAAAGAGAGACATCTTTACTTAACAAATATTTAAAAAGACCAACCACTTGTTAGCCTACATGGGTACACAAACAGGCTGGCAATCCAATACGTTGCTGTTTTAGTAATAAACCTAGTAAAGCTGTCCTGCAAAATGATGACTAAAGATCACTGATTTGGGATGTTTTCCGAACAAAAGAAAAATAATTCAAGAGAACATCAGTGATATTTGAGAGGAACAAATCCCTAACACCAAGTACAGGTGCAAGATGAGGGGGTGGTACCTAAAAAAGAAAATGACCCTTCAGTGTTCTACTCCCTGCGGGACCACCTGCTTCCTGAGTACCTAACAAACATCCGAAGGGATGAGGCAATGGGCTTTCCTTTAGATGTCTCTGTAAGAAATATTAACCACTCAGAAGTCCTAAGGAAACTAAATTCACATTCTAGCCAAGAAAGAAAATTTTATGATCAATAACATGAGGGTTAGAAGATGATTCTTTACAAGAGGACTATGAGGGTTACCTTCTTAACAAAAAGACTTTAAAAACTTCCTGCATCCATCAGAAAAAGATAGGTATTTACAATAGTAGAGGGGAGAGTGGTCCCCACATTCTTGACATATCAGTGTCAGGTAGAATATCTAGAAACCTGAAACTGATATATCCTTCAAGTTCCCAGGCATCCCAGAGGCACCACGATCATCCTTGATCTAACTCTCTCCTCTCATGGAAACACCTTTCTCCTTCTTTTACACCCATATGAACCCACACATCCTTTGAGGTTCAGATCAATATTCTAGTTTCCACAGTGAATAAAAGGAATTTTTAAATGGATACACCTGTAAGAATATGTTTTGGACCCTAGTTTGAACAATATTAACTTAAGAAACTAAAGTTATAGTCTATAAAAATGTCTTTTCATTATAAACTAACCCTGCCAATGTGAAAGGTTATATTTTAAACTAATCAAAATACTTTCTTTAAGTTATCATCAAAGTGAAAATGCAGTTTAAACATTCCCATTGAACTCAGGCACTGCTAAGACTGTCCTCCAACTTCTTAGGCACCTCAGACACCAGTTACTACATCTCTGTAACATGTGATATGTAAACAGAATCACATTTGGTTAGTAATAAATATTATAATGTGCTTGTTTCTGTGACTGACATACAAGTTTAAGGAAGAGGGTTATGTACAGTATTTCTATCATATCTCCAGTCCCTCCTGACTCCCACTGTCCCACAGGAGAGACACTCAATGAACACAAGTTTTCAATTATCCATCACAGCCTTCCCCACTCCCTCCCAGCCTCAGATGGAGGATCTTCATCTTGCTTGCTCAGCCTCACAGATTTCCTGGGCAAATGCAGGCAGCCTAATAAGGAACTGCCTTTCACCCACAGAGTCGGGCCAAGAAACAGTCTGGCTGCTTAAATTCTAGTAATGGGCTGAGTCCTCACACCCTCAAAGCTGCAGCTTCCCCTGGACAAGCTCTGCCTTGGGGTCCTTATCCAACCCAAAGCCCTGCCCTTATTAAAAAAAACATGATTATCTTTTGAATTGGACCTCAAAAAAATTGTTTTTAAGATTCTCCTTTAGAATTGCTTCCCAGCTGGGGTCTGGCCCTGCCCTCTGGGTCTTGACAGGTCACAAATGTCCTTCTCAACAATTGTCTACCACCACCAATTCTGACCTTGAAAGCAACACCAGTCTGGCTCAAGCTATATCTATCTCCCCATGTCCCCCTTGGAGGACTGAAATCAAGATGACCTCTATCCAGTCTTGGTTCCTTCTGTTTCTAACTGTATCACATGTTGGTTTGCCATGTTGAAATTCCAGCAAACCATGGCCAATTCCCTCATGTCAAATTTTTTTGAATTGAGGAAACAAGAAAGTAGGTGGAACCTGAGAACATTACCATGGTATTTATTAAAAGGGAAAAAATACTCTAATTTTCCAACAATAGGGAGAAAATTAAAAGCCATAGTATGTCATGAGTGTATACTAAACCACTTAAAATCTTATCTTGGGGTATGTTTACAACATAAAAAGTACATTAATATAATGTTCAGTAAATTTTTAAAAACCATACATACAATGAGTGCAGCCTTATATAACACCCACCTATACTCATGAATTACACACAGATGTTTAAGCCAGAATCTAAGGAGCCATCATTGGTCTCCTCTATCATTTTATCCTCTATCCTCTACCATCTGTCACTTCTTCATTCCCTCCTTTCTCATTTTATCCATCAACAAATCCTATCAACACTGTCCTTAAAACATTGTCTGAATCTGATCATTTCTTGCTATTTCCATTGCTACCCCCTTATTACAGGCCAGTATCTTCTCTTTCCTCTTCCATATGCTATATGCTCATTTTACAACAATAACAATGGAATGATTCCCTGGTGGCTCAGAGGTTAAAAGCGTCTGCCTGCTATGTGGAAGACCTGGGTTCGATCCCTGGGTTGGGAAGATTCCC
Source organism: Neotragus pygmaeus (assembly GCA_006410875.1). NCBI lineage: Eukaryota > Metazoa > Chordata > Mammalia > Artiodactyla > Bovidae > Neotragus > Neotragus pygmaeus. The sequence continues at coordinate 373,291 of SJYV01038756.1, read as the reverse complement.
TGGAGAAGGAAATGGCAACCCACTCCAGTATTCTTGCCTGGGGAATCCCATGGACGGAGGAGCCTGGTGGGCTACAGTCCATGGGATCATAAAGTGTCGGACACGACTGAGCAACTTCACTTTCACTTTCAGTGATTTTTAATTCACCTTTCTCAACTAGTTTGTATTTTCCCCATTTTATACCATGTGTTTGGGTTGCCCTTGACAATGAATGAAAAAATTAGTGTAAAATACTAACATACAATCTGAAACAATACTTCATTTTTAAGTTCAGTACATGTTCATTTTTCCTAAGCTCTTGTCCAAATTTTGAGCCAGACACTAATTCTTCCAAAAAAAAAAAAAAAAAGGTTAGGCCTTGCAGACGCTGCCACCCCAGAGCCTCCCTTGCTGTCTAGTCATAGTCAACCCCACCGTGTTCTTTGACATCGCTGTCGACGGTGAGCCCTTGGGCCGCATCTCTTTTGAGCTATTTGCTCAAACTTCCAAAGACGGTAGAAAACTTTCGTGCTCTGAGCACTGGAGAGAAAGGATTTGGTTATAAAGGTTCTTGCTTTCACAGAATAATCCCGGGATTTATGTGCCAGGGTGGTGACTTCAAACGCCATAATGGTACTAGTGGCAAGTTCATCTATGGCGAGAAATTTGACGATGAGAATTTCATTCTGAGGCATACAGGTCCTGGCATCTTGTCCATGGCAAATGCTGGCCCCAACACAAACGGTTCCCAGTGTTTCATCTGCACTGCCAAGACTGAGTGACTGGATGGCAAGCATGTGGTCTTTGGCAAGGTGAAAAAGGGCATGAATATTGTGGAAGCCATGGAGCGCTTTGGGGCCAGGAATGGCAAGACCAGCAAGAAGATCACCATTGCTAACTGTGGACAAATCTAATAAATTTGACTTGTATTTTACTTAACCACCAGACCATTCCTTCTGTAGCCCAGGAGAGCACCTCTTCACCCCATCTGCTCGAAATATCCTATAGTCTTTGTGCTCTCGCTACAGTTCTTTGGGTTCCATATTTTCCTTATCCCCCTCTAAGTTTAACTGGATTGCAAAGTTAAATTTATGATTATGAAATAAAAACTAAACAATTAAAAAAAAAAGGTTAAAGAACTTCTTGATTAGACTAACTTAATATGTCAGTTGAAGCCTTTGATGTTTTCTTCCAAATCTAAAAGATTCAGGGGAAAATCATAATTATTCAAATCTGATGGCTCAGACAGTAAAGAATCTATGTGCAATGCAGGAGATCCAGGTTTGCTTCCTGGGTGGGAAGATCCCCTGTAGAAAGGATTGGCTACCCATCCCACTATTCTTACCTGGAGAATTCCATGGACAGAGGAGCCTAGCAGGCTATAGTCTATGGGGCCACAAAGAGTCAGACACAACTGAGCAACTAATACTTTCACTTTACTGTGACCATTTCATACTTTATACATCTGAAAGTGTAAAATCAAAAGTAACTAATATATATATATCCCTAATCATTTCCCTAATATGAATAAATGAACAGTGTTACCCCAAAAGTCTCCAGATGTTTGTTGAATATAGCTTAGATAATAATGTTAGTATGCTCATTTTTTAAATGTAGTTATTAGATTATTTCATTACTTGAGGTGACTCTGCTCATGGTATAGAAAAAATTAAAATACTAACAGGTAGTTTTAGGTACTTCATTCATTTATTCAACTTATATGCAGAGTACATCATGAGAAACGCTGGACTGGAAGAAACACAAGCTGGAATCAAGATTGCCGGGAGAAATATCAATAACCTCAGATATGCAGATGACACCACTCTTATGACAGAAAGTGAAGAAGAACTAAAGAGCCTCTTGATGAAAGTGAAAGAGGAGAGCGAAAAAGTTGGCTTAAAGCTCAACATTCAGAAAACNGTTGGAAGAAGCACAAGCTGGAATCAAGATTGCCGGGAGAAATATCAATAACCTCAGATATGCAGATGACATCACTCTTATGGCAGAAAGTGAAGAAGAACTAAAGAGCCTCTTGATGAAAGTGAAAGAGGAGAGCGAAAAAGTTGGCTTAAAGCTCAACATTCAGAAAAATAACATCATGGCATCCAGTCCCATCACTTCATGGCAAATAGATGGGGAAACAATGGAAACAGTGAGAGACTTTTTGGGTTCCAAAATCTCTGCAGATGGTGACTGCAACCATGAAATTAAAAGATGCTTGCTCCTTGGAAGAAAAGTCATGACCAACCTAGAGAGCATATTCAAAAGCAGAGACATTACTTTGCCAACAAAGGTTCATCTAGTCAACGATTTGGTTTTTCCAATAGTCATGTATGGATGCAGAGCAGGCAATGGCAACCCACTCCAGTACTCTTACCTGGAAAATCCTATGGACAGAGGAGCCTGGTGGGCTGCAGTCCATGGGGTTGCTACAAGTCAGACACGACTGAGCGACTTCATTTTCACTTTTCATTTTCATGCACTGGAGAAGGAAATGGCAACCCACTCCAGTGNGATTTGTCTGGGTTCCATGATGCATGCCCACCAACTGTAAAATCACCTCTTTATTTCACACTGACTGTTACCCAACACTGTTACAACATCAGTCTTGAGAACTTGGTGATTTATTTCAGTATGTAAATACACTTTGCATCAACCATCCTATATAAGGAAATCTTCCAAACTGCTAAAGCTTAATCCTTTTAGTGCCCAAAGCTCATTTAAATTCTATACATACTTCCACAAGAGATTAAAAACACAACTAAGTACGGAAACAAGTGTTTTAGAATTTTCTTTGTACCACCCAATTCCAGCCCCCAACAACTTTATGGCTCCCTAGATGAAGATTTCCACCAGTTATTACAGGAAATCTATGAAATGCAGAACTTTTTATATTCAAATGAGAGACAATATATTATAAGGTTATCAGGAGATCTGAAATCAGGTAACATAGGCAAAGATCATCGAAAAATGTAAAGATCTAGCAACATAATCATTGGAGAGTCTCCCCATTCCCCAAACACCTTGATATATGGGAGGTTACAATGGATAGCTGATAAGCCACAGTGGACATTGACTTCTGGGCAGCAGATGGGCCCCAGGGCGGCAAGCAGCAGCAGTGAGATGGTGTGGCCTCTGCTCCTGGTGTGGCCTCTGCTCCACTCCAGCAGGGCCTTTGCCTCAAACCCTGGGCACACGTTGACCAGTGGCCCAGTGGCCGCTGTAGATTTAAACACTCAATGAGGACAGCAGTGGGAGAGCCAGGGCACCAGGCACATCATCCAGATACGCTGAGCAGCTGAAGGGCATGTTCCTGCTAGTTAGGGCCTTACAAAATGTGGTCCTCTGAAGAAGGGAATGGCAAACCACTTCAGTATCCTTGCCTTGAGAACCCATAAACAGTATAAAAAGGCAGAAAGATATGACACTAAAAAGATGAGCCCACCAGGTCAGTAGGTGTCCAAATTACTACTGGGGAAAAGTGGAGAAATAGCTTTAAAAGAATGAAGAAGCTGAGCCAAAGCGAAAATGATGCCCAGTTGTGGTTGAATCTGGTTGTGAAAGTAAAGTCNAGAAGACTCTTGAAGATTCCCTTGGACTGCAAGGAGATCCAACCAGTCCATTCTGGAGGAGATCAGTGCTGGGATTTCTTTGGAAGGAATGATGCTAAAGCTGAAACTCCAGTACTTTGGCCACCTCATGCGAAGAGTTGACTCATTGGAAAAGACCCTGATGCTGGGAGGGACTGGGGGCAGGAGGAGAAGGGGATGACCAAGGATGAGATAGCTGGATGGCATCACTGACTCGATGAACATGAGTTTGAGTGAACTTCGGGACAGGGAGGCCTGGGATGCTACGATTCACGGAGTCGCAAAGAGTTGAACACGACTGAGCGACTGAACTGAACTGAACTGAACTGAACATCTCAGACACTGGCTTAACAGGCATTAGTATTGCTCACTATTATTCCTGTTCTTTCAGAAACACTGTAGTGCTGTTTTTCCTCATCCTTATGACATTAGGTGTGGCTATGTCCCTTGCTTTGATCAATGAAATATGAGAGAAAGTCATGTGTCAGTGCCAAGCTGAAACATCAAGAGCTGGCATGATTCACCATTTCCATACCCGTCTTGTGTCCAAGTCTATAAAGGCTTCCTTAGCCTACCTCCCTCAGTGATGATAATGGGGAAGAGGGCCTTTGCCAATCCAAGATTGTCTTAAGCCACTGAGATTTGAGAGTTGTTTGTTACTACGAAGGTGCTAATCTTCATTAAGTGCCTACTATAAACCAGGCTTTGAGTTAGGCCCTGGAAAGTATGTGGTCAAAGATAGTATTTCCTGCTAGTACATAGTTTACAATCCAAAGTGGAAAATACACGTACGAATAAATGCTATACAATGTGATGCATGCCTTAATAGAGGACTGATTGACAGGTTGGTAAAGGACTGATTGACAGATGGAGGGGAGCTAACCCCAGTGAGACGGACAGTCTGGGTAAGTCATGATAGAAAGAAATGACAGTGGAGTTAAGTCCCACTGAAAGAAAGAGAATCTGATGGGTATTATCCAGTGATAGCATAAAGTTACCTCCACACCTAAAATTTTGAGGTTTTAAAAATATAAGCAAAATCTCAAGCCCATCTGAGGTCAGACTACTGGTACATCCAGGAAACATTCTGTCTCTGACAGAATTAATAACAAAAATTGTGTAGAAAAACAGCAAGTTACTTTCTATATTTATTGACTATGTATTTCTCTCTCATAGTTACCTAAATCTTTTCCCATCTACACCATCACGTAAGATATGTTCTGTGGGGTCCAAGGCTATGCCTATCTTAAGTGTGGTTTAAATCTGACAGCAATCCTCCAACCATTCAGTGTATTTTAGACAAGGATACAAAGGGAAATCCGTCAAGTCAGATGTTAGAATAACAAGAGAAAAACTAAAGCCAGTTAGTGGGCAAAGCTCTGGCTGTAAGGTAATGCATACAAAATAGGAAACAGAATTAAGTGCAAGATAGGAATCCAGAAAGCAAGCCAGAGCAGATGCTGTGCAATGGAAGTCAGAAACTAAGCCCTGAGCCCAGAACTCTGCATTTTCAAAATTTACTCTAATAGTACAGAATTGAATGTTTAACACCTCATGTCAAAATGAATACATAAAAGTTTAATTTTTGAGCAGTATATGACATTACTGTCATCTTAGATGATAAAACGTGTTAATATATTTCAACCTGTTTGCAGTTGCAAATGCTGCTCAATCACCTAAATGAAATATTACCAAACTCTGTTTCTTCTTCCTTTGAGCCAACAAAACTAGAGAGTATCAAACTACTATAGGGTATTCTTACTACCCTACAGGGTGGCAACACTTGGTCCCCCTCCTCCTTACATGTATTTTTTTTTTTATCAAAAAATGTGATTATTGGGAATTCCCTGCCAGTCCAGTGGCTAGGACTTCATGCTTCCACTGCAGGGGGCATAGATTTGATTCCTGGTTAGGGAACTAAGATCCTGCATGCTGCATAACACAGCCAATTCAGCCAAAAAGGAAAAAAAAAAGAAAAATAAAATATAATTATTGACAGTTTAGCTGGCCAAACAAAATACCAAAATATTCCACAGTAGTGCTGGCTGAAAGATTGGGTTCACAGTCTGTAGGGAAGAGACAAGTAGGCCATTTGCAAATAATAAATCACATTCAAGAAACAGTCATGCAACATTTCTCCACCATACATATTTCGGAAGAAAGTTACAGATGATTTGGGTCGAAGAACCTTCTAGAGGACATTTTAAGATATTCATGCTCCATACTCTATAGTTTTTCATTTCAGCCTTTTTGGGTTTGTTAATGATGTGGAAGAAGTTGGGCATTTAAAGATTTGTCATTAAGTATAAACATGAAATTCACTCAAGTTACTGAAGCTGAGTATACCAGCCATTGCTGAATATATATGTATGGATCCTTATGTCAGTTTGAGATCTTCAAGACTTAATTCCACAAATCAATTCTACTCAAAAGGTGGAGAATCACACAGGTGCCTTTCTGACCCTAGGAGTAACAATAGTGGGTATACTCTCTCCTTCCCTACTTTCAGAGTATTCTTTTCATCGTGGGTGAGATCATAAGAGTGGAGGCCTAGAGATGGGAAGAGTATAGAGAAACATACAACAGGAAGTAGTAACATATTTTCAATGAGATGAAACACAGTCAAGGAGAGCAGAGGCAGGAGGGCAGAGGATATACAATGGGAAGCACTGGGTTTTATTCCCCAGGAGAGAGGGAGATAGTGACGAGATAGACCCTGCAGATAATGCATCAGAGACTGCAGCTGAGGTTAGGGAAAGAAAGCAGAGGAAGAACTAGGACAGTGGGAAGTGAAAGGGGGTTATCAAAGTGACACACAAGAGGAAGCGCAGCGGGAAAGAAGTCTGTGTTAACACGTGTAAAAGAGGAGGCGAGGAAGATTCCTGCTGTTTCTTTTTGGTTTTCTGGTGGCTCAGAGGGTAAAGCGTCTGCCTGCAAGGCAGGAGACCTCGGTTCGATCCCTGGGTCGGGAAGATCCCCTGGGGAAGGAAATGGCAACCCACTCCAGTACTCTTGCCTGGAGAATCCCGTGGACGGAGGAGCTACAGCCCATGGGGTTGTAAAGAGTCGGACACGACTGAGCAATTTCACTTTCACTTTTCACTTTCACATTTTTGTAAACAAAAAAGAAGTCTCAGGGAAATTATAAAATCACTGCATTATGTTATTGTGGAAGCAAAACAGTCCCTAGGGCCCTAATGGCTTTATGCAGATGAACAGAAAGAGAACCGGGCACGGAAAAGGGAAGAAGCCATCTGGTGTCCATCTGAGAGAAAAGACAACCTGGGGACGTCTAAACAGGAAAGAAGTTAGTGTGTGTTGAAATGTCCGGGCTTATTTTTCAATCCATAAATTTAATCCCTCCAGAGCTCTTGTTATTTTTATCACCTGAAATGTATATCATCTTATTGTCAATTAGAGAATGCCAGGAGTCAATTAGAGAACACCAAGAGTCACTTAGAGATCTTTGGAAAGTAGCATAGCAAGTTACAGTACATTTTTCCCTTGAGAAGCAAATTATTGGAAAAACTAATCTCAAGGATGATGTTTGCAAGTTTCTTGGTAGATTCTTTTTTCTTTGGCACAATGCTGGTGTGCGTTTTAAAAGATAATTTTCCAGCTCTATTTGTACCAAATAATATCATAGTGAGGTTAATCCTAACCAAACTGTAAGTCACCAATGGTGAGCTTCAGAGCACTGTGATGGCCAGAGCTGTAGAGATCTGGGTTTCAAGATAATAAAAACACACCCAGGGAGCAAAGTTTTAAAAAACAAACAAACTAAAATGAACCATCTGTTGTGTTGTGTGTACTGTGTTAGAGGATAGAGATTTAAAGTCTGGCCTATATATATAAATTCAATTTTCCAGGTAATTTACACCAAGAGTTTGGAGAATCCTTAAAAAATAAAACATGTAACTTGTCATTTTATATTGCCATGCACAAACACTTCTCAGGATCATACAATACAGCAGGAATTAATCAAAAGGGGACCGCTAGAGCAAGTCACCAAAAAGCAGAAACCTTTTCATCTTGCTGGGGAAAGGATGTAGATTGGCGTGGCACACTGGCATGCTCACTCGGTTGTGTCCAACTCTTTGCAACTCCATGGACTGCACCCTGCCAGGCTCCTCTGTTCATGGAATTTTCCAGGCCAGAATACTGGAGTGGATTGCCATTCCCTTCTCCAGGGAATCTTCCTGACCCAGGGATAGAACATGCTTCTTCTGCATTGGCAGGTGGATTCTCTTTTTTTTCAGACGGATTCTTTATCACTGAGCCACTGGGTACAGAAGCAAATTCAGAACAAGAATCTTAAAACTCAGGAGGGTTTAGGTTAAAATTTCCACCTTATGAAAAAGTTTGAATTTCTATCTTGTCCTACAGGGGCCTTAGAGCTGAGGAACTGGCTCTGGGAGCATATTTTGTCCCAGACAGTGGTTGAAGACTGGTGTTTAAGCTCTCCCAGTGCACCGGTGGTCCACAGGCCAACCTCTCTCAGCACTGATGTTTATGGTATGGCAATGTTTTAAAGCACACACTGATGACATGTAATTGAATTCAGACACCGGCTTAGAGCAGTCTGTCAGAAGCAGCGCCATTGTCTGCGTGTGTATGGTGGGGAGGGTTGGAGCGGGGGCAGATTCTGTGATGACGATAGGGCCCGAGGGAGGAAGCTTTAGAGGACTGAATAGGAAAAATGAAGAAATCTATTTCAGCCCCAAACTCCAAGCTTAAGAACGGAGAACAATGGAACAAAACCTTCCTTTTTCCACTAATCTCAACATGAAAACGTGATGGGGGGAGGGTAAGTAGAAGCTTCAGGAACACACACTTCCTTGTCTAGCAATATTCTCATTTCAGAAACCCTGAAGCAGCCTCTGTTCCCCACCCTCTGTTATCCAAACACCATCCTCAGTTAAACCGTCAGCCCTCTCAACTCTGCTTTTACAAACATGCGGTCCTTTTTCACAAGTATTTCCTCTCATCACTAAATCCTCAACCTCCGGCATCTTTGCACACAAACCACACCTCTCCACACAACCCCACAACCATTGGCAAACACCTCCCTCTCCAGCATATATTCCCAGATGCTCTCTTCTTCAAAGAACCCCTCCCATCCAGCATCCCAAACCTTGAGCCTCCCCACTGTCTCAACACCCACCTGCATAGAACTTCATCTCCCACTCATACAATCCAGCTTCCTAAACTCTGTTCCTTTAAACTCTCCCACCACACTCAAGATTTTACATCTCAGTGCAGGAAAGAAAAAAAAAATTTTAATAAAAAAAAAACAAAAAAACCCCGAAAGCCTGTGAGTAGACATAGTGCCCTTATTGGTTCTTTGCAAACAGAGAAGCAAATGGACTGTCATTCCTTGTTCCTTACACCATGTTCTTTATCAGTTAAAGATCTGCCTCTTTGAACAAATAATTATTATCTACTAGATACATGTAGATAGGCTGATTATCTCCAAGGAGGAGATTTCTATCTCTCAAAAAAATCCAGAAAAGCAGTATCACAGGAATAAATGTATTTTAATGGCAGTATAAGGAGGATGTTTGGTTCCTGCAGACTGAGCCCGTTACAACAGCAAATCTCATGTGTGCAGATACATACACACACTCACAGACACACAGAGACAGACACGCACNCAGAAAAGCAGTATCACAGGAATAAATGTATTTTAATGGCAGTATAAGGAGGATGTTTGGTTCCTGCAGACTGAGCCCGTTACAACAGCAAATCTCATGTGTGCAGATACATACACACACTCACAGACACACAGAGACAGACACGCACAGCCCACATGCCTATAGCAGTCTAAAAGGCACAAAGGCTTTGTGAGTGCCAGAGGAGGCTCTTCAGAACCCAGGGAAGCTGAGGCATCCTCAGAATTTGCCAGGTGTCGGGGTGATGCACAGCAGGCTGGGGAGAAAGGGAGNCATTAGAGACATAGCTATAGGTACAGATAGTTTGGGTCTGATAACTGTAGATGGGTATGTATTTCTAATAAACAATTTATTGTTTACTGCCCTTTTACTTAAACTGTGATTTTTTTCTTACTTAGTGAAAATAATTTTAACTCACTAAGAACAACAATGGAGAAAAACATAAGAATAAACAAATAATTCAAAAGCCTGAAAGTAAGGATCAACTTTGAGCAAATATTTGCTCATGACAAGAGGGATTATTATTTGGCTATCCTTTTGATGGATTTACAATATTCATGAGCTAGCAAGGGGGAAATGTGTTCTTCTTGTCCAAATGTCTCAAACAGGAAAAGATACATAGAATGTCAGAAGAAAATAGATAGAAAAGTAACTTCCTTTTTCTAAGGGACTCAGTATTATCATATTGCTTGGTTGTCCTTTAGTTGCTAAGTCATTTACCGCTGAGCCACCAGAGAAGCCCATGATATTGCTTTGTTGTTGCTTAGTTGATTCAGTTCAGTTCAGTTGCTCAGTCGTGTCTGATTCTTTGCGACCCCATGAATCGCAGCACGCCAGGCNTGTGAATCAAGGTAAATTTGATGTGGCCAAACAGGAGATGGCAAGAGTGAACAGTGACATTTTAGGAATCAGTGAACTAAAATGGATTGGAATGGGTGAATTTAATTCAGATGACCACAAAATCTACTAATGTGGGCAAGAATCCTTTAGAAGGAATGGAAGGAGTAGCCCTCAGTCAACAAGAGTTTGAAATGCAGTACTTGATTGCAATCTCAACAATAACAGAATGGTCTCTGTTTGTTTCCAAGGCAAACCATTCAATATCAGAATAACCAAGTCTATGCCTTAACTATTAATGCCAAAGAAGCTGAAGTTGAACGGTTCTGTGAAGACCTATAAGACCTCCTAGAACCAACATCCAAAGAAGATGTCCTTTTCATTATAGGGGACTGGAATGCAAAAGTACAAAGTCAAGAGATACCTAGAGTAACAGGCAAGTTTTGCCTTGGAGTACAAAATGAAGCAGGGCAAAGGCTAACAGTTTTGCCAAGAGAACACACTGGTAATAGCAAACACTTTATTCCAATAACATGAGATGACTCTACACATGAACAACACCAGATAATCAGTACCAAAGTCAGACTGATTATATTCTCTGCAGCCACAGATGGAGAAGCTCTAAACAGGCAGCAAAAACAAGACCTGGAGCTGATTGTGGTTCCTATCATCAGCTCCTTAGTGCAAAATTTAGCCTCAAATTGAAGAAAGTAGGGAAAACCACTAGGCAATTCAGGTGTGATCTTAATCAAATCCCTCATATTATACAGTGGAGGTGACAAATAAATTCAATGGGCTAGAGTTGGTACAGAGTGCCTGAAGAACTATGGATGGAGATTCATAACATTGCACAGGTGGTGGTGATCAAAACCATTCCCAAGAAGAAGAAATGCAAGAAGGCAAAGTGGTTGTCTGAGGAGGCCTTACAAATAGCTGAGAAATACAGAAGCAAAAGGCAAAGGAGAAGGGGAAAGATATATCCAACTGAATGCAGAATTCCAGAGAATAGCAAGGAGAGATAAAGAAAGCCATAAGTGAACAATGCAAAGAAATAGAGGAAAACAATAGAATGGGAAAGACTAGAGATTTCTTCAAGAAAATTAGAGATACCAAGGGAACATTTCATGCAAAGATGGGCTCAATAAAGGACAGAAATGGCAAGGATCTAACAGAAGCAGAAGAGATTTAGGAAAGGTGGCAAGAATACACTGAGGAACTGTACAAAAAAGCTCTTCATGACCCAGACAACCACGATGGTGTGTTCACTCACCTAGAGCCAGACATACTGGAGTGTAAAGTCAAGTGGGCCTTAAGAAGCATTACTATGAACAAAGCTAGTGCAGATGATGGAATTCCAGTTGAGGTATTTCAAATCCTCAAAGATGATGCTGATAAAGTGCTGCAGACATTACGACAGCAAATTTGGAAAACTCGGCAGTGGCCACTGGATTGGAAAATGTCAGTTTCATTCCAGTCCCAAAGAAAGGCAATGTCAAAGAATGTTTAAATTACCATACAATTGCACTCATTTCACATGCCAACAAGATTATGCACAAAATCCTTCATGCTAGGCTTCAACAGTACGTGAACCAAGAACTTCAAGATGTACAAACTGGATTTAGAAAAGGCAGAGGAACCAGAGATCAAATTGCCAACATATGTGTGTCATAGAAAAAGCAAAGGAATTGAAAAAAAAAAAAAATCTACTTCTGCTTCACTGACTATGCTAACTATGTGGAGCACAACAAACTGTGGAATATTCTTAAAGAGATGGGAATACCAGACCACATTACCTGCCTCCTGAGAAACNCACAACCCTGACTTCCTTGAATGTCAGGGAGCAGATATTGTGCATGTCTTACTTGCTGAGGCAAAGGGGCACTCAAGGAAAAAGCATTCTTTAAAGCCAGTTTTATCCAAGAAAAATTATTGGCCCTGGGATCACATGGAGATCAAGACGTTCTCTCTTGGCCCTGAAAACCACCTGTCAGGGCTGGAATTGAAAGCTGAGAGTCTGTGGGATCAAGCTCTGATCTCTACACCATCCCGTCCCCAGTCCACACTACCAATCAAAATAAATTCTTTTAAAAGTCAGTGTCTATTTTTTCAAAGTAACGTTCACCAATCCCAAACGCCCCAGGTTCCTCATTCCCTTACCCAATATTTATGACCTGGAAATAGTCAGGAACTTCTATGGACAAAGAAGCCTGGTGGACTACAGTCCATGGGGTCGCAAGAGTCAGACTCAACTTAGTGACTAAACCACCACCAGGGAGGCTCAGGAAAGATGGAACAAACACACACGTCACCCATGGTTATAATGTTTTCCCCTTTGCCTAAAAAAAAAGCTGAGTGGTTAGGCTAAAAATCCTATAAAGTAAGCAAAACAACAATGAAATCATCTCTTCATTACTTAACTGTGGATTATGCAAAGTGGGTGGTACAGACACTTAATTTTTTCCTTTCCTATTACCTACTTTTTAGCCATTTATTTCGATGGAAGGAAAAGGAAACAAGGACTTGAACTAGCAAAGGTCAAAAAAAACTGACTACACTAAATGTAATCAATGCTGTTTTTTACATCTGCCCAAAAGACCTAATTAAGGAAATGGTTACATTAGGATGTCTTTTTATTGTACTGGTCAATCTAGTGCAAAGAACACTGGATGGGCTGCCAGAAACACGAGTCAGGAGACTCATCCTTAGTCCTGGATCTGCCAAAATAACCAACAGAAGAAAGAGCCTGAGCAAGTCCCTTGGCTTGTCTTCACCTTGTTTTAGCAGAGGTTTCCCCGTATTTAAAATGGTGAGGGTGAACTAGATGTTTTTCTGTTCCAACTTTCTAGGCTCCCACAGGCACAGGTTAAATAACACAGGAGTGCCATTTATACAATGCAGGAAATGGAAATGACCACAGAACACAAACACGTTTCAGTGATAAGGTGGCAGCTACCTAACTGAGAAAAGACTGCACTGGCACTGTTGCCTATGACCTTTCAAGGGCATGGTAAATTATTTCAGCATAACACAGTGAGGAAAAAAAAGTCTGGTCAGAGCTATGTTAGTGTAATATGATATGGGAATTTGATTCAACATGATGTATAAGAAATATTTTGTCTACATTCCCATGGTTTGCGATTTCCTTACTAAATCTTGAGCTGTTTTTTGAAAATCTACTTCTGCAATGACGTAAGCAGTGTGGCAGCCAGACCTCACTTCCCAAGCCCCCTCTGACTATCGCTTGGCTACAAAGCACAACTCAGGCTACATTTGAACTGGGCAAAACAATGCAGAAGTTGGCTTTCCTTTGCTTTTACCTGCCTTTGTTTTAGCAATTTAGTGATCAAGAAACAAATCTAGGAGAAATCTTTTAACTTTTAGCTTTTTTCCCATTCCATATGCTAATTCCACAAGCATAGCGCCATCTGGATTGATCATATGCTGCTTGCAAACAAAATACTCTAAGATGATCAACACTGATTTCCANAGTGATCAAGAAACAAATCTAGGAGAAATCTTTTAACTTTTAGCTTTTTTCCCATTCCATATGCTAATTCCACAAGCATATCGCCATCTGGATTGATCATATGCTGCTTGCAAACAAAATACTCTAAGATGATCAACACTGATTTCCACTGAACTCTAGATTTGGCAGCAAGTCTTAGAAAAAGCTGACCCCACTTGAGGTAACAATATTAAATACTGGAATAAACTAAGTTTTCCTTCCCCTTAATTTGCAAAGGAAAAACAGATACTCTAATAAATCAACCCACGCATACTAAGCAAAACAAGTATCTTTTGTTAAAAACAAAAACAAAAACAAAAACCCTCTCAGCAAGTCTCTCTATAACTTAGCCTGTTGCTCTATGTCTTATTTATCTGTTTCTTTGTATGGAAAGTTTCTCCAGTCCCTAGCCTTTCCACTGAATCTCAACAAAATTATTTTTATACTTGGGTTTCTCCTGTGGACCATTATCTGCTATAGATAACAACCTTGCCTTTAAAGCAGATACGGCACAAAGCTTCTCATCAACATCTAAGAAACATTCCTAAATATCAAGAAAATAACTGTGCAAACTAACTTCCAGAAGAATTTGAATTCCCGGGTGGCAGAGACAAGTTCTGCCTTACTTATTTTGAAGGGATGTGAAAACCTGAGCTACCCTTTTTGGTTTTACTCACTTTCAAAAGACAAGAAATCATATTAATCAAATGTCAATAAATATTTCCAGTCAAAATTATAAACAAAAACACACACTCATCTTCTGTCCCATCACCTGAAAAATAAGTAACAAGGATGACTAGATGAAAAGTGATCATGAAAAGGATGCTATGCCCCTTTATTGCAACACTTGCAGAGAGCAGACCTCTTAAAAAAGTCATCACTTCTGAATCATTTCTAAATATACTACTATGTACTTGGCCTTGAGGTACACCCATTGGCTCTACTTGTTGAAACGATAAGAACTTACTGCAGTGAGGTTCAGAGCTCTTCCAGGAAAGGCACACTAAAGAATTCTCCTGTATTGCCAGAACCTCCCAGATTTGAGGCGTATAACTACCCTGGCAGGACCACTCAGCACACAGAACTGAAACCCATAATTACAGGCCTAATGGGTAATCATAGCCATGTAAATGCGAGAGGTGCCATATGTGCACAGCTTTTCTGATCACCAAAAGCTCATTGAGATAACTCCTGTCTGTAAGCAGAACCATTCACAAAGACCATGCCTTTGAAACTCTCCCAGGAAGCGAACACAAACTTTATGTTACTATCGATTTTTTCCCCGTTAAGTAAACAGAAGGAATAGTAGAGACCAGGAGTATAACAGAAAGCACCAATGAAAGAGGAGGTCTGGTTTGTAGGTTGTAGCAAACCAAGTGAGTTAATTCAAAAGAGGATTTCTGAGATTCCTTTTACCCTCATTATTATTTTGCCCTATCCCCCCAAAGAAGTGCCATGCTTGAACTGTCTTCAGATTCCTAACCCAAGTTCTACATAAACATCACATTTATCTTAGATATCCACTCATCAGCTTAGAGTTTTCTCCATCACTGCATGCTCGTTTCCTAAAACATCAGGTATCATTTTTTAACACTGTATTCAGGAAGCCCCTCTCATTATCCCTTCTGTCCAAAACAACCCTATCCATTCAGGCCCTCTACTCTTAACCCAGAAAGCAGAGAGAAAGAAAAAAAAGAAAATCTCAAATGTTCTGTTTTGTACCTGTTTTCAAAAGCAACATCTGCCATGAGTTGTGGAACCATCTGTTGCCCACTTGGCCATGGGAAGGACGGTGCAGGCCACAGACATGGCGTGTCACAGGTTGCACAATTAGAATTATGCCCATCTTGGGGCTGACACACCCAAGCATATGTTCCACAGTCACCATGGCTAACACTACCCTTCCCCCCATCAAACAGTGTATTTCCTTATAGAGAATGGTACTTCTAAATTCTCACAAAGGGTTGTCAGTTTTTTAAAAACTTTCATTTGCCTGAATATCAGTTTCTAAATTCTCTAATCCTGGGTTGCACCTAAAACTAACATCTGTCACTAATACATTTGAGACTTATCAGTCACTATTTTAGGGCATCTCAGTTTTTGTGTCTATAAAATGAAAAGGTTGAGTCCAGTGACCTCTGAGTCTCCCTGACACTGTAACACTTCCAAATTCTGTAATTTTAAGCCAGCTCAAACTCAGTGAACACAAGTTCCTTCACATCTATGGTATATTAAAGACTCCTAATGCCAAGGTCAAAAGAATCTACTGCAGACAAAAGGTCTCTTTAGGCTGAATAAGAACACAGTTTCTTGAAGACCCAAATTAGATTAAGATCCCTAAACTTGTTAACATATGCCCTCAAAGTACTATCCTAATGAAGAGTTTGGGGCTCAATAATTGATTGTTTGTGTGTCCTGGACATTATAGGATATTACCCAGCATCTGAGGCCTCTAACCACTAGAGGCCATTGGGGTTGTCCCCTGCCCCCAGCTGAGACAACCAAAAATGTCTCTGGTCACTGGTCAATAACCCCTGGAGAGCAAACACCCCTCTCACTTCACTGCCTCCATTTAGAACCGCTGCTGTTGTATATACCAGAGCTTTATAATAAAGCACATCATTTGAAAGATGTTTTTGTTTCAAATAGATGACATTTACACAGTTAATACATGCATCAAGGCTTAACAGATAGTCAGATTTATAAAGCACATGTATTCCACTTGGAAGATGTACAAAACCGCTGTCTTTCCAAGTTATTCATAGAACCAACCACCTTCCTGCTAAGGGTTGAGAATTAGCATGCAAAGTCATAACCACAACTGCTCTTTAAAAGTGTTTAAAAGCATTCATGTTTTTCACAGTAACTCTTCTAGTGCACTCCAGAATCAACCCTTACATACAGCACAGACCTCAAAACAGGGTTTGGAGGTAACAGCAAAATCGAGTGGTGGGTTTAATCACTTCAGCTTTTTATTCCCTTTCTTGTGCAAAAGCCAGGAAATAAAATATTGCTGAAAAGGTTGTTAAAGAGTTCCAGCTTTGGTACAGGGTTCTTTAAGACAGGAGGTAGGAGGTAGCCAGCTCTCAGATGAATTTCCCATGTCTTTTCCCTCCCGCACCTCAAATGGGGATCCAAGAGGCCATCCCTTAAATCCAGTCCTCAGCCCAAAAGGACAGCAGCTGGCAGCAGCACTAAACAGATTGAAGGCTGCAAACTGACTGAAATGATGACTACTAGCCAAACATCTCATTTTTCCATTTGTGAAAAAGGCTGGGATTTGCAAACCTCTGGGTCTCAGGAGGTGAAGGCTACACTACTTAGCTAAGCAAAACCTCGACTCTCCCTCACTTTTAAAGGAAATCGCAGTTATAAACTTTCAGGGACTTTACAGAGTTTCTCAAGGACATATGTTTAAATTTCCACAGTATATATGTAAGACAAAAACAATTTTTAAAAAATCTTTTAATAACCTAAGTCCAGGAAATGAAAAGGGAATCATGAATAGACACAACTGTTACTTTTCAGAGAAACTTAGCTCTTTATTCAAACAAATATTTACACAATTGAGGGCAATGGTACCGGGGATATAGCCATTCTGTTAAAACAGTGGGCAACTCTAAAGATTTATTTATCAGACTACTCTGTTGCTATCCTACCAGGAACGAAGAATTCAAGTGCTCCCAGGGCAAAAGTTTAACTAACCCTCTGAAATTGTGAACTTCATTTAGACCTCTCCAAGCTGAATTCAGATGTTAGAATCTTGGAGACAAATCTCAAGGGCTTGTTAAGCCAAACTACAAAGCTAAAAGTTACAAGTCCGATACTTGAAAATCAATATCTATAATTAATACATTCATATGATGCAGGGAAATGTGACTGACATATATTCACCCTGAAAGCAAGCCACATTTTTATGCCTCTTCTCTTAGTTCCACTCCCAGCTGGGTCTGGCTGTGACTAGTCATGCACTCTAGAATTCTTGAGAGCAACTTGAGAGCAGAAGGAAGATTTCAAGGGAAGACAGCAGGGCCAGCCGAGAGGACTTCCAGCCGCGGGCAAGTGGACCAACGTAAAAGCCAGCGGGCGCAGTTCCTGCTTTTATACGAGAAAGGTAGATGGGTAGCAGGTTCGACTTCCGAGGCGCTTTCAAACAGGAAACCCCAACTTTGGAAGGGACAGCCTGTCAGCCTTTTAATTTCCTGGCGATGGCGGGAGTTAGCCAGGTCCTCGGCGCTTTAGTTAAGAGATGATTGTTGAAGCTAAGTTATTCAGTACACCAGCAAACATTTCAGCTGCGTCTCCGCGGTGCCGGCCACGGGTGAAACAGGGGTTCAAAGCATTCCCTACTTCCAGGCGCTATCTCTAGGGGTGTGGAGGCCGCCATACCATACATCTGGGGGAAAACCACGTCCAAACAGGCATTAAGAGCCTCTGGACGGTTTGAAACAAAGTGAACCAGAAGGACAGCTAGCTAGATATTTGGGGGAGGGGGTCTTTTCTGAATTGCTCGACCACACCATCCAGCAGCGGACCTTCTCTTTTCTCCGCCTCCGGCGACAAAGCAACTGTATCGCGATCCCTCTCTCCCGGAGTATCCAGCCATCTCTGCCAAAGTTGCCCTGGGTCCCCCCAAATCCCGCCCGTTCCCTACGATCGCTCTGTGAGCCGCTCTTCCACCTCGCCACTCCCTCCCGAGGATCCTCTCTACCGAAGTCCACCCATTCTTGGGGTTCAAAGCTGCGCAGCCCAGCCTAGGCTTTTGTCCCTGCAGCTTGCAAAAGAAGCAAGAAACTCTGCACCCACTCACCGTCTCATCTTCCCCGCGAGCCGCCGCTCTCCCCCGGCCCCGCCGCCGGCGCTCGGCCCCCGCCTCCCTCCACTCTCCCTCCGGCCCCGACCCCCGGGCCCAGCCGCCGCCGCCGCCCCAGCCGCAGCGGTCCAGCCACTCGGGACTCGCCGTGCGCAGTCAGCGCGCCCCTCCTGGCCCGGGCGGCCGCTGCCTCCTCTCCGCCCCCAACCCTCGGACGCGCAAATGGGCGGCGACCAACTCGGCGGCGGGGGAGGCAGCGCCCCCCGGGACCCGCTGGGAGGCTAGAAGCGAGGGCCCCTCCAGCCCGCCGGCCGCCGCCCCCTCCTCACCTGGCGGGTCGGCGCGGCCGGGTGTCCCCGGCGAGAGAGAGGAGGCGCGCTGCGGGCACCCAGCCGCTGGGTGCGGTCCCCCTCGGGCCGCGGTGGTGGGCCCCGCGCCGCTCGGTCCCGCGTCCCGGCCCGCTTCGAGCGCGCCGCGGCGGGCACCTAGGGTCTCGGAGCAGTGAAGTGGGCGAAGGTGCCGGGCAACTGGCAGCCGGGGCTTTTACTGCTGCGGGAAGGGTCTGGCCCCATCGGAGGGCGCCAGCTTCAAGGAGCCGCGTTTACAGCCGCGGTGGAGACTGTGTGGCAGGCTTTCCTCAGGAGCTGGAAGAAGGGCGGGAGGGCGCACGTCCTCCAGCTAAGATCTCACCCAGCGGGGAAGTTTCTACTGGGAAACTCCTGGTGACCGCGCCTCCTCCCGACAGTTCGCCCGCGGGCAGGTACCTGAGGCGTCAGAAAAGCAGATCTGCAAAGCTGTTGGGGCACAGTCTCAGCTGAGGATTTTAAACTAACTTGTGCTGATTTCCTTTCGGTTATTTCTCTCCAAAGTTTCTACATTTTCTAGCACGTTTTTCTCAGTTGCTGCAACCAATGAAAACAGTGCTGATATGAATGGAGGGTGCGTTCGCGGAAGGTGACCAATTGGACTTAGGGCGTCCTTAGCCCATCTCCCCAAGGGGGACTGTGAACCTCTGGCAAGTTCTGGGTGATTCTCTGGCTTACAGTAAGAAAGGTCATCAGTCCTGGAGAAACTCACAATAGCAAGAAAGAGCACAATAAAGTGTAAATTCATTTCTGGTCAGTATTGCTTTGATTGGGCAAGTTGTTTCAACTCCTAGCAATAATGTCATCTACACCAGGGGTCCCCTAACACCCAGGATCTAATGCCTGATGATCTGAGGTGGAGCTGATGTAATAATAATAGAAATATGAAGTGCACAATAAATGTAATGCCCTTAAATCATCCGGAAACCATCCTCTCCTCTCCCCATCTGTGGAAAAATTGTCTTCCAGGAAACAATTTTGTTTGAAAAAATTTCAAACAATTTTGAAACCGGTCCCTGGTGCCAAAAAGGTTGGGGAACACTGATATACAATATTGTAACAATGATAACTGACATTGTAGGATGGTTAAGAAGCTTCTGGATAATGTATACAAAGTTCCTGATGCCATGAGTGGCACTCAGGCACTCAAAAATAACTTATTTATAATGCACTTTTCATTTTTGCAAGTAAAGTCTGACTTCTAATTTACAGGAGAGGCTCGCCTCTGCGCTCCTTGGTGTTCTATGGGCATTATTTTTCCCAGCCCTGGCTCTTTCTCCCACAGAAACATTAAGAAACCAATAGGACACTTAAATGGCCCAGCAGTTTCCCCTTATTGGATCATTCCATCCCTGTAAAAACATGTTCTTGCTCCCATCTTGAAAGCAAAAAACTCTTGAATCCGCTTCCTCCTCCAGCCACTTACCCTCCTTTTTTTCCCCTTCTCAGCCACAGCTAAGGAAAAGCCACCTCCAAGTTTTTTCTTCCCATTTATTCCAATCAGCCTTTTGCTTCTACTATGTCGGGTAGAACTCTTTCCATCAAGATCAGACTCCTAAATTGGATGCATTCTCAGGTCTCATCTCATTTGAACTATCAGCAGAAATTAACAGTTGCACGCTTTTTTTCCCTGTAAACTTTATTTGGACTTCCACAACTTCCTCATTTTTTTTTTTTTCCCTCCTAACTCCACTGCTGGTTCTTTCTCAGTCTCCCTTGCTGGTCCCCTCTCTTCTCCCAGTGTCCAGAGTCCCCAGAATTCTGACTTTGGACTTCCTGTCTATTTACACTCACTCCCTGGGTTATCTCATCTTGTCTCCTGGCACTATAGATTACCTGTGTGGTGATGACTCCCAAAATTTACCTCCAATCTAAGCATCCCCCCTGAACTCCAGGCTACTGCCCACTTAGATGCCTACTAGGCTTCTCCCACCCACTCCAGTGTTCTTGCCTGGAGAATCCCAGGGATGGGCAAGCCTGGTGGGCTGCTGTCTATGGGGTCGCACAAAGTCGGACACAACTGAAGCGACTTAGCAGTAGCAGCAGCAGCAGGCTTCTCCCACCTAACATTCTTGACTCTGAAATTCCGAAATTCTTTCCTCTGTCCCCCAGCCACTCTGTCTCAGTTGAAATCCTCCTGACATCAAGTCCAAAACCTGGGTGTCATCCTTGACTTTTCTATTTCTATCACATTTCAAATCCAATCCATCAGGGGGAAAAAAAATCATCTCTCATTTCAAAATAAATCCAAAATTCAATTACTTACTACCTCCATGACTGAGCAACTAGCACACACAGGCGCACACACACGCACACACACCACTGTTATTAGCACCCTAATCTACCATCATGTTTTGATTTTATCTTTGACCTCTTCCTACTTTTGCTCTCATGCAGGCAACTCTCAATACAACCAGAAGATATCAGCAAGATACAAGAGTTAATGAAATGTGAAATGCAGACTCCAACATCTTAAAATGTATAGGAGGCACTCAAAATTTAGCGTATTATTATTGTAATAATTGTTCTTATCAGAATTTTTTAGTTATGAGGATATTTTTAAAAATAGAAAGAAAAAAAAAGATATGAGCTCTTTCCTTCTACTTTTTCCATTTCCTGGATTCTTTAAAACAAAGTCCCTTATTTAATCATAGACCCAGACACACCTCCCCTTGTCTGCCATTCCCTATTGTCCACCAGGGATATTGTGTTATAAACAGGAGAACTTCCTTTCCTNCGCTCTGCTGACTATCCTTCAGAATGACAAAACCTAAACACCATCACCACTAACCAACACCAACAGAAGCATACATATGGCTAGAATGACAGATTAAAAAAAAAAAAAAAAGGATGCTGGTGAACAAGTGATGTGCAATATTTAGACCAAGAGACACATCAGTCTTTCAGCATAGTTTCTACTTGCCATTTATTATTGCTTATTTTCTGTTTTTCATCCATGCTTACTATTTACCAGCCATTATCCTGTTACTTTGTCTTTATTATATCTTTTAATTTCCACAAAATCTCATATTATAGAAAAGGAAACCAATGCCCTTGTTCTTAAGAGCTCCCCACAGAGCCCCTGAGTTTATGACAGGGTTCCCACAGTTCTCATTATGTCCAGTTTTCCTGCAGAACATAGAGTTGCCTCAGTAGATGGTGTGATCCCCTCATCATGTTAGAGCCCCCATTTGTTTTGTGCCTAAGATGCCAAATATTTCTGGCTTGATTTTCACAATAACTGTAAGGTTTGGAGTGAGAAGGGAAATTCAGTTTCAGACATGTTTATTTGGGGTTTATCTGTAGATCATTTAAGTGAAGTGTAAGGTAGAGATAATGGGCATAGCTGGAGATGTATATTTAGAGGATGCAGATCTTAAGAAGTTTTGCTTTTCCTTAAAATGGGAGAAAGAAAGCTAAAGCTGATTCATAGGCAGAGGGAAAATAGGGAAATGGTAAAGATCTAAGAGGCAGGAGATTAAATGATGGAGCAAGTTCCTGGAGAAGGGGGATGAGATCATCTTACAGTTAGAGGTTTGGCCTTGACAAAGAGACATATTCTTCATTTCAAGAGGATGGATAAAGGAAACATGATGAAGATAGATATCCATGTAGTTCAAAAGCTGTGTGGCAGAAAGAGCTAAGGGGATGGGATTTTTAGATATGGAGGGCCTCACTCTTGTCAATGAAGTACTATGCTAACTCTTCCACTGAAAGTCTACCAACTGGAGTATGTTTGTAGGAGTCAAATGCTGAAATACAGACTTCCATAAATTACATTAAAAAGATGCTTTAAAAACTTTTGGGCTACAAATAATACCAAGAAAAAAGACAAACCACAGAATGGGAGAAAATGTATACAAATCATATATCTAACAAGCGACTTGTATCTAGAATATTTTAAAAAAAACCAAAAAACCTTAAAATTCAACATGGTCTTAGAATCTGAATAGATGTCTCTCCAAAGAAGATAAACACATGGCCAATAAACATATGAAAAGATACTGAGCATTATTAATTATTAGGGGAAAGCACATCAATCCCACAATTTGATACCAGTTCACACCCACTGGCATAGCTATAATGAGAAAGACAGATACTAGCACATGTTGGAAAGGATAAGGTGCCTGTGGGTATGTACAATGCCACTTTGGAAAACAGTCCCTCAGTTCTTCAAAAGGTTAAAAACCGAGCTGCAATAAGACCCAGCAATGCTACTCATAGGCATATACCTCAAAGAAATGAAAACATGTTCATATATAACTTGAATACAAATGTCCCTATCATCACTGTTCCTAATAGCCAAAAGGTAGAAACAACTCAGACGTCCTTCAAATATTTATATCACCACTATTCATAATAGCCAAAAAGTAGAAACAACTCAGTTGTCCTTCAGCTAGTGAATGGATAAATACAACTTTGGTTTATCCATACAAAGAAATATTATTTGGCCCTATAAAGGAATGATGGAGAAAGAAATGACAATCCACTCCAGTATGCTTGCCTGGAAACTTCCATGGGCAGGGGAGCCTGGTGGGCTTCAGTCCATGGGGTCACAAAGAGTCAGACACGACTGAGCACATGGTACAGTATAAAGGAATGAAGTACTGACACATGCTCCAACGTAGATGAAACTTGTATACACTACAGTCATTGAAAAAAGCCAGTCGCTAAGTATCACATATTGTGTGATTCCATTTATAGGAAATGTCCAGAATATGCAAATGTCCAGAGATCCAAAGTAGATTGGTGGTTGCCTAGAGCTGGTTGTGAAAAGTGGAGGGGTAAGGAGTGATTGCTAATGAGCAGGGGGTTCTTTTGGGGATTGATGAAAATGTTCTAAAATTAGATTGTGGACAACTTTATGAAAGTATTTTTAAAAATACCAAATTCTACCATTTGAATGGATGAATCATATGATTATGGGGATTATATCTCAGTAAGCTTTTTAAATAAAAAAGGAAACTTGAGATCTGAGGAGAGGATTACTGACAGAGGCAAGACTGAAGAACCCTGCTGAAGACCAGATAATAACAACAGCAATTATCGCAAGGATTCACATGCCAGGCACTGTGCTTGTTTAATTTTCACCACAAACACATATATATCAGATCCTTTCCCCTCATTCTACAGGCTATGCAATTAAAGCTCAGAAAACATGTGGAGGTCAACAGCAAGAGATGAGACAAAATGTAGCCCAGGTCTGTGTCAGTCTAGAGTCTGTTTCTTAATACCTGTGCCATGCTGTCTTCCCAAGTTTTGCTTTCTATTTAGCTTCAGTTTCATAGGTTCAGCTAAATGTCAATGTCTTTAGGTCAAACTTTTTCTCCCCTGTACTGCCACAATTTTGTGTCCACTGTCATCTCTGCAATGTTAATAAACAGATGCACTCTCCTTACCTTCTCCACTCAGGAGTCCTAGGAGCACAGTCACTGGCCTCTCTGTATGGAGTGATTTCTCCAAGTTCAGAGCACTGGCTAAAAGTGTAGAGATAACACATCTCCCCTGTCTCTTCTGCTTGGAGAGGTTATGGTTGAGAAGAACAAATGCTAATCTTAACTCTTAGATAGATAATGACCACACCCACCCCCTTTCGAGCTGGTTCCCTCAGGTTTTTCCTCACCAATGAACTGCGGATAGACCTAGCAACCAGTAAGGGTTCAAGAAATTGTATCTTCCTTTTCCATTCTTTTCACAGTCCCTTTACACTCAAACCTCTAGTCTGGAATGGGATGACTGTAAAAGAAGAGACAAAAACACTAAGATTATGTACCATGATTGAGTGGGATTCATTTCTGGAATGCAACATAACTCAGTGTTAGGAGATCTAGGGCTTCCCTGGTGGCTCAGACGGTAAAGCGTCTGTCTACAATGCGGGAGACCCGGGTTTGATCTCTGGGTTGGGAAGATCCCCTGGAGAAGGAAATGGCACTCCAGTATTCATGCCTGGAAATCCCATGGACCAAGGAGCCCTGTGGGCTACAGACCATGGGGTCGCAAATAGACACGACTGAGTGACTTCACTATTATTATGAACATGACATTATGAACATGTAAAAGTAATAATCACATGATTATTTTTAAGATAAAGAAGAAAAGTTGTCAAAAGATATTTCCTGTTAAAAACACTCAAGAAAATAGGAAATGAAGCATATTTCCTAAAGCTGGAATTGTGCTTAATGTGGTAACATTAGGGGAATTTCTAATAAAATTAGAAATGAGTCAGGAGCATCCACTGTATCTATTACTGTTGAACATAGTCCTGGAGAAATTAGCCAGTAGAATTTAAAGAGAGAAAACGAAGTACAGGAATTGGAAAAGCAAAACTATTTTCAGGTAATTTGGTAGTTTACCTAGAGAACCTGAGAGCATCAGTGATAAGCTAACACAAACAATCAAATGAATGTACTCTTTTTTTAAATGCTAACGATAATGTCAATTTAAAAAAATTTTAGAGATAGTTTCAGAAATAATTCCAGAATAATTGTAGAAAAACTGCAAGACTGGCACAAAAACATTCTTTCTGGAACCATTTGGGGATAAGTTTTGAGTGTGGTATCCTTCTCTCCTGAATTGGACATTCTCCAGATAACCACACATAAGTATCAAAATCAGGACATTATCATTGACCCTTATGGACACTGAACTCACAGATTCCATTCAGGTATAATCAATTGTCCCAACAATATCCTTTATAGGCTCTAATTACGGATTATGTTTTGCATGTAATGGTCATGTCTCTTTAGCCTTTTCTTGGTCTGGAAGAGTGCAGCATCGGTGGCCTCTCACAGGCTAATTAATTCTCACTGCACCAGGGGACCAGGGGTGATGGAAAAGACAGAAAAGTATCACAAACAAATGCCATCCTGCCAGACATATAAAATAAATAATTGCTTGAGTAGGTAAAGAGATGCCTTTTATTTTTACTACTATAAAAGTTTTAAAGCAGACTGTAAAAATAGAAATATATTAAACCATTTACTCTTTGCTGAATTCTTCCCAGTTAGAATCTTACAAGAAAAATCCTTCTTGTTTCCAAATGGTCTCAATCTCTCTTAAATTAGACTGAGCACTGCATCTCTGAGATCAGCATATTCTCAGGTCTGTTTTTATCTTCAAGTAAATCACAGTTAGGAAGCCGGTTCCTAGATTGAATTTTAAACAGGCAGAAAGAAAACACAACAATCCCTATTGTGTTAGATATGAATTCTGAGTTAAGAAGATATCTAATCTAACCACCTCAAAGTTCTGTTGAGAATTCTTGGAATTCTATTAGATTACCACTAATTCCATAGGGAGTTAGTTTGAATTTCTTGGTATGTAGAGCTTGCAACTACTTTTGTCTAGTTATGTTTTTATGATAACCAAATCATTAGCTTTCAGCCATTTTGACTGTTGACTATCTGAAGGTTTTTGAAAGCAGAACACGTGTAAAGGTAACCACCATGTTATGCTTGCTTGATGAATCCTTGTCCTCATATTTTCTGGTAAACTTAGATATATTATTGGATGTTTCTTATTCCTTCAGCCCAAATAGCTTTCTTTTTTTTTCTTTTTTTTAAAAAAGCAAATTCTAGATTTCTTTGAGTAACTGAGGTCCATGCTTCTTAAAGCTGACTTAATGCAAGTGTTTATGAATGCTGATGTTCTATTTTCTAGTCATCTCTTTGGTGGCAGAATACCACCCGCCTTTTTTTCTTTTTGCTANTGATGTCCATGTGTAGCGTCTTCTCTTGTGTTGTTGGAAGAGGTGTTTGTATTCTCTTGGGAAAACTCCATTAGCCTTTGGCCTGCTTCCTTCTATACTCCAGGGCCAAAGTTGCCTGTTACTCCAGGTATTTCTTGACTTCCTATTTTTGCATTCCAGTCTCCTATAATGAAAAAGACATCTTTTTTGGGTGTTCGTTCTAGAAGGTCTTGTAGGTCTTGTTCTAGGTGAGAGTTTTTAAGAATGTGATTTAGCAGCACTTCTGCTTGCTTTTGTTTTTCCTTTCTTTTTTTTTCTCTTGGCAATCTTGACATTTTGTAAGATGAGAAGTAAAGGAGAAATTATCTTTTCTTGTGTTGATGAAGATGATGAAGAAAAAGAAGATGATGCTTGCTAATGTCGATTAAATTCTTGCTATGAACTACCACTAGGCTAAAATGCTTCTGTGCATTAGCTCATAAATAGTATTCTTTTACATTTTATATATGAGGAAGCTAAAGTTCCAGGAGTAAAATAACTTGCCCCAGTGTGTACAGCCAGCCATCAGAGGACTGGGACTATCTGACGGTTTCCAGCCTGTCTGACTTCAACTTCCATTCTGGTGACCTGTGCTTATGAAAAGCTTCATGGCACATTGCCAAGCACTTTCTTACACAGCATCTCACTAGGACTCTAACAGAATACTTAGGTTAACCTTCAATTCATTCCAAACAAAATAGCTATTCTCATTTAACAGAATCATGCTCAAGGAAATAGTTTGTGACATATTTTGAAGTCATAAAATATATTGCTCTTTATTTGTACCTGTATTACAGATTTAGTGCCTTCTTGATCAAATTTAACAGTCAAATGTCTTCACTGTACCATCAAACAGGTACATGTGGAATGAATTTTAATGTTAACTTTAATAAGAAGATACTCTCAGTTCAGTTCAGTTCATTTGCTCAGTTGTGTCCGATTCTGGTACCCCATGGACTGCAGCACACCAGGCTTCTCTGTCCATCACCAACTCCCGGAGTTTACTCGAACTCATGTCCACCGAGTCGATGATGCCATTCAACCATGTCATCCTCTTATCCCCTTCTCCTCCTANTGTGTCCGACTCTG
The DNA here is from genome assembly GCA_006410875.1 of Neotragus pygmaeus. Lineage (NCBI taxonomy): Eukaryota > Metazoa > Chordata > Mammalia > Artiodactyla > Bovidae > Neotragus > Neotragus pygmaeus. Next base: position 345,715 of record SJYV01038756.1, on the reverse strand, counting down.
GTACCCCATGGACTGCAGCACACCAGGCTTCTCTGTCCATCACCAACTCCCGGAGTTTACTCGAACTCATGTCCACCGAGTCGATGATGCCATTCAACCATGTCATCCTCTTATCCCCTTCTCCTCCTACCCTCAATCTTACCCAGCATCAGGGTCTTTTCAAATGAGTCAGCTCTTCACATCAGGTGGCCAAAGTATTGGAGCTTCAGCTTCAACATCAGTCCTTCCAATGAATATTCAGGACTGGTTTCCTTTAGGATGGACTGGTTGGATCTCCTTGCAGTCCAAGGGACTCTCAAGAGTTTTCTCCAACACCAGAGTTCAAAAGCATCAGTTCTGCAGTACTCAGCCTTCTTTATAGTCCAACTCTCACATCCGTATATGATTACTGGAAAACCTATAGCCTTGACTAGACAGACCTTTGTTGACAAAGTAATGTCTCTGCTTTTTGATATGCTGTCTAGTTTGGTCATAGCTTTTCCTCTAAGGAGCAGAAGTCTTTTAATTTCACGGCTGCAATCACCATCTGCAGTGATTTGGGAGCCCAGAAAAATAAAGTCAGCCACTGTTTCCATTGTTTCCATCAAGAGGCTTTTTAGTTCTTCCTCGCTTTTTGCCATAAGGGTGGTGTCATCTGCATAGCTGAGGTTACTGATATTTCTCCTGGCAATCTTGATTCCAGCTTGTGCTTCATCCAGCCCAGCATTTCTCATGATGCACTCTGCATATAAGTTAAATAAGCAGGGTGACAGTATACAGCCTTGACGTACTCCTTTCCCAATTTGGAACCAATCTGCTGTTCTATGTCCAGTTCTAACTGTTTCTTCTTGACCTGCATACAGATTTCTCAGGAGGCAGATTGGGTGGTATGATATTACCATCTCTTTAAGAATTTTCCACAGTTTGTTGTGATCCACACAGTCAAAAGCTTTGGCATAGTCAATAAAGCAAAAATAAATGTTTTTCTGGAACTCTCTTGATTTCTTGATGATCCAGCGGATGTTGGCAATTGATCTTTGGTTCCTCTGGCTTTTCTAAATCCAACTTGAACATCTAGAAATTCAGTTCATGTACTATTGAAACCTGGCTTGAAGAATTTTGAGCATTACTTTGCTAGTGTGTGAGATGAGTGCAATTGTGTGGTAGTTTGAGCATTCTTTGACATTGCCTTTCTTTGGATTGAAATGAAAACAGACCTTTTCCAGTCCTGTGGCCACTGCTGAGTTTTCCAAATTTGCTGGCATATTGAGTGCCTCACTTTGACAGCATCATCTTTTAGGCTTTGAAACAACTCAACTGGAATTCCATCACCTCCACTAGTCTCCACTAGCTTTGTTTGTAGTGATGCTTCCTAAGACCCACTTGACCTTGCATTACAAAATGTCTGACTCTAGTTGAGTGATCACACCATTGTGGTTATCTGGGTCATGAAGATCTTTTTTGTATAGTTCTTCTGTGTATTCTTCTTCTGTGAATAGATACTCTACAAAATATAATTTTATATGTTGTAGAAGATACTCTACAAAACATAATTTAAATGTCTCAGCTGAAGATATTGTAGATTTTTCCTTTGCTAAGGATTATTCATTTAACATTCAAAAAGTACTAAGTGCTTAGCGTGTGTTATACAGTACTTCTTTTAAGAGTATGTAGGATAACAATAACTCATCCAGACTTGCTCACACAGAGCCCATCTCAGTCCATCATATAGAGGTCCCCAATATCTGCTTTTAGGACAAATAAATCCAGTGAAAGAAAGCAAAAGAAGTACACTGTCCAAGCCCAAGCTCCAAATTACTTAAATTAAATCATTTTTCTACCATAAACTTACTAGTTCTATTCTTTGGAAACCTTCAAATCAGATTTTTTCACCCCACCCCTCTTGATAACATAGAGGTGATCATGTGGCTTTACATGCACTTACTATTAGCTCAGAGAAATAAGTAGTTATCTATTAATATCTATCCCGGATGTGAGTGCTTCGACGTTTATGTTAGCATTACTTACCCCGAACCTCTCAATTTTAAACAGAAAGTCCAAAAGGCCATAATGAACAACTTGTCATTCTGGGTGAGTGGACGTGTGATAGTTACAAAGGTGATTCCAAACCACCCAGAAAGTTCTGGTTGGCGTCAGTCCTACAGCTGGAAATTGCAGACCTGTAGCCTGCCTTGCCCCCAGAGATAGGCTGTGTCTCTCAGAGGGCAAGGGCTCTGGTTCCTCCGAGCCTCACTCCCTGCCCCCACTCTCACCTCCCCACTACACGGTGACACTTCCCTGGGCAGAATGGCAAGAAGAGAGGGCTGGCAGAGTTCCTGCATTCCTTCCCTGGCAACAGAGCAAAAATAACAGCTCTACCACCAAGTTTTAAAGAGTTCCCGTTTGTTCTACTGTTATTGCACTTTCTGTGTCCTGACTACCTGCCTGAGAGGAAATGTAGTGTTCAATTCTTGTTTTAGCTGCTAAGATTCCTCATTGCTTAGGCAAAGGAAAGAAAAATGGCACAACTATTTAAAATTATCCAAACGTCGCAGAATACTATACTTTCTGGCAATGAATAAAGAGTATGTGGGTAAACCTATTCCCAAAGTGCCAGGTGTATCCCTTTGAGTAACTGGATAATAAGTGGACAATTCTAGCAAATATCATGCTGAAAGAGTTTTGCCTGTCCAGCTTAATTTTGAGGTTTTATTTAAAAGACAATAAAATATTAAGCTTTATGTGGTTTTAGTCTAGTAGTAGTAGTGAAAATACTAAGGAGTAATAGATAGAAAAGATAAACTTAAAGATAGCCTGGATTTCATTCCAGAAAACTCTTCCAAATTAAACTTCTTAAAATTACCTAAGAGAAGCTAATTGATTGCATTTCAACCTTCCTTTCCTCTTCCAGCTCTCTTGTAGGCTAATGATTTAAATGAGTTAAAAATTGAAAATATTTGAGTGAATAAAATCTTCATTTCAGGGGTTATTTACAAGGAGGTGTGGTTTGTGTATCCTTCTCATNCCTTTCCTCTTCCAGCTCTCTTGTAGGCTAATGATTTAAATGAGTTAAAAATTGAAAATATTTGAGTGAATAAAATCTTCATTTCAGGGGTTATTTACAAGGAGGTGTGGTTTGTGTATCCTTCTCATGGAAAAATATTAATTTATCTAACTCTGTTCCAAGTACTTCCCACTAAACTTGATTTCATTAAGAGGTCTAGGACTTACCTGCTGGTCCAGTGGTTAAGACTCCATGCTTCCAGGGCAGGGCATGTGAGTTTGATCCCTGGTCGGGGAATTAAGATCCTGCATCCCGTGATGTGTTGTGTCCCCTGCCCCAAATAAAAAAGTTCTAAAAGGTGAGAATCTCTTCAAATTAACATCTTAATGTCTCCTACAAAACTTTCCTTTTGATGGTATAAGAATCTTCATATATTATTTAACTAGAAATACATTGACAGAGTTAGGACTCTGGGTCCAGTGTATCAGGGAAAAACTTAGCCTTTTATGTGTTCTTGAAATGGTTCTATACTGATTTATGTTTGTGACAATTACCTAGATTATGGAAATTTATGCGTTTAAGCAGATCTTTTCTTTTCAGTATTTCTGTTCTCCCACCTATACACTGTTGATAATGTTAAAGCTAAAAAGCCTTATTCCTGGGAGTACACCTTGGAATAGCCCTGCTTTGAATTTATACATTAAGTTCTTAATGTGAGCAGATGAGTTGATTAATATATGCTACAGAAAGGTGAAACATTAGAAGTAGAAATACAAGGAACAAATCTTCCATGGTTCCAAGAACATCCAGGTGGAATAAATTCATGCATCAGTGAGTAAAAAAGCCACAGTGATCTGTGGCTTTCCCCTCATATTGTATATACCCTAAAATGTATGTCCACTAAAGTTTGAATCTGTTAGGATGTCAAATTAGTTTAAACCGTATAGAAAGTCATTGACTCAGATAACGGCATCATGGATTCACTGGGCTTCAGCTCTTGGACTCAGATGGGTTTCATCTCTGAGCTCTGTTGAACATAGGCCTCATTGTACGGACTGTTGTCCCATAGCTGCAGGACAGCTGCTGCTGCAGTCAGGGCTACATGCTCCTTTCCTCCACTTTCCATATTAAAACAGATTTGCTTCATGAAGCATCCTCTAAAGACAAAGAAGCTTTTTCCCTGGAAGTCTCTGGCAGAAACCCTGTGAGTCCCATCAGTCTGATGTGGGTCACATGCTCATCTTAGAACCAATCTCAGAAAAGGTATGTAATAACATTTGACCCATCAGCCCACTGAGGGACAAGGGCTGTGTCAGAAAAGGGTAGATATCTAAACAATATCACAGTCCGTTGGAAAGGGAAAAAAGACAATGAGTGTGTAGGCCCCAAGTAACTTCCACTCCAGAGTTCCCGGGAAGAACACGGCTAGACAGTAAGTATTTACTAAAGCCATTATGACCATTAACACACAGTAAGATTGCATGTTGAAGCACCAAATGTTAAGAGATCTGTTTATAAGAAGTGATAACACACAGGGCCCTGTGGGGCTCCTAAGTACAAAGCCTTTCTGTGTCCCCCATTCCTTTGATTACAGGACATAGTCTTCATTCAGCCTCCATGACCTTCCCTTAGTTCCAAGGGCAGATTCAAGCTGTTGCTAATTAGAGAAGGGAGGGGATGTGAGACCAGGCAGAAACAGTCAAGAGTAGCCTTGGGGCAGTGTCCTGGCTCCTCAACAAGGAAGACATGCAACAGAATCTTTGAGCTATTTTGGAGATACTGAAAACCCATCCAGGTGGGAGTAGTTAACAATTAACAATGGCATGCTGCCCACAAAGATGTAGACCCCAGACCAGTTGGACCTGAAGATTGATGATGCTGACTCCTACATACCTCACCAGCAACGCATAAGAAGAATGTCCACAAGCTGATCACATCTTCTTTGAACCATTAATGTAAAATTGCTATCTTCTCCAAGTTGGGACAGTTTTTAAAGTCATGATCCCACTGTATCCCCTTTTTCCTGGCAAAGTAATAAAGCTATCTTTTTCTACTTCACCCACAATTTTGTCTCCAGGGTTCGATTTGTCACTGGTGTATAGAGAAGCTGAAATTTTAGCCCCAGAAGTACTGACCTTGATTCTCCAAGACCCCAAGGCTTACAGTGTGTCTGTCAGCCTGTTCCTGGTCCAAACTGCCAGAAGGAAAAGCACAGACCAGTAAAGGGGTTGGAGCATGAGAGGGTACAGCCAAAGAGTTCTTTTTCCCTCACTTCTCAAGGAGAGGAGAGATCATAGTTACAATTCGTCTGCAAAAATGGTAAGCAACTCAGCAATGATTGTGTGACTGACTGCTCAGCTCACAAATACCATTTGAGTCCAAACTTCATGCATCACAGCTACATATGATGACTCTTAATGGATGTGAGACTTAGAAAGACAATGAGATGGTTAATAACCAGCTTCTGGCATCTCAAATAGGATATTTGAGTCTGAGCAAGGTGAGAGACTCAAAATTATCCTTTTTTTTTTGCAGAGAAAAGTATGTTTCAAATTTCTTTCTTTCTTTCTTTTCTTCAGTATAGCAAGACAAAAGGCTTGGTAGATTTGATCATGGAGTTTGAGGAAAGGGATATCTGATTAAGTAGGAAAAGGAAGTTAGGAAAGCTTGACCTCTTGGATCATGCTGATGGTCGGAAGGAGAGAGACAAACGCCCAGAAAGCAGGTAGTCAGCCTTGACCTCCAAGGGCTGCAAAATGATGGAGATGGGGGAGGGAAGGGGCAATTTCAGAGTGAGGAGAAACCACAGAGACTGTCCTGCTTCCTGTTTGGGATGCTGGCAGGAGACTGCCTCATAGGACCTAGGAAATCTCAGCTCTATCCTGGACTGGTATATTAGTTTCCTGGGGCTGCTAAAACAAAGCACTACAAACTGGGAGGCTTCAGACAATAGGTATTTATTGTCTCACAGTTCTGAAAGCTAGACGTCCGGAATTAAGGCATTGGCATAGCCATGCTCCCTCTGAAATCTGCACAAGAGAAAATTTCTTGCTTTTTGCTACCTTCTAGCTGTTTCCAACATATCTTGGCATTTGCTGGTTTCCAGCTGCAGCATTTCAGTCTCTGCCTCTATCATCATATGGCTTTCTCCCCTCATGTGTCTATATCTCTGTGTCTTTTCTTAGAAGAGCACCAGTCATGTTGAATTAAGGGCCCACCCTATTCCGTCTTCCACTGTGACTCAGTGGTAAAGAATCCATCTGCAATGCAGGATATGCAAGAGACACCAATTTGATCCCTGGGTCTGGAAGATCCCCTGGAGGAGGAAATGGCAACCCATTCCAGTATTCTTTTGCCAGGAAAATCCCATGGACAGAGGAGCTTGGCAGACTACAGTCCGTAGGGTTGCAGAGAGTTGGACACAACTGAGCAAGTAAGCACCCTACTCCTGTGTGACTGCATCTTAGCTTAAGAAATCACATCTGAAAATAACCATATTTCCAGCAAGGTCACAGTATGAGGTCCTGAGGGTTAGGACTCCAAATATCTTTTTTAGGGGGGATGCAAGTCAAGCCTTAACAACTGAACAAAAGAAAGTCAAAGTGTTACAGATTAGACAAAGACAGGCCTGCATCTGGCTTTGTTCCCAGATGAGACCACTGGGTTGACCCAAATCTCCACCCCTTTTCTTACTGTACTCTGCCATCTTACCTCACATACACTACTCTCCAAGGAAAGGGGGCTGGTGAGGAGCATCAGACCAGTCACAGAGAAATCTAGAAGACATTTTCTTTATACCTATTAATAGTAAGGGAACCTGCACATATTTTTCATTATGTAAAGACCAGGTCATTCTACAGACCCTAAATGTTTATATACTCTGATGTGATTGTACACATGGACATGAACTTGAGCAGACTCTGGGAGATAGTGGAGGACAGAGAAGCCTGGCATGCTGCAGTCCATGGATTCTCAGAGTTGGACATGACTGAGCAACTGAACAACAAGTTTACTGTGAATGTATCTGTGCAGCTATAAATAGTCAGGCCTTTGCTAGGTTTCTGAAAGCCTGGTAGACTTTGGTGGGTGTGGAATTAAGGGCTAGTGAGAGCTTTCATGCAGACTCTACTCCACAGTTCTAGACATTATAGTAATTTGCTAGTTTACAGAGGACTCTTGAGAGCAGTGACTATCTGTCTTAAACTCCTTTTTATATACAGACACATAATTCCACAGTTTATTCCATGATAGCTATCCTTTCTATAAACATTGTGATATGGTGCTGCTGTGTTTGAAATTTCTGAGCTGAGCTGATTCAAATGAAATAATATCTGGAAGTCTCTAAAAGCCTAAGAACCTACCAAGCATACCAGCCTGGGGTACAAACGAGGTGCAAAATACAGAACACCTATTCCATATCTTGGCTCTCATCCATTGAAACTGCTGGAATTGCAGGTCTTTAAATCAAGAATTCTGCCCAGAAGGGCTGATCTTTAAAACTTCTGTCTTCCTCCTGGTCCCTGAGGCCACCTGGCTTACTAGCTACTCTGGGACTAACCCTGGTTGAGCACCCCAGCAACGCTGGTGAGCCCATGTGCCGTTAATACAACTACTGCTTCTCCTTCAGCCTTCTAACGCAAGCAGCATCTCCGAAGTTCCTCCTCGGAAAGTAATTTGCTTGCTGCTCTGAAGCCCTTCCTATGCTCTCATGCTATCCATTACACAAATCTGTTATTTTACTTAACCAGCTATATTATAATTACATCATACTTGGTTTTCTCCAGGTCTGGATAGCAAGTTCCTCAAGACACAGGGAGTGTGTCTTTCATCTCCCTTTTGTAGTGCTTTTTCTGGTATGTAGAATGAGATAAATCAATGAAGGAAAGAATAAATGAAGAAAAGGTTTGGTGATTTTTGGTATTGGTCCCTGTTACTCATTTGGATCAAGAAAGAAAGTTAGCTGTGAGAAAAGAGCTCAGGTCATTAATTTTATGTCTCAGGTTTCCTCTTCTGCAACTTGCCAGTCTTTCCTTGAGCTCATAAGAAAATGTTCTGTATCTTGACATTGGTCTTTTTCATAGGATTTTCACTGAAATTGTATAAATTCTCATTCTTTAAGATGAAGTGAGAAAATTCCAGAAACTTGAGGTGGCTTGGAAACTGCTCAAAGGGATTTTCAGGCCTGAGTCAAGGTTACTTTGTATGTCCCCTGAAAGTTCTCGGTTTCCTGATGCTTCTGGAATTGCGAGAAGTCTGCACCTGCCCTTCCCTTTTCCACAAAGAGAACAGCTGCTTGAATCCTGACAGAACAAGTTGCTTTCAGTGTACCTCAGGCAGGTTTTTCTAACTTTCTGAATCTTAATCTTACCTTTAAATTGTGAGAAATGACACTTACTGTCTAGTAGTTGAACTAGAAATAATGTATATACAGTGTGTCTGGCAGTGTTTGGCGTATATAGTTGGTGTTATTATGTTTAATATCCCTACTTAGCATCTTACAAATCTCTTTCTCTTTCCTTCTTTGGTTAGTTTAAGTTGAACACATGGCATAGCCCCTGTGACTTCTGATTTGAGTGTCTACAAAGTATGGTAAATTTTATGTTCTTAAAATCCTTAGTGAACTCAGGTTATTTCTATATAGAGAAAAATATCTCTCCCATTTTATAAATATATATATGTATATATATATTTTTTATTTTCTCAGCTATTTGTATAAATAAAGCTGAGCACAAAAGAATTGATCCTTTTGAACTGTAGTGGTCTTCTCCAACACCAACTCTTGGTGATTCTCTTGAGATTCAGACTCTTGAGATTCTCTTGAACTGTAAGGAGATTAGTCAATCCTAAAGGAAATCAGTCCTGAATATTCATTGGAAGGACGGATGCTGAAGCTGAAACTCCAATANCTGAGCGACTTGACTTTCACTTTTCACTTTCATGCATTGGAGAAGGAAATGGCAACCCACTCCAGTGTTCTTGCCTGGAGAATGCGAGGGGTGACGAAGTCCAATGGGCTGCCATCTGTGGGGTCGCACAGAGTCGGACACAACTGAAGTGACTTAGCAGCAGCAGCAGCTGCATTCAAACGGGTATACCTTTCCTTTTCTCCTTTGCTTTCGGCTTCTCTTCTTTTCACAGCTATTTGTGAGGTCTCCTCAGACAGCCATTTTGCTTTTTGCATTTCTTTTTGTTGGGGATGGTCTTGCTCCCTGTCTCCTGTACATTGTCACAAACCTCCATCCGTAATTCATAAGGGATTCTGTCTATCAGATCTAATCCCTTAAATCTATTTCTCACTTCCACTGTATAAATTATAAGGGATTTGATTTAGGTCATACCTGAATGGTCTAGTGGTTTCCCCCACTTTCTTCAATTTAAGTCTGAATTTGGCAATAAGGAGTTCATGAATCAAGACCCCAAAGCAGATATTCCTTGAAGTCTCTAAGGAAGGAGAACTTCAGAGACTATCTTGGAACTAACTCTGGTGTAAGAATTGTACTCTGAACTATAACATTTTCCCTGCTAAGATCTGAAGACAGAATCTTACCTGACTCTGGAATTTGTTCTTAACCATTTTTTAGCTTTGTTTTTAACTTTTAAATATTTAGCCATAGGGTATTTCTTTGTATTCTTGGCCATCTGTGTCAGTTATTAAATCAGTAAAAGAATTTGTGACTCAAATAAAGGTTTAGATTAATTGATTACTCAGTCCCCTGCCAACTCTGATTCTACAAGTAGTTGCTAGAGGCAGAGACTATGGTCAGACTCTCTCCAGAGAGCTCAAAAAAAAACAAAGAGGAACAACCTCAAGCCATTAAGGTAAGGATGATTTGACCTTAGTCCAAGTTTCCTTTGGTTAGACCTTCTACTTGGACACTGCTTTTCTGAAAAGCTTCAAAACCACTAAGGGCTGAAACACATTTGGGACCATGATAGATGTGGTTGCTTAATGAGGTCTGAACCTCACCGATCTTGCTTAGTTTCCAGCTCAATAATTCCTTTAAGAAATATAGATGCATCTTGAGAATTAAATTTATAGACCCGATTGAGATTTGTTTATCTTTGGGGTACATAGATAAAAGAAAATCAGAATGAGCTATGGCATGATAGTGTATCTTTTAAAGGATAAACAACATAATGGTTGAGAAAATAGTGGGTTTGTTTCCTGAAAGGAAGTGTAGTATATCCATAAAGAATGTACTAATTATATTTCTAGGACACTCACTTTGGCTTTTGGGGCATTTTAGGCAGCTTCTCAAGATTCCCTACTATATAAATTCTACAAAAAAGACTAAACAAACTAGAATTTGTAACCAAGCACTCATTGTAGTGGAACATCTCTGGCTATGCCTTACCTTAAAGACACAGACAGGTCTTCACTTCAGATAATCATACACGAGGGAGAATAAGTGGCCTTGAATTCAGGTGGGTTATCAAACTTTGCTTTTTATAGATTCTCTTGCAGAAAAATTAGTTAAAATTCTACATTCCAGAAATTAAGACCTTTTATTGTGAACTAGGATGGACATGAACGTTCGAAGGAATGTTGGGAGGAAAACACAGTAAGTTCTATAAAATAAAACTAACTTTGAGGAAAGAAAGCATCCACAGCATGTCACTTATGCCAAAATTTCCTCAGAATTCAGCCAGACTGGACTGATGTCAGCTTTGTGGAATATGACATGAGAGCTGCAACTTTGGAGCCTTACAGTTGGGTACCACAATGGCACCCACTCCAGTACTCTTGCCTGGAAAACCCCATGGACGGAGGAGCCTGGTAGGCTGCAGTCCATGGGGTCGCTAAGAGTCAGACACCACCAAGCGACTTCACTTTCACTTTTCACTTTCATGCATTGGAGAAGGAAATGGCAACCCACTCCAGTGTTCTTGCCTGGAGAATCCCAGGAACAGCGGAGCCTGGTGGGCTGCCATCTATGGGGTCACACAGAGTCGGACACAACTGAAGTGACTTCGCAACAGCAGTAGCACTAACAAAGCTTCAACTAACAATGGGCTTGCTACAAAGAAATGTTAAACTTTGTAGGACCCATCTTCAACAGTGAAAGTGTGTGATATTGAAAATACCTGGCTGAAGTGGTCCAGTTAGACTCTCAGAGAGTAGAAGCTACTTGGGATTAAGTCAACCCTTAGAGTACTTGGATAACAGAATTAAGTAGGAGACTTGAGAATTGATGCAAATGGGAGAAAATGTACAGTACTAATAATACCTCATGTTGGACAAGAGGGCAAAATAAGAGAAAACAGTGTAAACATATATTGTGAATGTATTTGTACTGAGTATAGAAAGTAGGTTGTATCTTTTATTTAATGTATAGCCTCCAAGAGGGTCTCACTTTCCTGGTCTCAAAAAGGGCTGCCATATCTCCATTTGCAAGGCCACTACATTTCTCTCTGATACTTTACTGAAGAGGAACACAAACAGACCCACAGTTGATCTTTTCAAGCAAGACTGGCTTTTCAAAGCCCATTTCTATTAGTCAGTGTACCAAGAAGAATCACAACCTTCTATTCAAGGCTTTCACACAAGAGCTCAATCTCAAAATTGAGCATCACTGTATAAAATGAGTAATACATCACCAAATAAAAATAAGGCACCATAGCTCATTAGAGAAGAAATAAAGGCCTAATGGTCTATACAATTTAGTTTGTCTTCTAATTCAGTTCAATTGCTGACTCTTTGCAACCCCATGAACTGCAGCAAGCCAGGTTTCCCTGTCCCTCGTCAAATCCTGTAGCTTGCTGAAACTCATGTCCATTGAGTCAGTGATGCCATCCAACCATCTCATCTTCTGTCATCCCCTTCTCCTCCTGCCTTCAATCTTTCCCAGCATCAGGGTCTTTTCCAGTGAGTCAGTTCTTCACATCAAGTGGCCAAAGTATTGGAGTATCAGCTTCAGCATCAGTCCTTCCAATGAATATTCAGGACTGATTTCCTCTAGGATTGACTAATTGCTAGCTTCTAATTACTAATTTAAACAACCTACCAGTCTATCTTCTCATTCATAGTAAAGTGGAAAAAATTCACTATCTTTCTACTCATTCTGAATCAATTCTTATAATTCAGTCAGCTAAGCAGTGCTATTATTAATGTGCCTATAAAATTTGAGAAGCCAGGGTCCCCAGAAATCCAGATGTTATGAGCCTATTCTCAATGCTGGGCTCCCTCTACCAGGGGAAACATGGTCCTAAATATAATTGGATATGAGGTAAGGTTTTGGAAAGATACAATGTAAATGTTAGAAAATATGGGAAAAGAATTTTGGTCAAGAGATCCAAATTGTTCTTCAGCCTAATTTGAAGTGTAAAGAATTAAAAGTGGAAGTTGTAAAGGGTTTAAACATCCTGAAGAAGTGATCATTCTAATGATTCACTTTTAGCCCTAAAAAATGATAAAGAGCAGCAGGTATGCTGATTCTAAATAACAATACAAGTTCATTTTAAGGACTTTCAATGTGTTGTGCACTGTGCTTAGTTTACAAATATATGTATATATTTAAATATATATGTGTGTATGTATTATATATATGTAATTGTTCCAAACTAATCAGCAGTAAAAGCAGCCCATGCCCTTAATCAAGAAAAGACTCCTATTTTTGCCTTTTTACATATGGTCCATAGAAAAAGGAAGATTTTTTTTTCCCCCTGCCTTTATACCTATAAGAAAGCTGATATGGAACCTCATTCACATTTTGTATCTAAGAAACGCTAAATGAATTGCTGTTCTTTTGCACAAAATCACATAAAACAAAAAATCTGTTTTCTAATCTTACTCAAGATTGCTCTAACCTGCTCATGGTTCTTTATCTACTAGATTCTAGACAGTTTTTCTAAAATTTAGTTGTTCATTGGCACCCTACATTATTTTTGCCAGTCACATATTACCAAAACTATTTAGTTCAGTTCAGTCACTCAGTCGTGTCCGACTCTTTGTGATCCCACAGACAGAAGCATGCCAGACTTCCCTGTCCATCACCAACTCAACAAACTAAACTATTATTTTTCTGTAAATCAGTTTTTTTGTTTAACATATCAATTAATAAAAGGAAATTTTATACCAGTGTGTAAAACAAATCAAAGGAAACAATAAAAATAAATACACAGAAATTTTCATGACAGAAAGTCATGAAACACATTGCATTCTAGTTAAATATCTTTGCTTGAGAAAGTTGTAACCTGAAACCTGCTCTCTTTTTATTAAAAAAAATAAAAAGAAAAAGAAAACATTGAAAAGTTCTAGTTCTAGAAGACACCTGGCATCATTTTGAGGCTTATTCTTTGATATGATCAGAAAGCTTGAAAGATAATTGAAAAGAATCTCACTTTGTGATCAATTGTTGTTGCATGCCCCATGAATGTGCCATTTAAAATACTCTTTCCTAGATATCCCTGGTGGTCCAGTGGCTAAGACTCTGCCCTCCCAATACAGGCGGCCTGGGTTCCATCCTTGGTCAGGGAACTGGATCACACATGTGCCATTAAGTGTTTGCATCCTGCAATGAAGATCAAAGATCCCACATGCCACAACTAAGACCTATATTTCTATAAATATAGAAAGTGAAATAAAATCCTCTCTCCTACTATAACCAGCAAGTGCCTTACCTTTTGATAATCATAGATGTGAGCCTATTACCTATTAACTTGAAGTACTGGTTACTTAAGCTATAAACTCATCCTCAGTTACTATGGTTACCCTTGATTATGTACAAATTTCTGCAGATTTCTGAGATTTTTCATAGTGCATGGCAGGTTTAAAGTTGATTCAATTAGGGTATTTTTCATGTAATGGGAAAAGAAGTACATACACTGTAATAGGGATTTAAAATTGGTTGAAAGCAGAGTCCTGCTCTAAGAGCCCCAGGCACTTTTCTCTGTCCACATAAATGCTGCCCAGGCTTAAGGCCAGGACCCCAAGCTTTCTGTGCCTCGGTGTCATCTAAGGAGCTGCAATGTCACTCCTACAGACTCCGATTTGGAAGGTCTAGAGTGAGGCATCTAGCAATTGTGATGTAAGAGCATGTAGAAGAGTGATACCCTGAAAAACCCAGGAGAAGGGAGAAGTATGTTCTGATTGGGAGTCAGTAGCAGAAGGGAACCAGATGGAAGCGGTGGAACTGGTGCTCTGAGTATGGGTCCAAGTGATGCCTCAGGGGAGGATATAGAGAGGAATTGAGAGGTGGAATTCGGGACAAATGTGGTCTTGCCTTTGAAGTGAGCTTCAAAATCTTTTACTACTATGAGAAGAAATCAGAGTAAAGAGAAGCGTCTTAAGGGACTCAAGGTATCCAGGTGCCATTGTACACCATTCTGTAAGCCTCCTTGAACTAAAAAATGCTCAGGATAAAGGAATAGGTTATATTCTACAGAGATATGAAGATAACCATGGTTTAGGTTAGTGTTTGGAAGAGAAGAGTCAGTGTTTAGTGAGAAGGCTATCACCTTATCCTAAAGTTTTTGTACTTCCTTCAAGTTTAGTGTAGATTTACAAATAATACAATTGTGCTGGGTGCTTTATCTATTGGAGCCTACTATCAGCCCAAAGGTAAGTGCTGCAATTCCAGAGTCAGGGATAAAGAACCTGAGATTATGAGTGATAAATAACTTGTCCAAAGTTACAAAACTGCCTCTCTTTATGATTCTCTTAGAAAATGCTTTCCTAGTGACTAATTTGGATTAGTAGCTGTTTGAATCATTAGCTCCATCTTTAGTGGAAGCAGCATAATTGGGAAGGTGAAAGCAGACTTGGCCTGGCTTATCGTCTCAGTTGGATGAGTCACCCCTTCCAAACCAAGGGGACGTGGCTCAATAATTCCCTCCATGGGGAAGGAGTTCATTCAAACAAGAGGAGATTAAAAAAAAAAAGTACACTTGTTGATGAGACCATTCTTATAAACACAATAGGACATTTGAATGCTGTAACGTCCTGCTTGGCAACAGTGTCGTCAACTTTAGACCAGCCTCACCTACTTCTATGCCAATGATGACCAAGCCCAACCCATGTGAGAGGGCCCCTTTGGCTAACTTCACCTCCTTCTCCTTTATGCTCTCTGTGGGTCTCACTTCCATTATGTTATTCTCCTCGTCTGAGCCACAACTGATTTGATATTTTCCTGCTTCTCACTGTTTCTTGCCTCTCCTGGTGGCTTACCCAGGAAGGCCAGGTCCCTGGGCTGCTTAGGTGAATGTTCATGCATTACGACAACGTTCTGCATGTCATTCACTCATTCACTTATCCATTCACTGATTGGCAGCTGGTTAGTACCAGACTGTATCAGACAAGGGTCAGATGGTGGGGATATCACTGTGAACCTCATTCCTGCCTTTAGGGAGTTTGCAGTCTAATGAGAAATATTAAATAAGTAATAACAATGGCATTATGGGAGCTATGAAAGAGGAGGCTGTGCGATCCAGGGCAGTGTAAGCCAAGACCTGAACACTGAATAGTAAAAGTTAACCAGATGGGAAGGTTTATAGGAGGAGAATGCTTACAGATGGCAGTAACAGGGGTAAAGTGTCTGTGAGGGATGCATAGAGTGCAATTTTACCAACTGTCATGATTTCAATCACCAACAATATGCAAACAAGTTCCCCAAATCCGTTTCCAGCTTATATGTCTCTCATCACATTTATGTTGAAAGATTCTATAGGAAGCTTTGGTATATATATTAATCTTTCTCTAAGATAGGAGTAGGTATAAGAGTTGGGAAGAGAACACGTGAGTGGAAAGGTAGGTGGTAAGGTTTTCATCCCCTTTGTCCCAGTCAACCTTGATGAATGGATTTCGTAGCAGTTACACTGTGACAGATTGCATTTCTTGAGCCATCCATTGTCGTTAGCCATCTTCTTCTGTCATATTTATTTCTGACCACAGATTTTAGAATATTTCTGCTGTTTATGCTCTTTTCTTCCCCTATTTCAGCCATATACAGCTAAACCAAGGGGGTTGGTAACCCTGGGTTTTCAACCTTTACCTGTCCCTGGCTAAGTTTTCATCTGATTACCTTATCCTGTTGTGTTCAGATGGCCTTCCTTATTCTAGAAAATTCTCAAGTTCTTCCCTTTTCACGTAGGATTGTGAGATTGTTTCTTCCTAACTCATGTTTTTGGCTTTTAGGGAAGAACCTAAATCCATGGAAAGTCTTTGTATCATCTTTACCTCCCATGATTCCTTGCATCAGTATGAACCTGTATTTGTTCAGTCAGAACTTCTAGTTCTTTGATCATTTTGGCTAGTGGTTCTGTCTCACTTTTTAAAAAGATTTTTTTATTCATATTGACATATCACCTATAATATTATTTAATTTTTTCTTTCTTACACTTAAATTCATTTTTAAAGAAAATAGCATTATTACAGCTTCCCAAGTGGCTTAGTGGTAAAGCATCTGCCTGCTGATACAGAAGACGTGGATTCGATCCCTGGGTGGGTATGATCCTCTGGAGAAGGAAATGGCAACCCACTCTAGTATTCTTGTCTGGGAAATCCCATGGACAGAGGAGCCTGGCAGGCTACAGTCCATGGGATTGCTAAAGAGTCAGACACGACTTAGTGATTAAAACAGCAACAAGCATCATGATAAATGAAAAATTTAAAAATAAATTTTTCTTGCAAGAAATAACCTAAAAACAAATACGATGAAAACAAAGTGACATTTAATTTAAGCTACATTTAACAACTGCAAGCTAGAGTCTGTTATGTTATGTGATGAAATACTAATAACTGTTAGAAAGATGATAAAAACAATTTAGCACCTAAGTCTAACTTCCTCCTTGCTGTGAAGTTATTCTGTGCAGGGTCCTTTGTTCTTTGTGACCCCAAATCAGGTTCTCACTTGGTTGTGTATTCCACCTTTCAGGAAACACTGGTCTGGGCCATGTCCTCACAGCTGGGCTGTGAATGGATGTGTTTGAAGCAGACTTCTGTTCACTTCAGGCTGGCATGAAGTGGGAGCCCAATTAAGATCTCCCTTAGAGCAAATATGGAACATTTTGAGCAAAATACACAGAATAAAAAGAAGGCCTTTAAGTGGATGGAGAGTAGAGCAAACATATGTGTTGGGCTGTCTGAGACAGACGTGGTTTAGTGCCCCCTTTCATCTTGAAAAGTGTTGCAGATTGGATGATAAATTATATTCATATATTCACCCTAATTAAGTGCCTTAAATATCACACTCACATAATGAATTATAGGCTTCAGAATACATTACCACTTTATTCAGTTTAAAAGCTAATGGCAAAGAAGAGAAAGTCCAAACCAAGCTGGGGACTCACATGTGCTTTATAGTTTTCCAATAGGTTAATAGTTATTAGTAGTTTCTGGTACTCTTCAACTTTCCTTTTCTTTAGCTGTTCTTTCCACATCTTTGTATAATTTCCCATTTTGTGTACCATGCTGTTTTGGACTTTCAGTCAAAACATTTACATTTTGGTAGAAGAAAAAAGCATGTCATAAAAACATAAAGCCTGATTGGTAAGCCTTAAACCATGAATTTCCCCCTCTCATTTATTAATTATTTTATATTTGTTAGAGATTAACTAAAGACTAAGAGGAGAAGAAATCCAAACATGATGAAAATGTCACTTCCCTTCCCCCTTTCCAAAAATTTCTGAGTTGCCAAAACACCAAAAATGTCTGGCACAAATTTTAAAAACTTAAGGGGAAATTTCCACCCACCAAGAGTCCTTCAGTTCAAATCTGCTACAAATTACTCTGCTAGGCTTAGATCCTTGAAGACTAGTCTCTCCTCTAGAGATGCTCCCAGTCTAATGGGTGATAGTTATGTAAACAAGCATCACAAGGCAGTGTGATAAGGTTACTAGAGAAGCTTCCTGCCAGCCTTTATGCTGCCTTTCTCAAAATTTTAGGGCCATTTAACCCTGTATAGTCAAAGCTATGGTTTTTCTAGTAGTCATGTATGGATGTGAGAGTTGGACCATAAAGAAAGAGGACTGAGCACCAAATAATTGATGCTTTTGAACGGTGGAGTTGGAGAAGACTCTTGAGAGTCCCTTGGACAGCAAGGAAATCAAACTAGTCAATCCTAAAGGAAATTAACACTGAATATTCATTGGATGATGCTGAATCTGAAGCTTCAATATTCTGGTCACCTGATGAGAAGAGCCGATTCTTTGGAAAAGACCCTGATGCTGGGAAAGATTGAAGGCGGGAGGAGAAGGGGATGACAGAGGATGAGATGGTTGGATGGCATCACCAACTCAATGGACATGAGTTTGAGTAAACTCTGGGAGTTGATGATGGACAAGGAAGCCTGGTGTGCTGCAGTCCATGGGGTTGGAAAGAGTCAGACACGACTGAGTGACTAAACAACAACAACCCCACTTCTGGATTGGGGCTCTGAGGAATGCTCAACTAGTTTCTGTTTCACTAATCTCTCTAAGCTTTTGTAACACAAAAATAAACAGAAAATGTAAAAAATTAATTAGTCCTACTCTAAGGTGTATTCCAGAAGGCGATGGCAAGCCACTCCAGTACTCTTGCCTGGAAAATCCCATGGATGGGGGAGCCTGGTGGGCTGTAGTCCATGGGGTCACTAAGAGTCAGACACCACCGAGCGACTTCACTTTCACTTTTCACTTTCACGCAATGGAGAAGGAAATGGCAACCCCCTCCAGTGTTCTTGCCTGGAGAATCCCAGGGATGGCAGAGCCTGGTGGGCTGCCATCTATGGGGTCGCACAGAGTCAGACATGACTGAAGCGACTTAGCAGCAGCAGCAGCAAGATGTATTCATTAACTTTCTCTCCGAAGATCAAAGGCGAGTGGTATTTGATGGATCCCCAGTCTGAATCCTTTCCTCAAGGACCTGTCTCCATGAAGCTGCTTAGAACAGTGAGGGTAAAAATCATGCAGCAAGTGACTGTCCTAGGACATTGACTCATAGGAAGTGAGTTATCCTAAGCCTAGGGATGGATTCATAGAGTGGAATAGGCCAACTGAGGGTGCCCTAATGAGGTTCTTATTTCTTCCTCCATTTTTTTTTTTTTTTTTGGTTGCACTATGCAGCAAGTGCGGAGAAAGCAATGGCATCCCACTCCAGTACTCTTGCCTGGAAATTCCCATGGATGGAGGAGCCTGGTAGGCTGCAGTCCATGGGGTCACTGAGTCAGACACGACTGAGCGACTTCACTATCACTTTTCACTTTCATATATTGGAGAAGGAAATGGCAACCCACTCCAGTGTTCTTGCCTGGAGAATCCCAGGGATGACGGAGCCCAATGGGCTGCCGTCTGTGGGGTCGCACAGAGTTGGACACGACTGAAACGTCTAAGCAGCAGTAGCAGCAGCATGCAGCAAGTGGGATCTTAGTTCCCTGACCAGAGATTGAACCCATGCTCCCTACAGTGGAAGCTCAGATTCCTAACCACTGAACCACCAGGGAAGTCCCTGTCCTTCCTTCACTGAGTCATACTAAAGTTGAGAAATCCATAATCCATAAATTTTGGATGGCAAAAAAATCATTTCCCTAGTCCATCCACTGGATCATTGAATGAATTTTTGTTTCATTAGACAACTCAGACACCATGTGTTTGTGCTGTTCTTCCCATTCCTTTTCCTAAATATATTTCCTACAAAGTACTAGTTTTGTGCTCACTGTATCTTTTCATAAAGACACAATCCATGTACAGTATTTCTCCCTTCAAGAAAACGGTCTTAAGTTCTATTTATATTAACTGAAAACAATTACTGATTACAGAAAGATGCCCTGGACATGCAAATGATTTTCTAAATGACTGGCAGCATCCTAGAAGAGGATAGACTGTTTTTTTTATTTTAATATATATATATATATATCTTGCCTGAAACATTAGTTGTCTTGGAAATGGAATTGGACATAATAGACAGCAGGGAGATTCTAGTTTTTTATCTGAGAACTAGAATCAGGTTCTGAGACCTCATAGAGATGTGGTAGGTGACAGCTTGAAAAGGAAAAGAGCAGAGAGTGCTAAAGGAATATTCAAGTCTTTTGCCTTGGGACATCATTTTGGACATTAAAATGAAAGTGGAAAATAACCAATCTTCATAGGATGGAGGTTATAAAAATGAACACTGTTCAAATATTATCAGTTCCTCTCCCTCCTGAGCTTTATCACAATGGTGTGGTTCAATGTGCTTAGAGTGAGCAACAGATGCTAGTTTTTAATAATTCTGATGCAGATAGGTTAGGAGTATAGGTCTAATGCCAAATTTTGCTAACCTGAACCTGAGAAACACAGCCTTACAGGATCTGAAAGGCAGAGGATTTTAATCATCAGTGTTTCTCAAAGTGTCTGTGTGTAGGGAAGAATCTTGACTGTATCACAATCAATAGGCTGCTGCTGCTGTTAAGTCACTTCAGTCGTGGCCGACTCTGTGCGACCCCACAGACAGCAACCTACCAGGCTCCTCCGTCCCTGGGATTCACCAGGCAAGAACACTGGACTGGATTGCCATTTCCATCTCCAATGCATGAAAGTGAAAAGTGAAAGTGAAGTCGCTCAGTCATGTCCAACTCTTAGCGACCCCATGGACTGCAGCCTGCCAGGCTCCTCCGTCCATGGGATTTTCCAAGCAAGAGTACTGGCTACCAGTATATAAAGCAAATTTCTGGGTCTTGCTGCAGAATAACAGAATCAGATTTTTTTTGTGGGGAGATGCAAGTCAGAAAACCTACACTTTAGATAAACTAGCTAATTCTTACATACATTAAAGTTAAGCCTCAGTGGTCTGATCTGCTGCTTTATTTACCAATAAGGAAATTGAACCACTTCTCCAGTAAAGCTAAATAGAGGCAAAATTTGGATGAGACCAGAGTTCTCCTGATTCCAGTCCAAGATACTTGCTTAATGATCTGATGAAAAGACTTGAACTCTCCTATGGCAAAAATTACATCCTGTTTGCAAAGCTTCCAGTTTTGCAGGTACTTTGATTTTATCAGTAAGATGCTAACGGGTGTACATTCTTGAGAGAGGCTTTAACTTGCTAGACCAGTTGCTTAAATCCCCCTGTGAAATACCCTGATGACTCAGGATGAGGCATCCTCTCTCCGAGTCTCTGCACGCAGTCAGGGTCATGTTGGCTGCACTCTGTTGCATGGTAACCGCTGAGGTACAGATGCTTTTACAGATGCTCCTGTGTGATAGCAAAGAAGTTTCCCCGGTGGGAACGGGGGGAGGTTCAGGGTACGTGCCCTTGAGCCATTTGCCCAGGATGACATCTCCTAGAAATCTCCTATGTGTTTTCTCATAGAGTGATTTGTCGCAGAACAACTGTCCACACCTACACAGATGGACCACATTTTCCAACCTCACCTCTCAGTACATTATTTATTTACAGTAGTCCCATCTTTTCCGTGATTTCCTTTCATTGCCATTGTAGTTACTTGCGGTCACCAGATATTCCAGAAGTAAACAATGTGTAAGTTGTGAATTGCATTCCTTTCTGAGTAGTGTGGTAAAATCTCACGCCTTCCCGCTCTGTCCTGCCTGAAACATGAATCATCCATTTGTCCAGCATACCTCACCTGATAGTCATCTCATTGCTACTCTGTAATCAGACTGATTGTCTCAGTACTGCAATGTTTGTGTTCAAGTCACCCTTATTTTACTTACTAATAGCCCCACAGCTCAAAGTCACAGTGATGTAGTAATTTGAATATGCCAAAGGAAACTGTAGAGCTCTTCAAGTGAAAAATGCAGAAGTTCTTGACTTAATAAGAAAAAAAAAGTCATATTGAGGTTGCTAAGATCTATAGTGAGAACGGATCCTCTATTTGTGAAATTGTGAAGAAGGAAAAAGAAATCTAGTTTTGCAGTCACTTCAGGGTCATCACACCTCAAACTGTAAAATTTATAGTCAGAGTGTGTGATAATGCTTAGTTATGATAAGAAAAAAAGGCATCAAATTTAATAAGACAATTCGATGGAGAGAGATCTCCTTCACATAACATTTATTATAATATATTTTGTGATTGCTTAGAAGAAATCCCTTAGAAGAAATGGAGTAGCCCTCAGAGTCAACAAGAGTCTGAAATGCAGTACTTGGGTGCGATTTCAAAAATGACAGAATGATCTCTGTTCATTTCCAAGGCAAACCATTCAACATCAAAGTAATCTGAGTCTATGCACCAACAATTAATGCCGAGGAAGCTGAATGGTTTTATGAAGACCTTCTAGAACTAACAACAAAAAAAGATGTCTTTTTCATCAGAGGACTTCCCTGATGGTTCAGACGGTAAAGCGTCTGCCTACAATGCCAGAGACCTGGGTCCAATCCCTGGGTCGGGAAGATCACCTAGAGAAGGAAATGGCAACCCACTCCAGTACTCTTGCTTGGAAAATTCTATGGAGCCTGGTAGGCTATAGTCCATGGGGTCACAAAGAGTTGGACACAACTGAATGACTTCACTTTCATCATAGGGGACTGGAATGCAAAAGTGGGAAGTCAAGAGATACCTAGAGTAACAGGCAAGTTTGGCCTTGGAGTACAAAATGAAGCAGGGCAAAGGCTAACAGAGTTTTGCTAAGAGAACGTACCATTCATAGCAAACACTCTCTTCCAACAACACAAGAGACGACTCAACACTTGGACATCACCAGATGGTCAACACCGAGATCAGATTGATTATATTCTTTACAGCCAAAGATGGAGAAGCTTTATATAATCAGCAAAAACAAGACTTGGAGCTGACTGTGGCTCAGATCATGAATTCCTTATTGCAAAATTCAGATTTAGTAGAGAAGAAAGTAGGGAAAACCACTAGACCATTCATGTGTGACCTAAATCAAATCCTTTATGGTTATATAGTGGAAGTGACAAATAGATTCAAGGGAGTAGATCTGATAGAGTGCTTGAAGAACTGTGGATGGAGGTTTGTAGCATTGTACAGGAGTCTGTGATCAAAACTATCCCCAAGAAAAAGAAATGCAAAAAGGCCAAATGGTTGCCTGAGGAGGACTTACAAATAACTGAGAAAAGAAGAGAAGTAAAAGGCAGAGGAGAAAAGAAAAGATATATCCATCTTTGCTATTCTGAGTTCTAAAGTATAGCAAGGAGAGATAAGAAAGCCTTTCTAAGTGACCATAAGGAAAGCTGAGTGCTGAAGAATTGATGGTTTTGAGCTGTGATATTGGAAAAGACTCTTGAGAGTCCCTTGGACTACAAGGAGATCAAATCAGTCAATCCTAAAATAAGTCAGTCCTGAATATTCATTGGAAGGACTGATGCTGAAGCTGAAGATCCAATCCTTTGGCCACCTGATGTGAGAGCCAACTCATTGGAAAAGACCCTGATGCTGCGCAAGACTGAAGGCAGGAGGAGAAGGACACAACAGAGAATGAGATGGATGGCATCACTGACTCTATGGACATGAATTTGAGAAAGTTCTGGGAGTTGGTGATGGACAGGGAAGTCTGATGTGCTGCAGTCCATGGGGTCACAAAGAGTCAGATACAACTGAGCAACTGAACTGAATTGATTGATTATTGGTTATTGTTGTTAATCTCTTATGGTGCCTAATGTATAACTTTATCATAGGTAAGTATGTGTAGAAAAAAACAGTATTTATAGGGTTCAGCACTATCCATGATTTTAGGCATCCACTGAAGGTCTTGGAATCTATCCCCTAAGATAAGGTGGGGGCTATTCCATTTATCTATTTGTTATGTACTAGATATCTTTGTAAAATTTATTTTGGACAAAGCATTTGCTTATCAAAAATAAGGCATTTGTAAAATGTTACCTTAAAGAGTGAAAGTGATTTCTGCTTCTGTGGATATTCTGTATGGGTTTTTGGGTCATGCTCTGGACTGAATTGTGTCCCCCAGAACACATAATGTTGAAGTCTTAACCTCAGTGTGATTGTATTAGGAGAGAGGGGGTTTTATAGGTAATGAGGATTAAACGAGGTCACATGGGTTAAGTCCTAAGAGATCAGTGGCCTTACAAGGATAGAAGAGAGATCCTCTTCCTTGGTTCCTCCTCCCCATAACCTGGGCATTCAGTGGGGGCAGTTATCTGCCAAGGCGGGAAGGGTTTCTCACCAGAAACTCCGTGTGCCTGCCCAGAGAACTGTGCGAAATAAGTATCTGTTGTGTGAACCATGGTTCATGGTATTTTGTTATGGCAGCCGAAACACACTAAAGCAGTCATGGAGAGGCGGTTTTGTTCCCGAAATGCTCGAGAAAACACACACAAGTGTGGCCCGGACAGACCCCTTCCTCGAATACGTGTTTCCCATCTCTGTGCTCGTTGTGTGCAGCCCCTGTTTGAGGAACCCTGGCACTGGGACAAGGGCACCCACTGGGCTCTGTGGGCTTGCCAGCCAGGACATGATGCCCTGAGTTGTGCCACAGTCCATTCTTTTTTAAAAGCTGCTTAAAAATTTTAAAGTGTCCAATAAGGTTTGTTAACTACAGGCATAGGGTTGTACAGCAGATCTCTAGAACTTACTTAACTTACATAGGTGAAATTTTACCTTATGTTCTTAAGGTAGTGTCTAACCTTCTGAATTCTCATACTTTATGTAATTGCATCATTGATTACTGTCCTCAGACCTCTATAAATGACCAGACCAGTGAACTTAAAGTGGCTCTTGTTGCAATTATGTCCTTGACTGTCATTTCTTTTAACCTCATACTACCAGAAAACAAAGCTTCTACGTAGCTGGGAGCCCTGCCAGGCTGTGCCTTCAAAATGAGGAAGGGGAATCTTATTAAAGTTATCTCAGGGACAGTGAGCTGATATTGGCATTAAAGAAAGAAAATCCATTGTAAGAAAGGAGGAAGCTAGTGTGTATGTAGATTTTTGTGGAGAAAAGAGGAGGAACTCAGGCTAATGTGGCTGGGAAGTGGCCTACTGCCAAACTACAGAGAGACTCTCCAGAATTACTGACATGCCACAAAACCACAGGCTTGGAGACAGCATTCTTACAAGGCAAGAGGTTGAGCGTAAGGTCACCCAAAGGCAGAGGAAAATATTTACTTTACTATTTAGGGCTGTTTTCCTTTCTTTAAACAAACTGTCCCTCAATTCCATAGCAAGAGCTTTCTTCTGGCACCTCTGGTTTATGTGGATTTATTAGTGATTTTCCCAGGAAGGCACAGCATCACACAAAAGCTCTTAATCTTTTCACCAGGTAATGATTAATGTCATGTCACAACTTTGCAACATTGTAGCTGACCAATTAGTAAATCAATGAGGGTTCTGTCATTACCTTATCTGTCAGAGATAATAATTTATTAATGCAGCATTTTCTTGATTACATCTGCCAGTTGTTTCTAGAAATTATGAGCTGAGCTACTGTCTTTCTTGGGAAATATTTAAATATACTGCTCAAGTATATCATTTATGTGTATGTGCTAATGATTTTAACAGAAATCTAAACTCATTTTAGGAGTTGTTTGGTACTAGCAACAGAGCTGTAAACAGGACCCTCAGTGAAGAATTTGCTCATTACTGTATTAGTTATGAGAATTGCAATCATTGAATCCATTGAATCTGGAAAATACCTTAGAGTTCATAAATTGAATACTTGGAGGCTAGAGAAGGTAGAGACTTGTCCAGGCCTTTCTGGGTATTTAGAGCTTTTAAATTAGAGCAATAGTCCAGGCAGATTCTGTCTCCTAATAACAGATACACATGCAAGATGCACATGTATTACTCAGGAATATGTTAAAGCTCAGTTCTGATGGAGTGAGATGAAAAGTGTCAGTGGAAGTGGAGGTAGAAGGCAGTCTTCTTTTGAGAAGTAGCTAATGTCATTCATACAAAGCCTCACACTTGATTGCCTAAACATCCAACTCTGCTGAGAAAATTTGTAAAGATCATTTGGGGATGGAACATCTGACTGGGGGCAGGCACACTCTGAAGCTTGCCTCTTCCTAAGGTGTTAGCTGGGTATTCTCTGCTGCTAAGTTGATTCAGTCATTTCTGACTCTGTGCAACCCCACAGACGTCAGCCCACCAGACTCCCCCGTCCCTGGGATTCTCCAGGCAAGAACACTGGAGTGGGTTGCCATTTCCTTCTCCAATGCATGAGAGTGCATGAAAAGTGTTAGTGGAAGTGGAGGTAGAAGACAGTCTCCTCTTTCTTTTGAGAAGAAATAGCTAATGTCATTTATACAAAGCCTCACACTTGATTGCCTAAACATCCAGCTCTGCTGAGAAAATTTATAAAGATCATTTGGGGATGGAACATCTGATTGGGGGCAGGCACATTCTGAAGCTTGCCTCTTCCTAAGGTGTTAGCTTGGTATTCTCCAGAAACAGTTTAATCCACGACTTTGAACTGATTCCCTAAATCACAGGAAATAAATCACATTCTTAGTTTGGCCTTGGTTTTTTTCACAATGGCTACATATTAACATTGCCAGGGAAACCTTTAAAATCCCCAGTGCCCAGACAGCTCCTCAGACCAATGAAATCAGAATTTCTGGGCTGGGACCCAGACATTGGCAATTGTTAAACTCCCCAGGTGATTCTAATGTACAGCCAGGACTGAGAACTATTGAGTTAGGCATAAAATCAGGCCAAAGAAAAAAGGATTATTCATAAAATGTTCCTCCTACCAAGGAAATAAAGCAGTGTTTCAGTTAACTACATTTAGCCCATTATTCTCAATTGTACTGGCACTGCCCTCGATCTGTGGGATTCATTTTTCTTCTATATATAGAAGGGTTATAGAGTTTAAGGGTTAAAGGTTAAACCCTAATTTTCAATCACTAACTTGCATTACTTCCCCTCCCTAGGTTCTTTTTCTCAAGATGGAATGTGCTTTAAATGATTTCCCAGTCAACTATAAAGATCATTTATTAACTGTTTAATACTTGCCTGGCCCTGTCTTCTGCACTTTGTATGCTAAATTTATTCCTCACAACAGAATTATGCACTCTCATTTTATATAGAGAGACTTTAGTCTCAGAAAACCTGTTAGATGCCAGAGTATACAGGAGAACGGCAGATCTGAACACACGCACCATGGTTTTTTCTATCCTGGCATACCCTGTATTCTGGCAATAGCATGGCACTGTGGAAAAGGCCATCCATTCTCAATGAGGGCAGTATCACCCCTCAAGGGGATGAAAACTGGTTCCCAGTGGGGGCGGGTGAAAAAATTCACTCTTTCTATGTAAAAAACACAGATATACATGCAGTACATAATCAAGTATAAGAGCATACTTGTAGTATTCAATTTCATGGGAGAGAGAAGATTAGGGAAAAAATGTCTAGAAAGCTCTTTATGAGTATGGTAATGAACAAAAGGTTTAGAAACACTGGAATAAGACAAAGGACAAGAAAGTTCATGTGAAGAGTTTTCAGGGAATTCTTAAATAGGACACCCAGAACCAGGTAGCTGAAAAGCTCCGGATGTATTTTCTGACTAGGAAGAGGTGGAGTGGCTCCATCGCATCCCCTGAGCTACACACTGCTCTCCTAGTGATGCAGCCAAGCACTCATTTACTTGTCCAGCAGACCCTTCACACTACTGGCTCATCTTTGATTCAAGAAGATTTCAATGGAATGGGATAATGTAACATACAGAAATAAATGTAAAGACCTGTATTTTTTAAGTTCAAAAAAATTTTACAAGAGTATTAAAAAGAATCAAGGAAACAAAAAGTAAAGCAATAAACAAAATTTTGGAGGATGAATTAAGTCACACATCTTCTAACGAATACATGCATTCATGTATCTGGGATTGATCCCTCAGAATCTCCCCTTTTCAAGATACTGCTTAGCCTGAAGTCAATTATCTTTGGAAACGGAAGGAAGAAATCTAAGATTCGTTAAGAAATACTTGTAAATTGGGCCTTCCCTGGTGGCTTAGACGGTAAAGAATCCACCTGCAATGAGGAGACCGGGGTTAGCTGATCCCTAGGTTGGGAGGATCCCCTGGAGGAGAGCGTGGCAGCCCCACTCCTGTATTCTTGCCTGGAGAATCCCCATGGACAGAGGAGTACATGCGTGCTGCAGTCCACTGTGTCACAAAGAGTCAGACACGACTGAGTGGCTAAGCACACACACACACACACACACACACACACACACACACATTTGTAAATTGAAATCTTTTGTTCTTTATCTCATTTTCTTTTAAAACAACACTTCTGAAAAAGGATATTTACATGTTCATTATTGCAGATAAGGACATGAATGTTCAGTGAGATGAACATTTTCAAGTTCTACACGGGATACAAGACAGAGTTGAGATAAAGTTCCTAATTTGTGGGATTTCAGAGCCCATCAATTCCTGTACCCACATGACAGCTACTGGTTGTGGTGGGTGGGATGGTGTCTCATTCAGTTATTCTGAGTTCACTGAAAATTGATTTGGGTGCCCGAGTCAGGGCTGACTGGTGAGTGAAGGGTGGTACCATCCCTGTCCTATCTCAGGAGTTCTGGCGTGGGTGGGGGTTGGTCCCCAGGAGGGCTCACCAGACTGAGGCTAAGAGGAATCCAAGAGGGTTGGTTAGAACAGAACCGGTCCCCAGATTGCAGAGAACCCATTAGTCACCACTCTACATTCCATTCCATATTGGTCAGTGAGGGAGAGGCATTCTGATCCTGACCAAAAGTTGAAGGACCACATAAATTTTGGCTGGTTGCCTGTTATTTCTGCTTTGCAGCTTAAAGGTGAACCTTTTGTTCACTGTGTTCTCCCAGATTCCACTTGCAGCTAACACGTGCATCAAGGAATGGCCGCTCATTTCAAAATTAGAACAATGTCTATACAGCAACAAAGAACATACAGACATTTCTGCCTTTTTTTTTTTTTTTTTGTGCCCAGAGGTGAGTATACAACTTTCTGTGTAAAGTCTCATACACAGTGTAGAGTTAAATCTTTCATCTCCTTAGGGCTTCTTGATACTACATATCTGCTTTATTTTGTTTTTGATTTTTCTTTCCCTTTCCAGTGACATGTTGCCGTTGTAACTATGATCGATTATCTTTTTTGGGGAGCAAGACTATAACTTTAACTTTTCTTGGGAAGACAGAAACCACATGTCCCCATCACCCACCTCCCTCATACTTCACTCCAATCCTTGGGCAAATGAAGTGTAAGGAAGGCTGCTTGATCCCCTTGGTAGGGAAGAAGAGAGGAAACTAAACTAGCAGTTAGAAGATGGAGGTTTTAGTGCTGTCTATTTCCTTTGCCGTAAGAGAGACAATGGATGATGCTTGTCTCACTCTATTGTAACAAATAAAGGCATGTAAAATAAACCTTAGGAAGCTGTCACATATAACTCATCAGCAAGGACAAGGTGTGATTGTTGTTATTTTATTATTAACCAGATTAATAGACTTAACATCTGTCCTGAAGGATACATACCAAGCGTTTCACAAGGTTATGGGTCATCTTGCTCTGTGCTAGCCTTGAAATAAATTAGACTTGAGAAAACAGGAAATGAATATTCTAAGATAGAATATTTACAGAAGCACCAGAGGGATATTGCTAGTTATTCTGGATCCTTGAACAAGACCTGAGATACAAGGACCACTTTGGGGGTATCAAGAACAATGGAGAAAAAATGAGGACCCTCTTGGAAAGTGCTCTCCCTTCACACTTTTTCCTCTCTGCTTTGTGCTACACGCCTCATAGGTCAGAGCCTCGGGAGTCAGAATGCAGTGGGTAACACCTTGATCCACATGGTTGTATGTAAATCCGTGTTTATGGCACCATAGAGAGAGTTGGTGGTGCTCTACAATTTCCTGGGCTTTAGCTTGATAGATTGGGAAAAACTCTAAGTAGGAGCTATGAGTCTTGGTGTTAAGACTCAGAATCCCACTTACTAAACATTCAGTCTTTAGCAAGTTAGTCAATCTCTCCATCTTGGTTTAGTTATTTAAAAAATTTTAAAAATTGAGGTATAATTTACATATTACAGTATTCAGCCTTTTTAAGCTATACAGTTAAATAGTTTTTAATATACACACAGAGTCGTGCAACCATCAACACTTTCTAATTTCAGAACTTTTTAATCACAGGAAAAAAAAAACCCAAACACCCATACTCATAAGCAGTCACTCCCTATTCCTCCCTTCTCCCAGCCCCCAGCAACCACGAATCTACTTTCTGGTTCTATAGACTGCCTATTCTGGACATTTTATATAAATGGAATCACACAATATGTGGTCTTTTGTGTCTGGCTTCTTTTAAACTGCATAATGATTTGTAGTTTCATCCAAGTTGAAACATGTAGTTCATTCCTTTTTATGGCCTGATAGCATCCGATTGTGGTTCTTTATTTAGTCACTCATTCATCCATCATCACTCACTTTGTGTGAACACCTACTGTGAACCATCTTTGTCCCAGGCTCTTGGCACATTGATTCATGTTTATTCATGTTTATTACATGAATAAATGAAGGCACACATTGATTCGTTATATTGACAAATCATTGAGGTTAATGGATTATTTATGAGCATTTTAATTTTGAGAAGTGTTTGTCTTTATAGGTAAAAGAAAGTTGAGTTAGCCTTGTTAGAAACATTGCTTCTAGAAGCTTCAGCCTTGTTAATAGCATGCTCTTCTCTATTCTGTAGGACTTTTTCTTATTGTAATCATCTTGTTTTGAAAAACAGCATTATAAATTCATCTTTTTTTAATAATATGCAAAAATGAAAAAGTGAAAGGCAGAATTCATGACCCACTCCATTGCCTAAAGGCCTGGGTTATTTAGCTATTTGAACAACCAGCATGATGTGATTTTATACATTTCCTAACACAATTGTACAATTGTGTGCAGGAAAAATTAAAAACGCATTATCCTCTCTACATGATATTGACATTTCCAGTTGAGTTGCTTTTTGTTCTAAGTCTGAAGAGCACAGAGCATGACACAGGGTCTGAGGAGAGCTGGATTCTTATTTAGATTCTGCCTCTGGGGCCTTCTAGGAATTTAGGTAAGAAGAGGGAGGGAGGCGTACGTTACTGGCCTGAGAACCATGCGGTAGTTGTACAAAGTCTCATACTCAGAGGTGCCCATGTTGACTTAATGCTTTGTTGTAGCTGTCTTGAAATTCTTAACCATTTTGAACAAGATGACTTGTAAATTATGCATCCGGTCCTGGAAGGAAGGAACATTTGTTAAGGGTCTACTCTGTGCTGCCCACTTAATCTGAACCTCCAGCCGTTGTTTTTAAAAATGTTTATTTTTTAAATAGGAAGACTAGACATCATATTCTTTTAAGGTCATCTCTATGCCTAAAATTCTCTAATTACAAGTTTTGTAAAATGTTCTAGTGAAGGTAGTGGTGTTTTGCCAACTATTTTTGTTTTTTTTTAGAGATTCGTCTTGATTGTTATGTTTTCCTGGAAATCTCCCTTAGTCCAGTGTAGTTTAGTAACTTTTCTTCTGTGCCCCATGCTCCCTTGGCATTAAGAGTTTTTGGAACAGATTTTATAGATTAAAGCCAGCTTCTGTCTCTCCCCACTGCATTTCATGTACTTTAAAATCAGGTACCTTGTCATAATCAACTTGTAACTTACAAAATGTTACATATGCAAAGCTATGCCCGTAAATGTAGGTTAAATGAATGATTAGCTAAAAGACTAAGAATCGTATACAATTTTTGATCTTGAACTTAAATTTAGAAGCAACCTTAAAATCATTACTTTCACAGATTTCTGTAAAGAAGCTGGGAAATGCTTCTTAAAATAAGCAAGATTAAAGAGTTCAGTAGCAGAAGTGAAAATTCAGACTTGCTAATACGTAATGTTATTAGAGATGGGGTACACTAAGGCAAATGCATAGCCCACAACAGTCATTGACACACAGAAATTGAAGATATATACAATGAGAAACTAAGTCAAGACATTTTCCCAAGTAATTTCAATCTAAAACACTGTATCTTTCAACTGATATATGTATAATAAGAATCTAATAACAAAATAATACTAATTCATGATTAAAAGGTAATCAAAAGATTTAAAGGGTATAAAACTAAAAAGTTCTTTTTACCCCAAGCCACACTCTTGTTTCCCAAAAATATTCCCCAGTGAGAGTTTCTTGAGTATCCTTCCAGAAATGCTTTTGAATAGTATATTATACAATCTTGTTTCTGTACAAATAGGACTCTATGTATACACAGTTCTTTTGCATTTTTATTAATAGCATTTCTTAGCCCTCCTCTCATATTGGTACTTGCTATCATTATTGTTCAGTTGGTAAGTCATGTCTGACTCTTTGTGACCCCATGGGCTGTAGCATCCCAGGTCTCCCTGGCCCTCACTCTCTCCTGGAATTGGCCCAATATTAATACTTGTGGATTCCCTTTATTGATTTTTAGGAGTGTATAGTGTTCCGCTTCATAGTTAGAATATAGTTGATTAAAACAATGCCTTCTGATGAAAACTTTTGTTGTTTTCAGTTTAGGAGAATTACATAAAAGCATGGCTTCCAGGTGGCTCAGTGGCAAAGAATCTGCCTGCCAATGCAGGAGATGAGGGTTGAATCCCTGGGGCAGGAAGATCTCTTGGAGAAGGAATGGCAACCCACTCCGGTATTCTTGCCTGGAAAATCCCATGGACAGAAGGACCTGATAGGCTATAGTCCATAGGGTCACAAAAAAGTCAGACACAACTTAGCAGCTAAACAACAAGAGCATAGAAGCAAAATAAATATCTTCACATAGGAATACATCCACAGATTAAATTCCCAGCAGTGAGATAGCCTGAAGTCTCTTTGATTTGATATGAAGGAAAATCTAATTCACTTACCAATGTTGTAATATAATATTTATAATGACTTAGAGACAGTTACAAACATACTTGATTATTCTTGTCCTGAAACTATTTTTAGGAACATTTCCCAGTTGGTATGACTTTCTTTTTTTAGAGTAATTTCTAACTTTCAAAAAAAGTTTTTTTTTGAAACAATCAGTCTGTATACTATTGAAGAGCAGCTGAAACTGTCTGCTTCATCAATGTGAAGAATGGGGGCCGGAAGTGAAGCCTCGGTGAAAGAGGAAAGATTGTAGGATGTTTCCCAAGAGACTGATTCTTCTTAAAGTTGATTAAATGTAAGGATGAATATTTCTCAGTTTCTGCTTGAAATTAAATACATATTTATTTCTACATATCTTCCTATTATTTTGGCCTATAAATATATTTGCCAAATTTATAGTGGCTTCCAAAGCATCAAAAAGAAAAAAAAAAAAGAAAGAAAGGAAAAAAATGTCACATATAGGAAGGATGACAAAAGGCACAGACTGTAGTGAACATGGGCTTCCCTGGTAGCTCAGACAGTAAAGAATGTCTGCATTGCAGGAGACCAGGGTTTGATCCTTGATTCAGGAAGATCCCCTGGGGGAGGAAATAGCAACCTACTCTAGTATTTTTGCCTGGAGTATTCCGTGGACAAGCCTGGTGAGCTACAGTCCGTGGGTCACAAAGAGTCAAAACTAAGGCATTTTTGCCTTTGTCTCATGTAATCCTGCACATGGATTGAATTGCTTTCAAGTATGGTAGTTAACAGTAATATGAAACAGAAAGGCTGTAGCAATGGTTGGGTTGCGCCTGCTGTTAGCCAGTTTCTGAGCTGAAAATTAGGAGAGGGAGGGTCTCTTCAATAAGCCACGAATACTGTGTGTGTGTGTGCATGGGTGTGTGTGCACGTGCATGAGTCTCCCTAAGTAGAACTTGAGCCACTCAGGGTTCTATATCCTTCTCTTTCATTCATTAATTTTTCGTGTGTCTACTATGTTAGGCACTAGTGATATATGGTCAGTACCAATATGTAGATAAGAGGAATTATGAATGTGCTAAGAAGGGCAATAAAGAGTATAAGGAGAATGAAAACAGGGCCACACTTACACTGATTTTGAAATCAATACAAGACATCTCTGAGGAAGTAGCTTTTAGCTAAGATCTGAGGCAGAAGCAGAGGGTATACAGGAAAAGATTTCAGGCAGAGGGATAGACTAAGCCTAAGGTAGTGAAGAGCTGCCGTTGCTGCTGCTAAATCACTTCAGTCATGTCCGACTCTGTGCGACCCCATAGACGGCAGCCCACCAGCCCACCAGGCTTGCCTGGGATTCTCCAGGCAAGAACACTGGAGTGGGGTGCCATTTCCTTCTCCAGTGGAGAACTAGGGAGAGTTTAAAAACAAAGAAATAAACAAAACTGTGTCCTGCAGCTGGAGAAATGCAACAGGCATAAGGCTGGAAGGCTTACAGACCTTGTCCTTGATCATTGTTGTGTGGTCACTAAGTCGTGTCTGACTCTTTGTCCTATAGACTATAGTTCACCAGGCTCCTCTGTCAGTGGGATTTCCCAGGCAAGAAGATTAGAGTGGGTTGCCATTCCCTTCTCCATGGGATCTTCCAAACTCAGGGTTTTTGTTTTTTTTTTTAACCACTGAGTCACCTACCTTCCCTGTCCTTGATTAGGACTTTTAATTTGAATACATCATTATTATTACTGTTTTATATCTTACTAATTAAGGCTGTAATATAACCTGATTTGTATTTTTAAAATCTCCTTCTGGCTGGTTTATGGAGAATCAAGTCTGAAGAAAACAAGGGAGATTTGTTTATATTTGTTATAATAGAGCACATAAGAACAGTGGCTTGAATTGCATGATAGTAAAGAGAGCTGGAGAGAAGTGGGTAAATTTTTGACATATTTTGAGGGTAAAATCACCAGGACAATGTCATAACACCTCTGGAATTTTTTTTTTTAACGTATCAGTTTATTTTGAGTTTGCTATTCTAGAAGACTCTGGAAATATGGAAAGCTATTTTTTCTATTTCTCCTTAGGAAAACAAGATTTTGCTTATGACAAGTAGGTAAACTGAGGCGCCCTGAAGGATTATCCCAAAGGGAGAGAAGCTCCAAGGTTTGGAGGAAGAGTGTGTGTGGAAAAAGAGACTGGGATCTCCCAAGACTTGAAGATGTAAGGAGGTGAGTGATTTTATTAAACGCATAGTTTATTTCAATTAGATATGGTGGGGGCCAAGTTCTGCTTTCAGAGGGCTCACTGGAGATGGACAGGTCTTTGATGGAGGCCAGTGTGGAGGCCAGTGTGAGAAGTCTCAACAACAGGGCCCCAGCTCCAACTTTCCACAGAGTAACTAGAGGCAGCCACATGCAAATGGACCCAAGCTTGGACCATGTGCTCTTTGGCAATGAACTAAATTTTCTAGTTAGATTTCCATCTCCTTTTAAGCCGTTTCTAT
Organism: Neotragus pygmaeus; assembly: GCA_006410875.1. NCBI lineage: Eukaryota > Metazoa > Chordata > Mammalia > Artiodactyla > Bovidae > Neotragus > Neotragus pygmaeus. The sequence continues at coordinate 310,540 of SJYV01038756.1, read as the reverse complement.
TCTGCTACCATCTTTGGAAGGAAAAGAAGCACTTAAACACTTCTGAGATGCAATTTCTCATGACTGGAGGATAAAGGCTAATCATATTTATCTAATTATAAAATAAATAAACACAAGTATGTCTATTCTTATTCATGTACCTGATACTCTGGGCATCTTAAACAAAAACCAGACATTAGTTGTTACTGTTAATGATGATAGTGGTGAACAGCAGGCAGGTTTTAGAGTAGGACTGGCAAATACATCTTGAGAAAATATTAGTGGAAAGGGGCTGTGGCTGGTGTAAACAAGGAAACAGCTGGGGAGCAGGTGGTTCCCTTCACATCTGGGAGTCACTAAACCCAGTGGTGATAGAGGCATTCCATATGGTTCTACCCCTTAGCTCAGTGGGATTAGGCCCTGCTCCCCATCCCAGCTCTGGGGACCACTTAGGTAGGATTTCAGCAAATAGGCAGGCTTTCAGCAAAGATGACGCTGGTGGAGAAGATGCCTCACCATTAGCGGATCAGGGACAGAGGTTCCTGCTTCATTCCATACAGCATGGCCTGGGTGAATCTAGTCCAATCACTTTAGCTTTACAGAATAATTCAGGATACAGTGAAATAGGTACTTATGTATTTTGTGGGAATATAGATTGTCTAATCTTTCTTGAGGGCGTATCTGGCGGTATCTCTGCATAATCTTAAAAAGTGCATTTTTCCCCCTTCTCTTCACTGTAAAAAATTAATCATAATATTGACTCATTATGTATACATGGTCTTTTGTTTGTTTATTTATGTGCTTATTTATTTGTGATAAACCCTTAGAATGTACCACCCCAAGCAAATCCTCAGATCTTGATGGTAACTGACCCATAATCATAAGGTCTCTGGATTTTATCCTGTTTCCTTCCTCTCTGAGGTAATCTGGATCTCATATTCATTATCATATAAATGCTTTCTCTTTTATATAGATATTTTTTGTAGCATTCGTATTTCTGAAATTTTAATTTTGGTGTATATATGTATATGTACATATGTAAATGTGTATATTTAATCTTTACAAAAATATTTTTTATTTAATAATATATTGCCAAGATATGGATCATATCATATGATAGTTTGATGAACTTCTGTTGGCTGATGAATTGTGTCACACTGTGTTCAGCACAGCTGATTCGTACCCTCTCCTTTTTAAAAAAGATACTTTTGCTTATTTATTTTTGTCTGTGCTGGGTCTTCATTGCTGTGCAGGCTTTTCTCTAGTTGCAGCAAGCAGGAGTTACTCTCTAGCTGCTGTATGCAGGGCTTCTCATTGTGGTGGCTTCCCTTGTGGAAGAGCACAGTTTCCAGGGTGTGCAATAGCTATGACTCACAGGAGCACGGACTCAGTAATTGTGGCACACAGGCTTAGTTGCTCCTGGCATGTGCGATCTTCCTGGATCAGGGATCAAACCTGTGCATCCTGCATTGGCAGACGGATTCTTTACCACTGAGTCACCAGGGAAGCCCATGTCCTCTCCTTCTGATAGGCGTTTGGGCTGTGTTCAATTTTTGTTGGCTCAACCCAAACATTCCAATAAAATATAGTCAAAAGTACAAACAGGAGTTTCAAAGAAAATAAAATAAATATATAGCTAACAGAAATATGAAATAGTATTTAAATTCAACAGAGATCAGGAAATCAAGTGAAGGTGATGAAGTGCTAGTTGCTCAATCGTGTCTGATTCTTTGCAACCCATGAATTGTAGCCCACCAGGTTCCTCTGTTCATAGAATTTTCCAGGCAAGAATATTGGAGTAGCCATTCCCTTCTCCAGGGAATCTCCCTGACCCAGGGATTGAACCCAGGTCTCCTGCATTGCAGGTGGACTCTTTACATCTGAAGCACCTGGGTGGGCCCCAGGAAATGTAAATCATGATTTTAATAAAATAATATTTTACAACCATTTGCTTGATAAGCATGAAAAAGTCTGATTGACAGTACCAGGAGTCAGAGAGGATGTGGATCCAGAGCATCACTTATAGATTATTAGGGGAATTCAATGGCACCCCACTCCAGTACTCTTGCCTGGAAAATCCCATGGAAGGAGCAGCCTGGTGGGCTGCAGTCCATGGGGTCGCTAAGAGTCGGACACGACTGAGCGACTTCACTTTCAATTTTCACTTTCATGCGTTGGAGAAGGCAACGGCAACCCACTCCAGTGTTCTTGCCTGGAGAATCTCAGGGATGGGGGAGCTTGGTGGGCTGCCGTCTATTGGGTCACACAGAGTCGGACATAGCTGAAATGACTTAGCGGCAGCAGAGTTGGTGCAACAGTTTTGGGAACAACTTTACATTATCTCATAAAGAAAAGTCTTCATCTATCCTATGGCTAGGATGACTGACTATACATTACCCAAACCAAGACACTTTTGAGAATAAAAAGGGGCACTAAAAGGATGAGTCCCTAGGTCAGTTGGAATTAACTGGGACTGCCTGGGAAAACTGAGCCATACAGTCCTTTATCCAAGACTTGGAAAGTCCACTCCCAGGAGACACATGTTCCATCTGCTGTGTAGGAGTACTGTATAGAATGTTCAGAGCAGGCTTCGTGTGAACAAAATCCTGTGCAGAGCCTTTCACTCAGCAAATGAAATATCTAGGAACTTATTGTTCCTTGGAAGAAAAGCTATGACCAACTGAAAGTGAAAGTGAAAGTGAACTCGTGTCCAACTCCCTGCGACCCCATGGATTGCAGCCCATAGAACTGTCTAGGCAAGAGTACTGGAGTGGGTGGCCATTTTCTTCTCCAACCTAGACAGCATATTAAAAAGCAGAGACATTACTTTGCCAACAAAGGTCTATCTAGTCAAAGCTACGGTTTTTCCAGTAATCATGTATGGATATGACAGTTGGACTATAAAGAAAGCTGAGAGCCGAAGAACTGATGCTTTTGAACTGGTGGAGAAGACTCTTGAGAGTCCCTTGGACTGCAAGAAGATCAAACCAGTCCATCCTAAAGGAAATCAGTCCTGAATAGTCATCGGAAGGACTGTTGTTGAAGCTGAAACTTCAATATTTTGGCTACTTGATGTGAAGAAGTGACTCCTTGGAAAAGACCCTGATGCTGGGAAAGATTGATGGCAAAGGAGAAGGGGATGACAGAGGATGAGATGGTTGGATAGCATCACTGACTTGATGGACATGAGTTTGAGCCAGCTATAGGAGTTGATGATGGACAGGAAAGCCTGTCATGCTGCAGTCCATGGGGTTGCAAAGAGTCGGACACGACTGAGCGACTGAACTGAACTGAACAGAGGAACTTACTGTAAGGAGAGGTTACTAAGAACAAATATTTATCTAATGTCATTTATCAAAGGATTTTTGTAATACTGAAAATCTGGAGACTATTCAAATATTGCCAACAGGCTTGGTACTGTGGTACATTCATAAAATGTCTTATTAAGCAGTAGTTTAAGATTAACTGTGCCTATAAAGAGATCAAGAGATGCATTTTACAGCATCAGTATTCGTGGATTCCTAGGAAACATTTAATCTTTAAGTTTGCTTCTCTATGGGCGTCCACAGTAGCTCCTTTGGTAAAGAATCCACCATGCTCACCTCACCAAAGTTTCTCCTGCATCCATGAGAACTTATCTCTCTTGGACAAAATACTACTGCTTAGATGGCCACAAACATAAATTAGTCTAATGTCATAGTCTGACTCCTTGATTATAGTCACTCAGCAACTTACTGAGAGAATCCTAACACCGTAAGTGCTGTGAATAAGATGTAAGACTACTAACTATGTGGACTAGAAATGTTGGGGAGGTAAACACTTAACTTTTCAAGGACTTTGAATGTGTGTGTCTTTGTCAGAGGCGAGACATTCACCTGAGGAGAATGAATAAGTCTATTTGGAAAGGAGGCTTCCGGAGCCGATCTGGAGTCAAAGGTAATAGAGTATATCCTATTTTCTACAATGGCAGGAGTTTCTCCCTTGGCCAGTCGCCAAATGGAGAGTTGTCTCTATTTCTGATGAGGGAGGCTGAAGACTCAGAGTTATGCTACAAAGCCTTCAGAATTATGAAAACTCAGGTATGGCCTATTTCTGGGTAGGAATAAATACTAGGAGTCTAGGTGTCCACCTTCTGGGGGCTGACTAAGCTGAAACACCTCTGAGGCAATGGTATGACCCAGAAAAGTTTAACTCCTACTGCCTACAACACCCTCCTGACCCCATTAAGCTCCTTAAGCTCATGGAGACCCCACAGCAACTCTTCCAGTGATGGAACCCCGGTCCAAAGTTCTGAGGTGGTTTCGCTGGATAGACCTGGATAGACTGACCAGATTATGGACTTCACAATAAGGCAGTGGTAATCATCAAAGAGGTCATTGTTCCCTGAGTCTTTCGGGGGCTCCATCTTTCTGTTGCAGTTGGAATTGTTCAGCTGGCTAAAGGTAAAGGACAAACAAAAATTCTCAAGGCACATAGTCCCTGTGACAGTAGCTAGGCCAATCTTGGCGCAATTAGTAATCATAACCATTATATTAACCACTGTTTATTGGTGCATTTCCTATAGGGTCAGACACTGTATGCATAATAAGTACATGATGCACATTATCTCATGCAATTTTAGGGCTTCCCTTGTGGCTCAGGCAGTAAAGAATCCACCTGCACTGTGGGAGGTCAGGGTTCGATACCTGGGTCAGGAATATCCCCTGGAGAAGAGAATGGCAACCCACTCCAGTATTCTTGCCTGGAGAATTCGATAGACTGAGAAGCCTGGCGGGCTATAGTCCATAGCGTTGCAAAGAGTCAGACATGACTGAGCAACTTACACTTTGACTTGACATGCAATTGTTAAGAACCCTACAAGGTACGCTATTATCATCTCCAGATGAGAAAATCGTATCTCAAAAAGGTTCAGTAACTTTCCCAAGTCCACAGCCTAGTCAAGAAATCTGAACTCAGGACCATCTGAACCCAAAATTGTATTCTTATTCACTGCAGAATGTGGCTTCCAATGTCTGTGTGGCAGGGCATTTCTTTCTTTCTCATTTTGTGGAAAATGTACTTATATATACTCAGAGCAAAACTATTTCATTCTTAATAGCCTTTAAAATCATCCAGACAGAGAAATACATGCTAATTGTGTAACCAGATATAAATGGTGTTTCCTTAATAGTTGGTTGACCAAATGACTACTTAGTTCCCATAGAAAGTATGTTATTACACCTTCTAAGAAAGAGGCTAATAAGGAGTTCTATTGATAATAGCAATCTTCTCTTCAAAGGAACACCTAATCTGATGCCAGGAATCTGATAGAACCTTGAACTGTGGGTTTAATTTGTTGTTTAGAGAGCCCTCTTTGCTTGTAAGGATCATGGCTTTATCCGAAGCTTTGTTCTAAAACCTGCAATGATGATTGGGAAGAATAAATTTAGTCTACAAAAGAGTCACAGACAGATTTGATGTATAAACCTTGGTGTTCCTTTCTCACCAATTTAACTCCACTGAGGGGAAGAACTTAAGAGAGCTCTCATAATAACACTTGTCTGTCCATGAACTTGTAATGCTTTCTGTCTACCAACAAGCAAAGGAGGAGTTAGTTATTTTTTGATTGAACATCTACACTCTGTCTGCATGGTACTTTTTTATAGGTTATCCTTTTAATCTTTACTTTAGAGCATCCCTATGTGGTAGGTTCATCCATGCCAATTTTACTATTAAATACTTTACCTCAGTCTTTTTTTCAGAAAGAAAAAATTAATATGTAGCTAGAGTGGAGAAGTAAACAAGAGAAGAGTCAGTTCAGTTCAGTTCAGTCTCTCAGTCGTGTCTGATTCTTTGCAACCCCATGAACTGTAGCACACAAAGCCTCCCTGTCCATCACCAACTCCCAGAGTCCACCCAAACGCATGTCCATCGAGTCAATGATGCCATCCAACCATCTCATCCTCTGTCGTCCCCTTCTCTTGCCTTCAATCTTTTTCCAGCATCAGGGTCTTTTCAAATGAGTCAGCCCTTTGCATCAGGTGGCCAAAGTATTGGAGTTTCAGCTTCAACATCAGTGCTTCCGATGAACACCAAGGACTGATCTCCTTTAGGATGGACTGGCTGGATTTCCTTGCAGTCCAAGGGACTCTCAAGAGTCTTCTCCAACACCACAGTTTAAAAGCATCAATTCTTCGGTGCTCAGCTTTCTTTATAGTCCAACTCTCTCATCCATAAATGACCACTGGAAAAACCATAGCTTTGACTAGACGGACCTTTGCTGGCAAAGTAATGTCTCTACTTTAAATGTTTTAGAGGCACCTTTTCACTTAAGGAGCATCAAATTAATGTCATTGAAAATAATAGTGACATATAAGTTCTCTTCCTGGCCTTTTTTTTTTTTTACCTTTAAAGGATGAAGGCCTTGACATTAAATAGCAGGACTGACACCCACAAATTCCAGGTCTCTGTCTGACTTGGCTGAGTCTATCTTGTTGGTCTTGGTTTTCTGTCAGAGGAGGGGAGTCATGCATATTTACCCCCATGGATTTTACAAGACACAAAATAACATCTATCCAAATCACTGTCTTGAAATGATAATAGAAAGAAAAACTGCATTGTGATTCTCTCTGCCTGCTAGTTTCATTACCCGAGGTCCTTTCTCTTGTTCTTTAACCACATTTGAGGTTAAAATATCTGAACAACTATATTCCTGGAAACCAGTGACTTTCTTGGGTCAGAATGCATGAGGTGGGACTTCCTTGGTGGCCCAGTGGTTAAGACTTTAGATTCTGACTGCAAGGGGCCCTGGTTTGATCTCTGCTCAGGGAACTAGATTCCACATGCGGCAATGAAGATCAAAGATTTTGTGCATCACAAATAAGACCTCGCACGGCCAAAGAATAATAATTATTATTATCATTTTTAAAAAAGAATGCATGAGGTGATCATTTTGGTTTAAGTGAGAAGCCTTTTTGTGACCAAGAGTCTTGGCCCATTTTCCTTTCATTTCCATTTCCTATATTTTCCAGATTAGAAAATTCCTAGCCAACTATTTATAATATACTTACTGAAAAATTTACTGTTTTATTCACAAAGGTTTATTTTGGGGGCCTGCAAAGTCTGTCTATTTAAAGATTCTAGAAAAAGAAGAATTTGGTGTATCTTTAACTGGATGTCTTATTTTGGAGAAATATGCAGCAGGGTTGGATCCGCCCCAAAATTGCCTGAGTGGGCTGCCAGCGGCTCTACCCTGGGGTGGCGCTTTCTTCTTGGCTGTATCTGTGGAATGTCTCCCCTTTCTCCCACGGCTGCCTATGTCTTCTTTGAGATGAAGTGGGACAGAAGAGAAATAGAAGAACCAGAGAACAGGGGAGTGAAAGTCCAGAATCAGCACAGGCCACCAGCCATGTCTTTGGAAATGGAGAAAAGCAAATTGAGCACTATAGTTTCAGCCCCAAAATGCTTTAATCTGTGGCATGTGCCTGACCACAGTTGCACACCATGACACGAGGGAAAGACACTATGGATGACACCATGGGGAAGGTCCTTACTTCAGCTTTGATATCCCAAGTGCAGAAAAGTGTCCAAAGATAAAGAAGAATCTTTCATTTATAGGGGCCATTTAATTTTGACTATTCTCTAAAGACATTGTGATAGCATAGCATGCTATAGGGAATACAACAAATACCTATCGTGCTGAGTTATTGAGTTGTTTAAATAGAGAACACAAACTAAAGTAACTTGAAGTCATGAGAATAAGAATTACTTAAGATATGAGAGCAATCTAAGTGTCCATTAACAGGTGAATGGATAAAGAAGATGTGATACACACACACACACAGTGGAATACTATTAGGCCATAAAAAAGAACGAAAATTTGCCATTTGCATGGATGGATTTGGAGGGTTTTATTCTAAATGAAATAAGTCAGATAGAGAAAAACAAATACTATATTATATCACATATATGTGGAATCTAAAACCCAACAAATTAGTGAATATAATAAAAAAGAAAAAGACTCACAGATATAGAGAGCCAACTAGTAGTTACCAGTGAGGAGAGAGGGCAGTAGAAGGGGTAAGTGAGGGTAGGAGATTAAAAGGTACAAACAATTAGGTATAAAATAAGCTACAAGGATATGTAGGCTTCCCTCATAGCTTAGATGGTAAAGAATCTGTCTGGAATGCAGGAGACCTGGGTTTGATCCCCGGGTGAGGAAGATCCCCTGGAGAAGCAAATGGCAACCCACTCCAGTATTCTTGACTACAGAATCCCATGGACAGAGGAGCCTGGCAGGCTACAGTCAATGGGGTCGCAAAGAGTTGGATACTTCTTAGCAACTAAATCACCACCACAAAGATATATTGTACAACAGGAGAAATATAACCAATATTTTATAATAACTATAAATTATAAAGTAAAAGTCTCTCAGTTGTGTCTGATTCTTTGCAACCCCAAGGACTATACAGTCCATGGAATTTTCCAGGCCAGAACACAGCCTCTCCCTTCCCCAGGGGATCTTCCTAATCCAGGGATTCAACCCAGGTCTCCCACTTTGCAGGCAGATTCTTTACCAACTGAGCCACAAGGGAAGCCTGTAAATGGAGTATAACTTTTAAAAATTGTGAATCACTATATTGTACACCTGCAACTTATGTAATATTATATACATCAAGTATACTTCAATTAAAAAAATTTCTTAGCTTCTCAGGTTATACATGGAGTACATAAAAACACAGAAACTCAACTCTAGAAGACATCATAAATACCAAGAAAAGAGGACAACTAGGATATTGCTGGGAGAAGGCAATGGCATCCCACTTCAGCACTCTTGCCTGGAAAATCCCATGGATGGAGGAGCCTGGTGGGCTGCAGTCCATGGGGTCGCTGAGTCAGACACGACTGAGCGACTTCACTTTCACTTTTCACTTTCATGCATTGGAGAAGGAAATGGCAACCCACTCCAGTGTTCTTGCCTGGAGAATCCCAATGGGCTGCCGTCTGTGGGGTCGCACAAGTCAGACACGACTAAAGCGACTTAGCAGCAGCAGCAGCAGGATATTGCTAAGAAAGAGCCTTAGTCTGAAGTATGATATCTTGATTGGTTGTTTCTTTGTCTTCTCCTTGCTGATTCAAAGCAGGTATTTGGTTTCACCTATTGTAAATGCTATCCATTTACAACATACATCAAAGGTCATTCATCTATTCATATCTTTTCTTCTAGCCCCAGGAAAACTCTTAGTGATGTTTATTTCCATTCTTTTTTTTTTTTTTTACTGCATTTCTGAGAGATTTCTCTAGGGACACCCTTCATGGACAGAGAAACTTGGGTTGGCTTGGGAAGCTTTTTGAGATGCAAAAAGCATTTTTCAAGTATCAGCTATTTTCTAAGGCAGTGGTTCCTATACCACCATTAGCAGCAGTATCACTTGAGAATTTGTAGAAATACACCTTCTTGGGAATCACTTCAGACCCAAGTGAATCAAGGACTCAGGGTTGTGGATCAGCACTCCATGCTATAACAAGGCCTGAGTTTCTGAGACCACTATTCTAAGACATGCTTTTCTCCCTGGGTTGCTGCACACCTGGGGATGTATTTTATTTGAAAGGTAGTAGTGGGAGAAGCAATCCCATGTGTCAGCGTCCTGTTGAAATGTTCTCTTTGGTCACCTAATGTATTTTCTTTTCCTCTGTTCTTGATTAAAACAAAACCCAGTTTCATAATGTGGAAATCTGAGGGCTTAGTGCTATACAAAATATAGCATCAGAATCCTTTTCTAGTAGTGTACCGGCTCTAAGAGGCAGATCATATACCTTTCCCCGCAAAGGCCAACTTCAGATACTAGACAAGCCACTCCCCAATCATCACTCGCATCAGTACCCTTTGCCAATGCAAGCACGGGGGTATGATTAGACCCTTCCTTAAAAACCAAATGTGCCTTCACTGAGTACGTTATTAAAGCACAAGGGCTTCCCAGGTGGTGCTAGTGGTAAGAACCTGCCTGCCAATGCAGGAAACATTACAGATGTGGGTTCGATCCTTGGATTGGGAAGATCACCTGGAGGAGAGTATGGCAACTCACTCCAGTATTTTTGTTTAGAGAATCCCATGGAGAGGAGCCTGGCGGGCTGCAGTCCATAGGATCACAAAGAGTTGGACATGACTGAAGCAATTTAGCACCCATGAAGTAAAGCACAGAAGGGTGTCCCTCTGGGTTTTATTTATACAGTACTATGAAATCTTAGATGAGCCAGCACTATGGAAAATGTCCACAGAGTTCATTGTCAGGAGGGATATATGGAGACTGTTTGTGGTTTGCTTAATTGAGACCCCAGAGGCATCTTTAATCTTAAACGAGCAGTTGTGTTTGACTCTCTGACTTGAGCCTTGGTGGCATTGCCCAGCATCTGATTAGCTTTGGTGGAGTGAGTATGGAAGGCTAGTCTTTCTTCTCATTCAGAAGCATGTGGATGATGTAGAGCTGGAAGAGTATTTAGACACCATCTAGACCTACTGTTTAACATTCAGAAAACTAAGATCATGGCCTCTGGTTCCATCACTTCATGGCAAATAGATGGGGAAATGCAGAAACAGTGTCAGACTTTATTTTGGGGGGCCCCAAAATCATTGCAGATGGTGACTGTAGCCATGAAATTAAAAGATGCTTACTCCTTGGAAGGAAAGTGATGACCAACTTAGATAGCATATTGAAAAGCAGAGACATTACCTTGCCAACAAAGGTCCGTCTAGTCAGGGCTATAGCTTTTCCAGGGGTCATGTATGGATATGATAGCTGGACTCTAAAGAAAGCTGGGTGCCGAAGAATTGATGCTTTTAAACTGTGGTGTTGGAGAAGACTCTTGAGAGTCCCTTGGACTGCAAGGAAATCCAACCAGTCCATCCTAAAGGAGATCAGTCCTTGATGTTCATTGGAAGGACTGATGCTAAAGCTGAAACTCCAATACTTTGGCTACCTCATGCGAAGAGTTGACTCATTGGAAAAGACCCTGATGCCAGGAGGGACTAGGGCAGGAGAAGGGGACAACAGAGGATGAGGTGGCTGGATGGCACCACCGACTTGATGGACACGAGTTTGAGTAGACTCCGTGAGTCAGTGATGGACAGGGAGGCCTGGCATGCTGCGATTCACGGGGTCGCAAAGAATCGGACACGACTAAGCGACTGAACTGAACTGAGACCTACTGTTTAGAGACTTACATAGAAGATGCATGTCTTTGAACCTTTGAGTAATTAAAGACATTCAGCATAATTATCACATTGTATTGTAATTGTTAGTCTACTAGGCTGTCATCACTGCTAAATGTGAGGTCTTTGAGAGCGCAGACTTCATTTTAACCATCTTTGAATCTCTGGTAACTAGCATAATGCCTGGTACACAACAGATTCTTAAAATTTTTGATTAATGATGAACGCATCAACCTTGAATTTAACCTCTGGATCTGTTTGTAGAGACTCTCAGTAAGATAAGCCACTGAAATGGGCAGGTTTTATTAGAACAAACATCTGGGTTTCCATTTGGAAACCTGGATATGTAGTTTATCCCACTTATTTATTGAACATAGAATTATAGCATCTTAGATGGGATCCTTAGACGACCTAGCAATGATATCTTCATCCACTGCATTCATTTTAGAATTACAAATAGCAGCCCAGGCAAGATAAGTGATTTGCCTAAGGCTCTACGGCTTATTGCTGGGTGGTGAGGCCTGGGCTAGTACACAAATACCCAAAGTTAATGCTCCTGTTTCTCAACTGATGCTTTGTCTTATCTTCTCAGCTTACATCATTTTCATAACTCAGACCTAAATTTCTGAAAGGAATAAGAGTTATTTATTAGGCCATTTTCTTCAGGTCAAATATAGTCCTGAATATTATCCATAAAATCTTCGATTTTGGAAGGGGCCTTAGAGATTTTTGGTCCAAAATCCCAACCCCTAGAGAAGGGAATGGCAGCCCACTTCAGGATTCTTGCCTGGAGAATTCCATGGACAGAGAAACCTGGAAGTCTACTTTGAGCTCACAAAGAGTCAGATAGGACTGAGTGACTAACACACACACACACACATATCCCAATCCAGGAAAGGATCTCCTCTACAAATTCCTTGACAGAATGACATTTAGTCATTGTCTGAAATCCTTCAATAGTGGGAATGTCAATACCTCATTTTTGAATTTATCTAATGGACACAAAATTCTTCCTTTTATGTAAGGGAAATAATTGCTATACATTTTAATGCAATAACTACTGATGTCTAGAACTATGCAAAATGAATTTAAAACTTCTTCTTGGCAGTTATTCCTAAATCTGAATATAATTTTCATTATCAACATTAATCTCTTCCTCAACAAAACATTCCTTGAATTATTCTTCTAAAGACAGACTTTCCACAACCACTGTCATTCTGTTATAGCCCTTCTTTATTTTCCAATTTACCAATATCCCAATTTAGATGTAAAACCCCAAGCTAAATATTTTAGATGTGATCTAATGGATAGGGAATGCAGTAGAAGAATTTGCTTCCTTTATTGTATGTCCTAGATTTTTGTTAGGTAAGTTTAAAATTGTATTAATTTTTTTGTCTGTCTCACTACTTGCTTCCTGTTGTGTTTTGAGTTCAGTTCAGTTCAGTCGCTCAGTGCTGTCCGACTCCTTTTTAGGTCAGTTAAAAATTCCAGGTCTTTTTTTTTTTTTTTGAGTGGGTGAGAAAAGATTCCTATTATATTTAACATTCCCTAGTAAATTCTAGATGGATTAAAAATGTACATGTAAATGTAATAAAAGTGCTAAAGGAAAACATTATATTTTATTTGGAGATTTGAGAAGATATCTTAAATTTGACTTTCAGAGACCTAAGTCTCATAGAAAAAAGATTGCTACATTTTGTTAACAAAACTTAATAACTTCAATGTGGAAAAAATCATAGAAAATATTAAAGAATAGAAACTGAGAAATATGCTTGCAAAATATATGAAAGGGGTTAACAGGCAGTATCAAAACACAGCTTGAGAATCAACTAAAATAAATGAAAAATGGAACAGCTTGAACACTGCATGAGACTTTTGTTATTTTGTTAAAAGAATATCATAAGGCCATGTCTTATTTCATTTGAAGAGGAGAGTGAATAAGCTGGCTTGAAACTCAACACTAAGAAAACTAAGATCATGGCACCCAGTCCCATCACTTCATGGCAAATAGAAGGGGAAAAAGTGGAAATGGTGACAAATTTAATTTTCTTGGGCTCCAAAATCACTGCAGACAGGGTGAACTTAAAAGACTCTTGCTCCTTGAAAGGAAAGCTATGACGAACTAGACAGCCTATTAAAAAGCAGAGACATAGCTTTGCTGACAAAGGTCTGTCTAGTCAAAGCTATGCTTTTTCCAGTAGTCATATATGGATATGAGAATTAGACCATAAAGAAGGCTGAGCACTGAAGAATTAATGCTTTTGAATTGGGGTTCTGGAGAAGACTCTTGAGAGTCCCTTGGACGGCAAAGAGATCAAAGCAGTCAACCCTTAAGGAAATCAACTCTGAATATTCATTGGAAGAACTGATGTGGAAGCTAAAGCTCCAGTAGTTTGGCCACCTGATGTGAAGAGCCAACTCATTGGAAAAGATTCTGATGCTGGGCAAGATTGAAGGCAAGGGAGAAGCAGGCGGCAGAGGATGAGATGGTTAGATAGCATCAGCGACTCAGTGGACATGAATTTGAGTCAACTCCATGAGATGTGGTCAGAGGAGCCTGGTATGCTGCACTGTATGGGGTTGCGAAAAGTTGGACATGACTGAGCAACTGAACAACAACAATGTCTCACTTCACAAGGAGTAAGGAAGTGTAATCTTACAATAAGCTTGAAAAGAGTTGCAGTTTTTGCAGACAGTTCTGATGGCTATATTGACAATTTTTTCTTCTATTTGCTTGTTTGTATTTCTTGATTTTTCTAAATCAATCTATAGAATACTTATTATTACAAATTCCTGTTCAGACATGTGTCCTTAATCATAAGTTTGTGAAATGTTGGTAATTAAATTTATCACCAGTTAAAATATTTCTCAATCTTAGTCTTGATTTTATTAACCAAACTATTTTTCCTCCCAGCTTGGTGCTTTCAGCAGTTTTAAAAAATGTGAACTAAATAATCATCAACATACCAGGCAGAGTGAATCCTATGCCTAACATGCCAGAGAGACTACTCTTTCCAAAGGACGTGGATCTGCTAAATAACCCCCTTTAATAGATTTGTTCAATCAGCTCTAAATCAATTCCATTGTGTTTTCATGTAATCATATAATCAGTTTACATTCTGGTTCTTAATGATATGATAGCAAACTTTGTTAAATCTTTACTGGAATAAAAATTGAATTCCTTTTTGGCATTCACCTGACATAGTGTTTTCTGTCTGACAAAACTTGATTTTAACCAACTCCTTTGGGACAAAGGCAAGATATTCTGACCGAACTGCACATAAATTGGCAATATAATGTTCAATCCTAGAATCTTGCTAAAGATAAACAGCAAGCTTATTAGTCTCTAAATCAGGAGTCACTTTTCTATCCCTGGAGTACAAGTACATTCATAGTTATGCATGTTTTTCTTAAACACTTTCTTTTCCTGGAAGTTCACTGATTGGTCTACAGGTTTATTCTGAATAATTTGGACCAGAAGACTTCAGCATACTTGAAGGAAATGTTTTGTCTTACCTCCTAATCTTGTTCTGCTTCAGTTCCCTCCTAACAAGTGAAAGTGAAGTCGCTCAGTTGTGTCCGACTCTTTGCAACCCCATGGACTGTAGCCCACCAGGCTCCTCGGTCCGTGGGATTCTCCAGGCAAGAATACTGGAGTGGGTTGCCATTTGCTTCTCCAGGGCATCTTCCCCACTGAGGGATGGAGCCTGGGTCTCCTGCGTTGCAGGCAGACGCTTTAACCTCTGAGCCACCAGGGAAGCCCCTCCTTCCTAACAATGCTCATTCTATTCTTTCCTTTTAAATAATTTGTCACTACTAGGAAAGGAGAAGTAAACTCTGAAACAAAAGATGTAATTTCCTGTTGAGATGATCTATTTCAGGAAGACATATTCTAAACCATGGTGATCACCATTTGGCTTTTCTACTATTACCCAGCAGAGGATTTGCACATCTTCACTGGAGGGCTCCAGGAACTCCTTCGGAACAGCAAGGATTTTCCCATGTCCTTGATGCTGAAGCCACAGACCTCAGAATCCCCCAAGCACAGTTTTCTGGAAATAAACATGTAAAGCAAGAACTCCCAAATTCTGAAATACAAAGAGCTTTGGAATTTTAGAAAGTGCTGTCCTGGAATAGCCTCTGGGGACAGAGGAGGACAAAGCAGATAGAAACTAAGAAGAAAGACAAACAAAACTGGAAGCAAGACAAAAGTGGATGTGACATAAATTTCGTATGTAAAGGTTAATTCAAACTATGCAGTAATATGTAAATATATATAAATAGGGACTTCTCTAGTACCTCGGCTGGTAAAGAAGCCACCTTTAGTGCAAGAGACTCCAATTTGATTCCTGGATTGGAAAGTTCCACTGGAGAAAGGATAGGCTACCCATTACAGTATTCTTGTGTTTCCTTGTGGCTCAGATGGTAAGGAATCCTCCTGCAGGGCAGGAGACCTGGGTTCAATCCCTGGGTTGGGAAGATTTGCCTGGAGGAGGGCATGGCAACCCACTCCAGTATTCTTGCCTGGAGAATCCCCACGGACAGAGGAGCCTGAGTCCATGAGGTTGCAAAGAGTCGAACACAACTGGGTGCAGCACCGTATATATAAATAGATAGTCCCCCCAAAAAGACATTATGGATGTAAATATTTCATAATTTCTCTTCTCTCTGCATAGGCTGAGAACAAAAACAAAGCTCTATATATGACTTCAAATGTACTAAGTCCTTGTTTAAAATGGTGTGGAAAGTAGGGTATGTTGCCCTCATGAACTTTGCCATCAGAAGGACAGACAATCCCTAAGCAGGAACAGATGTGTCATAAATACTTTGCTGGGATCAATGCTTGGTGCTCCAGATGCTCTAGCAGGAGTTCACCTAATGTAAAGGAGAGCAGGATCACTAGGGAAGAGCTGTCTGACATAAACGATATTTAAACTGAAGATAAGCAAGAGTTTGCTATGGTGAAAAGGAGGGTGGAGAGCATTTTAGACTGAGGAATAATAAGAACAAAAACTGAACAATATCAATTGACTATAAAAACTTGAAATTGAATTCTTGAGCTCAGACAGTGATCACCACTTCTAGAAACTCATGTGGACGTGAGCATCTCTCCGTGTCCCTTCTTTCACTTTGCATTTTGTAACTGGGGACAAGAGCTATGAGACTACTTCAAGTTTTGACACGGTTGCCAGAAACTTAACATCCTTTCCGAGGTTGACCGCTTAACTTGGGAAAGGAGGTTCCATATTTACCTAAGGATACTTTCAGTAGAAATCTGAACATCTGCTACAATTGTGAAGACATTCATGGCCTATCTCTGCATTCTATTGTTATTGTCATTTAGATGCTAATAGTGACTTTTAGCTTTGTAATTTGTCTCTCTCCTTCAAATCCTCTCACCATATCTGGCTTTGTGAGTGAACAGAGTTCTTGCCTGAGGCAGATAGACCTAAGTCATTCTCCCCTTGTTTAATAAATTCAAAATAAGCAGGTTACACCATAGCTCTTTGACTGGAGTAATTTGGTGCTAGAGGCAGTACCCACTCTAGTATTCTTGCCTGGAGAATCCCATGGACTGAGGAGCCTGGTGGGCTACAGTCCATAGGGTCGCAAAGAGTCGGACATGACTAAGCGACTTAAGAGGCAATACAGTCTCTGTCTACAGCTGCCACCTCAGACTTAAAATACAGATGTGTTTCTTCTGCACTAAAGGGAGTATTTGAACCACNGTATCATTCCTGTCTCTTATACACATCTTAACCTAAGCAATGCCGCCATCTCTTCTCCGTTCAGCCCCCACGGGCTGGAGGCAGATGCGAGCATCTGGGCTACTTCTTTGCTGGGAGTTGCCTTTAGGCACGTAATCTGTGGGTTTTATTTATTTATTTTTCCTCCCTGTTATGTTGCCCTCCGAGATTTGAAAACTTACCCCAGATCCGCCTGTGAGAGTGTTTCCTGGTGTTTGGAAACTTCTCCTCTATTAAGACTCCCTTCCTGGGACGAATCTCCATAACTCTTTTGTCTCTCTTTTTATCTTTTACATTTTGTCCTGCCCCCTTTTGAAGATGATGGACTGCTTTTCTGGGTGCCTAATGTCCCCTGCCAGTGTTCAGAAGTTTTTTTGTGGAGTTTGCTCACCGTTCAAATGTTCTTTCAATGAATTTGTGGGGGAGAAAGTGGTCTTCCTGTCCTATTCCTCTGCCATCTTAGGACCACCCCCATTATAGAGTATTGAGTAGTTTCCTGTGCTATTCAGTAGGTTCTTATTAGTTATGCATTTTATATAGAGTAGTGTGGTTATGTCAGTCACAATCTTCCAATTTATCACTCCCTTCTCCCAATCTCCTGGTAACTATAAGTTTACTATCTACAACTGTATCACTTCTGTTTTGTAGATAAGTTCATCTGTACTCCCTCTTTTTTTTTTTTTTTTTTTTTTTTTAAATCCNGCGTGCTGCTATTCGTGGAGTCACAAAGAGTTGGATACGACTGAGTGACTGAGCTGAACTGAACTGAGAAAAACAGATCATCAATTTGTAAAGACACACAGATAATCCTTGTTTAACATTCAAATAATATACTGTTTAGGCTTCCCTGGTGGCTCAGGACAAGCCGCAAGATTTGATCCTTTAGTTGGGAAGATTCCCTGGAGGAGGGCATGGCAACCCACTGCAGTATTCTTGCCTGGAGATTCCCATGGACAGAGGAGCCTAGTAGGCTATAGTCCATCTGAGTCTCAGAGAGTTGAACACAACTGAGCAACAAACACTTTCACTTTTTCACTTTTGATCTGAGTTTTGAGTGATTCTGATGCCACTGAAGTCTGAGAGCCACTATAGGAACAGTAGGCAAAGAAAGGCTGCATGAGTGGCCTAATGGACATCACATAACATAAAATGAGTCACCATGGGACTCTGTGTGAACAAAAGAAAATTATAGGGAAAAGAGAATGGATCTCACAGCAAAAGAAAACCTAGGAAAAAGCATAATCTCCATAGATTCCTCAGTTCCAGTTTTTGCACAGGTACATCTACAAAATTGTCATTTTTTCTCTTAGGGATTCAGAATGGATCTTTGGGTCTCTTAGGACAAACTGGTCTGTCTTGAGTCCTGGGCAGTAAATAGGGATGCTCTGTATATCTTGTCTTATATCTGTATATCTTATCTGTATAAGATAATCTCAGGCCACAGACAGCATGATGAGAACTCAAGCACATTTCACATGAGATCATGAATTATCTCCTAATTTCACTGAAACTGGTCAAGTACAGTGTTCCGGGAAAGGAAACATCAGCCCTGAAGCTGAATTGGACTCTTAATGTATTTTCTGAAATCTTTAATACTAAAGCCTGGTGAGGTGGATCTATAATTACCTGTATTAGTTGGCTAGGGCTCCCACAGACTGAGTGGCTTAAAAAAACAGAAATTTATTGGCTCACTGTTGTGGAGGTAGAAGTCTGAAATTAAGGAGTTGACAAAGTTGGCTCCTTTCTCAGGCTGTGAGGGAAGGATTTATTCCATCCTTCTCTTCTTGGCTTGCAGACGGCCATATTTATGTTCACATGGTGTTTTCTCTGTATGTGGGCCTGTGTCTAAATTTTCCAGATATATATATGGGTGAGTCCCTTTGCAGTCCACCTGAAACCATCACAACACTGTTAATAGGCTATACTTGAGTATAAAATAAAAAGTTTTTTTAAAAGTCCCCCTTCTATAAGGGCATCAGTGGCATCAGCTTGGGTCCACCCTAATAATCTGATTTTAACTTGATTGCATTTTAAGATCCTATTACCAAATAAGGTCACATTAGGAGATATTGTGAGTTAGGATTTCATCATACAAATTTTGTGTGGTGGTATTGGTGGGGGGGTATCATTCAATCCATAGCAGTATACCTATTTTCAAAATGAGAAGTTATATGACTCTTTCAAGGAAGTGGGTTGGCTGGGTGATGGCAAGGAAACCCAGAGCTCTCCACAAGATTGTGCTGATTCCTATGGTTATAAAATATATTTCCTAGGGCTTGTCAAGTGGTCTGGGTTTGCTAAAAGCCAGACCATTTACCAGGAGAAAGGGAGGACAATGATGTAGAGGAATATATAACATCCACACCAGGGTAAAAATATGTTTCACATTTGAAACTAGTTGAAAGATTTAGCACCCACGACTTTGCCCAGTTGAATCGTGCCATCTATTTCTTTGGAGGGAAATCAGATGATGTGATAGGACTCCTATTTCTTTTCTATTGTATTAAACAGATGGCATCAAACAGCACGCTGAGAATATGATGCATATGGGGAGTTACCACAAGCCGGCATCCTTTTGATGAAAAAAAGAAATGTGGCACATAATTGAAGGAAATCACATAAAGATGAACAGAGAATGAAAGAACTGTTTCTAGTAATCTGGAACCAAAATGCCTTTGGCCTCTTTGTTCTCTAAATATTCACATTTGAGAGAGGACTGGTCTGATTTATGATACTGTACTAAATGTCCCTTTGTTAGAAAACAAGAGAAAAGAAATACTATATTGTTAAACCTAAGTTTTAGAGCTGGGCATTAACTTCAAATTATATTCTGCATAGTCTGGATTGTTTTATAATGCAAAATGAAAGAAAGAAGAAATGAGCATAAATTCTTATTTAGGAAATCATAATGGTTCAATTTTACTCATTAATTCCTTATTAGTGTTGGGTAGTGGAGGTCTCTCACTAGCAAGAACCACTGTCTTCATAGAGGACTCATTTTCTCAGAACTTTCTATGACAAATGCTGCTTCTCATAAAGCCTCTCTGTCTGAGCTTCCTGTGTCATTGGTGTGACTGCCTCTTGGCTTACCTTTCCGTCTTCTCTTTTTTACACGGATTGGTGGTTTTTCTTGTTTTGGCTCCTAAACTATACATTCTTTCCAAATTTTCTTATTAATAGCTTTGCCATAAGATTTTTAAGGCTAAGAATCTATCTGCTATTTCCTTAGCAATATACAGGCATATCTCATTTTAATCACGCTTCCCAGATACTGTACTTTTTACGCATTGAAGTTCTGTGCCAACCCTTCGTGAAGCAAGTCTATTGACAGCATTTTTTCCATAAGCATTTTCTACTGCATGTCTCTGTGTCAAGTTTTGGTAATTCTCATAGAATTTCAGAACTTCCACCAGCAAAAAGATTATGATTCTCAGAAGGTTCAGATGATGATAATATTTTTTAGCAATAAAGCATTTTAAAATTAAGGTAGGTGCACTTTTTGAAACACTGTTGCTTACTTAATATAGTGTAAACAGTTTCTGTACGCACAAGAAGTTTGTGTGACTTATTTTATTGAGATATTCACTTTATTGTATCAGTTTATTGTGTTGGTCTGAAACCGAACACACAATATCTCTGAGGTGTGCCTGTACTTAAATGTGTTCAGCCTAAGCATCTTTGGACAGAATGTATTTCTATCTTCTCTTCCTGAGAAAGACTGGAAAGGAACAAGCATAATAATTACTGGGAAGCTCTATACCAAGGTCGCATGTGGGGAGCCCTATACCAAGGTCACAGGGCAAAAATCTCTGGAGCTGATTAAGCCCCACAGGAACTATTTCCATGAGCCTCAAGATTCAAACCTGTCAGTTCCCTGACCCCATATTAGGTAAAATACCCACCCTATAACATCCTAACCAATCACCTAATGCCACCATTCCAGTAGGAATTTTCACTATCTTGAGGTTATAAAAATTGTCTGAAAGTCGCTCAGTTGTGTCTGATTCTTTGGACCTCATGGACTACATAGTCCATGGAATTCTCCAGGCCAGAATACCCAAAATCATGTTGCTTCATACTTAAGGAAAATTTTAATTCTTTCTCCATCCCTTTTAAATCCCTAATCTCTAAGAAAATATGTATACACCATTCTATCATTCCTACATACGAGGCTAGTGTGGGAGTGAAAGTGAAAGTCGCTCAGTCGTGTCTGACATTTTGTGACCCCACAGACTATTCAGTCCATGGAATTCTCCAGGCCAGAATACTGGAGTGGGTAGTCTTTCCCTTCTCCAGGGGATCTCCCCAACCCAGGGATTGAACTCAGGTCTCCTGCATTGCAGGCAGATTCTTTACCAGCTGAGCCACCAAGGAAGCCCAAGAATACTAGAGTGGGTAGCCTATTCCTTCAGGGAATCTTCCCAACCCAGGAGTTAAACCGGGGTCTGCTGCATTGCAGGTGGATTCCTTACCAGCTGAGCTACCACGGCAGCCCTACAAAAATCAACTAGCCTGCAAAAGAGTCCCACTTTCACTTGAGCTGGCCTGCTGTTCTAACAGCGTCTCCTACTCTAATAAACTTCATTCTCCTTTCATTCTGCCTCAGGTCTGGAAATTCTTTTCCAACCTGCACTCAGACCAGGGCAATTACCACTGCCTCCAGGTCAATTGCCAAATCTAAAGGAAATGCATATTACTGAACTGCCCCAGGACTACGGGAAGGTGAAGACTATGGGAACTTCAAGGTTGAACTGTGCTTAACTTTGTACTCTCATGCTGGCCTAGAGTCTTTGAGCTCTACATGCAGGCTTATCCATTACAGAGCCCTTCCTTCACATTTTTTTCTAAGATAGGAAGGGTGCAGTTTATTCAGTGTTTTGGTGAAGAAAGATTTTCCTCCAGGAAGCTGGACTTTTTTGGGATACTGTGAGAGATCCCCATTGGATCAACTTGGAGAGTGAGGCGTAACTGTAGGATTTCTTTGGACCTCATAGACTGCTGCTGCTGCTAAGTCACTTCAGTCGTGTCCGACTCTGTGTGACCCCATAGACGGCAGCCAACCAGGCTCCCCCTTCCCTGGGATTCTCCAGGCAAGAACACTGGAGTGGGTTGCCATTTCCTTCTCCAATGCAAGAAACTGAAAAGTGAAAGTGAAGTCCCTCAGTCGTGTCCGACTCTTCGTGATCCCATGGGCCGCAGCCTACCAAGCTTCCCTGTCCATGGGATTTTCCAGGCAAGAGTACTGGAGTGGAGTGCCATCACCTTCTCCAGACCTCATAGACTACATAGTGAATTAATATTTGGTTTATAAAATAGATACCATAGCCCATAAACCATAAATACTTTGGAAATATGTTGCAAGAGTAGAAAGGGACTTTCCATATAAATTGAAATGTTGCCCTTTGCACATTACTAATTGCTTTGCTATCTTCCTTTTCCTCCTTCCTTCCTGCACCACCCCCCACCAAGTTCCACTTAAATGACAAAGAGACACTTAGAATTGCTCCCTGGAAGAAAAGTTATGACAAACCTAGATAGCATATTAAAAAGCAGAGATATTACTTTGCCAACAAAGGTCTGTCTAGTCAAAGCTATGGTTTTTCCAGTAGTCATGTATGGATGTGAGAGCTTCACCATAAAGAAAGCTGAGTGCCGAAGAACTGAAACTTTTGAACCGTGGTGTTGAAGAAGACTCTTGAGAGTCCCTTGGACTGCAAGGAGATCCAACCAGTCAATCTTAAAGGAGATCAGTCTTGAATATTCATTGGAAGGACTGATGCTGAAGCTGAAACTCCAACACTTTGGCCACCTGTTGTAAAGAACCAACTTATTGGAAAAGATCCTCATGCCGGAAAAGATCGAAGGCAGGAGGAGAGGGGATGACAGAGGATGAGATAGTTGGATGGTGTCACCGACCTGATGGGCATGAGTTTGAGCAGGCTTCGGGAGTTGGTGATGGACAGGAAAGCCTGTCATGCTGCAGTCCGTGGGAACTCAGAGTCAGACACAATTGAGCAACTGAGCTGAACTGATACTTAGAACAGGAGGACTCAGGAAAGTTTACATAATAAGGGGATTCTTGCCCAGATCCTGTATACTCTAAGTATATAGGTAATTTCCCAGTCCACAGTTAAATAGGGCCTAGCCTGAGGAGCTACAGTTCATGGAGTCACAAAGAGTCAGACACAGCTGAGTGACTGAGCGCGCGCACAAACACACATACGGTTCCTTAAGAACACCTTCTCAAATAGCAGTCATCAGGATTTCTCATTCCAGTTATTCACAAGCATCAGCCCAGGGCCTTGCTCTGTACTGTACACTATGCTTAGGGATCTCCTGCCTTTAGCATTGCTGCAGAGGAGCTCAATTTCTCTGAAAAAGAGCTAAATTTGTCCCAAAGCTTGCATTAGCAGCTCTTCAGGACTAATTGTATAGCAAAGCAATGGGGAAAACGTAAATACTTTAATTGAGACATTAGTATCATTTCCATAAACTCAATGTACATTCTCAGTTCTCACTAATTTAGCAACAAGGTATAAATATAAATGCAATTGTAGAAAAATATACTAATTCTGCTAATTTATGTATACAGAAAAACAAACCTAAAATAATTGCTCTCTGAGTTAAATTTCAAGCCAAAATTTCATTATATCCTCTATAATTACATTTCTTGGCCATTCTATTTTCCTTCTTATGTAACCTCCCAAATAAACCAGTTTCCATGCACATGAATTGCATAACGTTAAAAAAATGTACAATTAGAAGATGATTTGGATGAGGCTGCCAAAAATCTGGATTAGTTATCATGTTAGGTTTTCCAAACTTCTTTTCTAGCACCTTCTCAGCTATCAGAGTGCTTTGAGTTGTATGAAATTCAGATCACACTTTCAGCATCCATACTCTGCATCTTCCCACTGTTACTTTGTGACTAATTAGTCTTTCCAAATTATCTACATGCCCTTCTATGATTTTCTTCCATGGTTATTCACTTTTTTAATATAGAGAGTATATAAGGGAAAATTGTCTTGACTAAATAGATTAGACCAGAGTTCTTAATATTTGTTTTCTAAGGATGTGCGCCAACCATGCATCTGGCAAAGGATGCTGCTGCTATTGCTAGGTCACTTCAGTCATTTCTGACTCTGTGCAGCCCCATAGATGGCAGCCCACCAGGCTCCTCTGTCCCTGGGATTCACCAGGCTCCTCTGTCCCTGGGATTCTCCAAGCAAGAATACTAGAGTGGGTTGCCATTTCCTTCACCATTGGCAAAGGATAGGTCAAGTCATTTCCCTTTGATCTGTCTGCTCTTTGTTTTCATTTATAAGTGATGATGATACCTACTGATAAGGTTGTTGGAAGAATAGTAGATCTCACCTCTAAACTCATCAGAGCAGTGCCCTGCAATAGTCAGTGCTCAAAACTGATAGCTGTAATTATCATCATTGTTAGGAATTCTTACGACAAAGCCTTTGTATTTTTCCTTATATCTCACATAACATTATTAAACATAGCTTTTAATTTGGTCCCCCTGTTTCTGCAACTCTTCCCTGATGCCGTGTCTCTCACATCAGATGCAGGTGGAATCCAATCCATCAAGAGTATTTTCCCGGTTTGTGGCTATCGTGTTTGGTTTCTCAGCAGCACAGAGGGAAGGCAAACTAGGGAATGAAACCACACCCAAGCTTTGGAGTTGATCAAAGAGCCAGATAATGAAAATATTTCTCTTTGGGCTAGCTTTGGCAAGATTTTCTGTTTAAATAAAAAACACCATGAAGTTTGGGCCTAGTAAATTGAATATTCTTTTAAATAAAAAGAAGTTAGCATGACAAAGGATGTGACAGAGTTAGGATATACACATGACTAAAATTATTTCAAGTCATCTTTATTTCAGCTTTTTTAAAACGATGAAAACAGGAAAAAAGCCACAAAAACCAGCCCAAACCCCGACAGCAGTGCCCCTTCCCAGGACCCGGTATTTCTTCTCACATTTCTAGTCCTGGCACTTCTTCAGACAGCACATCTCAAACCAGATGTGCCAAGCCACTCACTGCTTTCATCCCCAGCATTTTCCTATCTGATCGCCATCAGTTTCCTGAAGCTGGAGTGTTGATTAACCCCAGAACTTATGATCAAATTTGTTTCTTTCTGACTTTATTAATTTCTTGAAACACCTAACCATCCCTGAAGGGTTACTAGTCAGAGGGTAACTCTGTAGTCTAATAGCATGTTTAGAGAAACACCTGGTGGGAAATGCATTCCTGCAGCGCAGCACCCAGAATCCTACCTGAGAGTACTCAGCAGGGAAGGAGGACAGTCAGCAATGGACTCCCTCTCCCAGCCCCCGGCTCTCTCTACTCTGCTGGATCTGAAGTCCCTGTGCATTTGGAGCAACAACCTGCAAAGGGGTGCACTGTCACGGTGTCAGGTGCCACCGGGCAGGTGTTCCTAGACTTTGGCTAAACGGAGGATCACTTTTATGCTGAATACAGTCAGCCCCCCATATCTATGGAGTCAAACAACCCTGTGTCAAAAATACTTGAAAAAATTCTAGAAAGTTTCAAAAAGCAAACTTGAATTTGCTGCACACCAGCAACTATATATATAGCTTTTACATTGTACTAGGTACGATAACTAATCCAGAGATGATTTAACATACATAGGAGGATATGGGTGGATGATGTGTGTGGGTTATGTGCAAATACTATACCGTTTTAAAAAAGGAACTTGAGCATCCAAGGATTTTGGTGTCTGAGGGGAACTTGGAACCAGTCCTTCTGAGGATACTTGGGGATGACTGTATATATAAGCTAAATGCCACCGGCAACTTTTTCTCTAGGTAAGCCAGTTGGGCTCCTTTGAGCCAACCAATATCAGCATAGCTTTTCCAGTGAGGAGTGGGAAAGAAAAGAGGGCACATAAACAAGTTTCTAACTCAAGAGATGTTGGTGGCAGCATCTGCTATGGGATATTAGGGATAAAGCTAAAAGTCCAACCGGACTTGGTCTGATATAAAATCTGTTCTGTAATATATCTCAATAACTTATTGAGAACAAGCATAAACGCTTTGCTTGCTAATTTCCTGATGGGTAAAATAATTAAGTTTATTTGTTTAATCAACAAAGGTTTAATTAAGCAGGCATTCTGCCAAGCAGAGGATATATAAAGACATAAAGATAATAAGTTACTGTCTCTGCCTGAAAGAGAAATTCAAGTAAACTAATCATGGCAATCCAACGGCGAGACGATATGCCAGTTGTGGCAGAAAACACAAAGGTACAGAAACACACTTCATAGAGATCTCAGGAGTCAAGAAAAAGCCTCCCTAAAATCCAACTTTCTCGAAAGGCTGACTTTCTCTGACTTCAAGGGACCCTCCAGCACCCTTGGCTGTTCTCATGTGCATTTGGGTCATGAAGGGCTTCTTATACTTTAATGTTCATTGAAGGCAACTGGAAACTTGATAAAAATGAGGTTCCTGAGAATTTTTTATTATGTTGCTTTGGAGCAGAGCCTAGGAAATCTATTTAATTTTTATTAACAATTTTGTAGGTGATCCTGCTAAAGGTAGTTCTCAGACAGTACTTTGAATGACGTTGTCGAGAACATTGATTTTCCTTGGTCTCCTTCACCAAGGATTCTTCTCAGACCTTTGTTAATTCAACTCCTGCAGCAAAAAAGGTAGCTTCTTACCTGTTTACTGCATTGTTTGCTTCTATGCTTAAACCCAGGAAAAATACTCTGGGAATCAGAAGTATTTGCTTTGCAGGAGTGGGAGTGGATAGAGGAGGGGATCTTGGCCTCATCCACTCTCTGTGGTGAAAACCCTGCATTCCTCACACACCCCAGCCCTCCTTCAGGAGACAGAGCTGTGGGGCCTCTGAAGAGAGTGTGAGGGAGGTGGTCTGGGAGGTGTTTCATTTATGAAACCCTCCCTTTCCCTGAAGCATGTGGATATACAAAGCAAACAGATTAGTTCTCAGGGAGGAGGTAAGCCCTTTGACGAAGAAAGCCACCTTGAATATTCTCTTGGGGGAACTTTTACCTGTGAATTTGAACCAAGAAAAATGCTAATGCAAACGAAAAAGAGAGTTTAGACTTGGTTGGGTCCCTGGCACAAACTTTGTAAGAAGCATGTCATTCTCAGTGTCTAGAGAGACCAAGCTGATCTTGTCATTTATCAGCCTGGGGAACAGAGCTGGAAAAAACCTGCCAGCTTTGGGGGTGAACCCACAGTCACAGAAATGTATAGCCTTTGTCATTTACATGCTACATCCTTTCAAGGGTTTTTCTTTTCTTTTCTTCCTTCTACTCCTTCTCTTTTCCCCTTAAAAAAATTACTTTACCTCAAAAAGTATAAAGATAATTTATTTTTTAAAAAATACATCAGAAATATAACATTAAATCCTTTCAAAAATGCAACTGATAGAACTTTCCAATATCACATTGAAAAAGACTTTCTTCTGACCAGTCTCCTTTTGAATGATAACAATGATAACATCATAGATTTGGGGCCATCAAATCCTTGACTAGCCCATGGGGACTAGGATTTTTATCACTTCTTCCCTCTGCTTGTCTTCCAGGTGGAGACTTACAGCACTGAGATGTCAGATTTTCACTCTTGGTTTCCAATCCCATCTTTATGATATATGAACCATGTAATATTGGCAAGTCATTTCATATTCTGAATAAGTTTTTCCACTCTTGAAATGGGTACAGTAACATGAGCCCTTATTGTAGTTCTAGAATAGCAGAAGCTAAAGTATTCTGTACATTCTACAGCAAGGTCCCCAACCTCTGGGATTTAATGCCTGATGATCTGAGGTGAAGCCTATGTAATAATAATAATAATAAAAATAAAGTACATGATAAATGTAACGTGCTTGAATCATCCTGAAACTATCTCGTCTCTAACCTCTGCCCCAGTCTGTGGAAAAATTGTCTTCCACGAAACCAGTCCCTGGTGCCAAAAAGTTGGTGACCACTGCTCTAAAGCATTTTTCTAAATGTGTTCCTTTAGCTTTAGTCTTATAACCTGGTGTGTGTGTGTGTGTATGTGTGTGTGTGTGATGTGTGACTGAGCCAAAAGATTTTTTATTTCTGGAAAGAAAATATAGTGTGAGAGTCATAGAGTCTCAGAGGACAGCCCTTTTATATTTGCATTAAAAATAATAACAAAATAAGTGTCAAACTAAGTTCACAAAGTCTTACTAATTGGTACTCACTGAGGAAAATGTTACCTACACATATATGCACATACTGGGAAAGTTAGAGAAAAAGTAATGAGCAAACAAAGATCTAAACTTGCTGAGAGGTGATAAAAGCTTCCCCAGACAGACTTTCTACATCCCAAAGGAGCCTGCTATCTGGAAAAACACATTCATGATGTAATGGGAAACTTTTCCAGAGGAAGCACCTTCTGCCGAGGGAAAAGTGGGCCTCTGGCCACAACCAGTGATTATCAGCGTGTGTCTCTGGCCTGTCCTTATCATTACCTCAGTTTTCCATTTATGAATTGATGATTCTGCTCCTTTCTCTAAAATACTACATAGGAATACTGGAAAATGAAGTAAATTTTGTGAAAGTATATGAGAGGCTAAAAGATAAAGTAAGTAAAATTCAACAATAGGTTTTTATGGGTGAATTTATCTTTGAACTGCTGAGATACTGTGGCAATCACCAAATATACTCAACCCAGCAGGATTCTTCATCTCTGTCTCGCTAAACCATCTGTGTTTCATCAGTTCTCACCCATCTGCCCAAACACTGAACAGAGAAGCTAAAGATCATACAGCTTCGAGATGGAACAATACACACAAAGTTGATGGGAAACTTTCTAAAGCAACAGGTTACGGACAATGATGCACAACCAGGGTCCTAAGAGTATATATATAATTTTCACAGGTGCACTTTTCAACCTGGAACATCTCCCACATGAGGAAGCCAGTTCTGTAACATCCCCGTCCCTTGAACATGCTTGAACGTGCTTCAGCATGCCATCAGCCCTTTGGCTTTGTTATTTGGGAATATATTGATGAGACTCCAGCAAAAGCTTAATCTGAAGCTACAAAATATTCAGACTGGGGTAAAAACAGATGATGAAATTGGTCAGTGGCTTGTGAGGCCAAAGAGCTTGTCCTTATCATCTCTGGGGTGTTGTAATAAGGGGAGAGGACGGAGTCTGACAACTTAACCAAGGAAGGTTTTGGACTGAAGTGAAAATGTTTACTTGGACTTTAGGTTCCTTCCATTACCACCAGGCTCTAATGATTTGGACTGGCTTCCCCATCCTCCTTTTGACTTAGATGCCTAAAGGAACTTAAAGGGAATACATCTCTCTCTCCCACAGGGCAAGCCACATCCAAACACATAGGGTTTCACCCACAATACTGAGGTCACTTACTCACTAAACGAAAGTCAAGCCCACAGGGATACTGATGAATACTGCCCTTAGGTCATGAATAACAGTCCTGTTACATTGCTTCTTCACTAACAATTTCCATCTGGCAACACTCACGGCTGCATGTCTGACCACGGGTCAGAGGTGAAAGGGAGGCAGCCGTTCACTGAAGGCATTGTTTTCATTGGTCCATAATTAAAGACTCAAGAAATTGCTCATCAGTGGCCAGAGGGCTCCTCAGGCGTTCTGTGAATCTCTTCCTCTGGCAAATACGAGAGTGGGAGTTAGTTGGATGGTATGCTGAAGCATTCCAGACATGAATCTGAGCATTGTCTCTGAGGATCTCTGCACGTAGGTCCAGCTCAGCAATGCAAAATAGGCTGGCAAGGCAGAGCAAGCTCGAGGAATACAGGTGGCTTGGAGTGATGAAGCTTTGCAGGAAGACATTTAAATCCCCGGGAGTCGTACAGACCTTTATTCAGCAAGGGTCCCTTAACATTGCTGCGGCAGTGAATCATGTATCTGTGGCCAGATCAGCGGGTGTGGGTTGGGGACTGACTGGCTAGCTGATGGGTAGACATGCCACTCTCCAGATCTCCTCTACCGTCCCTGAATTCTTGTGGCTGGTGAGTTCCATTGTTTTTTTCATGGGGTAGCGGTTAGTCTAAGAGAGGGAAGGGTCCTCTTCAGGTCATCTTTTTAGCACCAGACTCTCACCAACTGCCTCTTACACTGTCTTTCTCTACAAATGCATCATAAGTTTAGTCTGCTATTTACGGAAAATAATAACCTGACTTCAGTGCAGAAAAACATTTGTTTCAAACTATATATACACATAGGTAACTTAGCTGTTGAACTCAGGTTGACTCAACAGGGTTGGCTTTTTAAAAAACTGTTTATTTTATATTGGAGCATAGTTGATTAACAATATTGTAGTTTCAGGTGTAGAGCAGAATTATTCGGTTATACATGTATCTATTCTTTTTCAAAAGAGATCAAATTGCCAACATCCGCTGGATCATCGAAAAAGAAAGAGAGTTCCAGAAAAACATCTATTTCTGCTTTATTGACTATGCCAAAGCCTTTGACTGTGTGGATCACAATAAACTGTGGAAAATTCTAAAAGGGATGGGAATACCAGACCACTTGACCTGCCTCTTGAGAAACCTATGGCTAGGTCAGGAAGCAACAGTTAGAACTGGACATGAAACAACAGACTGGTTCCGAATAGGAAAAGGAGTGTGTCAAGGTTGTATATTGTCACCCTCCTTATTTAACTTATATGCAGAGTACATCATGAGAAACGCTGGACTGGAAGAACCACAAGTTGGAATACCAGAAATACCAATAACCTCAGATATGCAGATGACATCACCCTTATGGCAGAAAGTGAAGAGGAACTAAAGAGCCTCTTGATGAAAATGAAAGTGGTAAGTAAAAAAGTTGGCTTAAAGCTCAACATTCAGAAAACGAAGATCATGGCATCTGGTCCCATCACTTCATGGGAAATAGATGGGGAAATAGTGGAAACAGTGTCAGACTTTATTTTGGGGGGCTCCAAAATCACTGCAGATGTTGATTGCAGCCATGAAATTAGAAGANGCTGGAAGAAACACAAGCTGGAATCAAGATTGCCAGGAGAAATATCAATAACCTCAGTTATGGAGATGACACCACCCTTATGGCAGAAAGTGAAGAGGAACTAAAAAGACTCTTGATGAAAGTAAAAAAGGAGAGTGAAAAAGTTGGCTTAAAGCTCAACATTCAGAAAATGAAGATCATGGCATCTGGTCCCACCACTTCATGGAAAATAGATGGACAAACAGTGTCAGACTTTTTTTGAGGGACTCCAAAATCACTGCAGATGGTGATTGCAGCCATGAAATTAAAAGACGCTTACTCTTTGGAAGGAAAGTCATGACCAACCTAGATAGCAGTTTAAAAAGCAGAGACATTACTTTGCCAACAAATGTCTGTCTAGTCAAGGCTATGGTTTTTCCAATAGCCGTGTATGGTTATGAGAGTTTGGCTATAAGGAAACCTGAGTCTTGAATAATTGATGGTTTTGAACTGTGGTGTTGGAAAAGACTCTCAAGAGTCCCTTGGACAGTAAAGAGATCCAACCAGTCCATCCTAAAGGAGATCTGTCCTGGGTGTTCATTGGAAGGACTATTTTGGCCATGTCATGTGAAGGTTTGACTCATGGGAAAGAACCTATTGCTGGGAGGGATGGGAGCAGGAGGAGAAGTGTATGACAGACGATGAAATGGGTGGATGACATCACCAAGTTGATGCACATGAGTTTGAGTGGATTCCAGGAGTTGGTGATGGACAGGAGGTCTGGTGTGCTGTGATTCATGGAGTTACACAGAGTCAAACACCACTGAGTGACTGAACTGACTGATGTGATCTACAGCTTAAATGACAATGATTGATATTGTGGGTTATGGGTATGATAACTATATGTCTCAGTCTTCACCGTTGTTATGAATTCCATCTGGTTTATTAGTTGCCCTGTATTTTTCATTGAATGCTATTAAAATAAACTGAAGTACATTAAATGTATTTTAAAAAATCTGAGATTGGTAAATCCACCTTGTTATTTCAAGGTGAAATATAACATTTCAGGTTAAATAAAACATTTTCAATAACAATAGTGCTTAATTTAACATATGGTAAAATCTGAATGATTACTGGCAATAATTTTTATCTGACACAGATTAATTCTCACCTTCTTTTTAAGGACAATATATAAGGCACTCTTTGACCCAGCTAACTTCTATTAGATACTTGTGGCTAGAAACAGCTAACTCCTTTTCATATTGAGTGGTAGTAGACAAGGTATTTGATAATGTTGACTTGCTTACTAACCTGATGTCCTAAGGCTTATGTTATGGTAATATGAAATGCTTGGAGACACCAGTCTGTCATTAACTGAGTTAATGGGAAACATAAGGAAATAAAAACCAAGAAACAGAGACAGAGCAGACCAGCTGTAAGGGAGTTAGTGAACATTTTTGGCATGTGTTTTTAGAATGTCTGATACAAATCTATGTCACAAAATAAAAATGCACTTGTTATTCTTGTTTTAGTTTTGAATAATTTNGAGTGCTGCGATTCATGGGGTTGCAAAGAGTTGGACACGACTGAGCAACTGAACTGAACTGAAGTGATTCTTTTTCAAATTATTTCCCCATTTAGGTGGTTACATAATATTGAGCAGAGTTCCCTGTGCCATACAGTAAGTCCTTGTTGGTTATTCATTTTAAATATAGCAGTGTGTACATGGCCATCCCCAAACTCCCTAACTATCCTTTCCCCCAATTTCTCCCCTCAACAAGATTTTATGTTAAAATCTCTTAGTTGTCCTCAACAAAGATTTGTAATCTTTGTAATCTGAATTACATCACTTTGTAATTCTGCCCAGCAGAAACTCTGTTGTATTCCTGTAACCCAGTTTCCAGTCATGATCCCCTAAAACTAAATGATATAACTTGCTTGTACATTACTCAGGTTAGTAAAAATTTATTTAAGTCCTTTCTATAATGGAAAAGTGTACTCACTTGCTGCTCTCTGCTCTTGTTTTTTCCTAATTTTCCTTTGGGCACGCCCCATCAGATCAGTTCTCTCTCTTTCTGATTCTCCTTTTCTAATTTACCTCCCAATCCTCACCCTTTGGGGCTTCCCTGGTGGCTCGGATGGTAGAGAATTTTCCTGCAGGGCAGGAGACCTGGGTTCAATCCCTGGGTCGGGAAGATCCTCTGGAGAAGGGAATGGCTACCCATTCCAGTATTCTTGCCCAGGGAATTCCACGGGCAGAGGAGCCTGGTGGGCTACAGTCTATAGGACTGAACAGAGTAGGACATGACTGAGAGACTAACACACAACATTTCATGCTTTAGCGCATCCCATCTTCGTAAATTCCACCTGCTTCCCCTATGAAACTCAATTCACATACCTCTCAGTCTGGAACTTAGAAAATCAAGCCTAATTCTTTACAAAAATTAAAACCTCTACAGACAAATTGGTAGCCACATTGTAAAAAATGATATTTTGGAGAATAGCAGCTACAACAAAACAAATATTTCCCATTGCTGGTAAATGTAATGGACCTGTGACCATAGCTAAGGATATAGCTATTGAGAATGGGATCAGTGATAATCATACTGGTTACCATTTGCTGAGCTTTCACTGTGCCAGGCATAGTTCTGAGCACTTTGCATATTATTTAATCTGACAGCAACTAAATGAAGTCACAATAATCATCTACATTTTCAGATAAGGAAAGTTTTTTATGTTTCACCGACTATAAAGTGGTAGAGTGATTAAAACCCTTGACTGCAAGAATTTAGAACAAAACACACACACAAAAAACAAAAACCCTCTGCTCATAGTGAAAATGCCTGTTTTCGATCTTGAGTTCTATCACCAGTAACATTTGATTCGCTGGTTTAGTAGCAACAATCTACAATAGGTGAATGTGAAAAAATAGCAAATTTTTACAGGTACCCTTTCACTGGCATGAGGGGTTTAGACTGTGAGACCAGAAGTATGAGGAATTGTGCTTTATCCCAAACCGAACACAGCTTTCATCCACTTATCTGCACCCAAATCCTTTGGTGCATGAAGTCCTGAGTAAAATCACACCCTCATATACCTGGGAAAAGTTCCCTGTGTGTAATACAATGAATTACTTGCAATATTTATAATAACCTACAAGGGAAAAGAATCTGAAAAAGAATATGTATATAATATATATATATAAGAATATATATATATAAATCACTGTGCTGTATACCTGAAACTAACATGATATTGTAAATCATTTATGCTTCATTTAAAAAATGCTTTAGAAATAAAAAATATCTTGACTTTTTTGTTTAGGATTCCCTGTCTCAAATTGAGGTGACCACTATTCTCAATCTGACCAGAATAATCAAACAAGGACTGTGAGACCAGATGCCTTAGTGAGGTGACTTTCTTAGTTGATACAATGCACTGAAGGGATGCCTTTGCTTTAATACCTCAAGGATGTCTGTGCCCCTGCAGCTCCTAATGCCTAGTAAGAACTCAGTATGGGTTTGCCAAATAAAAGAATGCCTTCTCCTAGTTTATGCTAAGTTGGGAAAATGTTGCATTTGTCCAGGCTAGAATATTCCACATTTCACAAGCATTTTTAGAGCAGATGTTAAGTGGGGTCCTTCAGAGGCTCTGTGAACCCTCTGAAATTAGATGCAAAATTCTGTATTTACATGTGGGAATTTGGGGAGGGTCTTTCAGTTCAGTTCATTCGCTCAGTCATGTCCAACTCTTTGCAACCTGATGAATCACAGCACGCTAGGCCTCCCTGTCCATCACCAACTCCCAGAGTTCACTCAGACTCACATCAATTGAGTACGTGATGCTATCCAGCCATCTCATTCTCTGTCGTCCCCTTCTCCTCCTGCCCCCAATCCCTCCCAGCATCAGAGTCTTTTCCAGTGAGTCAACTCTTCACATGAGGTGGCCAAAGTACTGGAGTTTCAGCTTCAGCATCATTCCTTCCAAAGAAATCCCAGGGCTGATCTCCTTCAGAATGGACTGGTTGGATCTCCTTGCAGTCCAAGGGACTCTCAAGAGTCTTCTCCAACACCACAGTTCAAAAGCATCAATTCTTCGGCGCTCAGCNTGAAACTCCAGTACTTTGGCCATCTGATGGGAAGAACTGATTCACTGGAAAAGACTCTGATGTTGGGAAAGATTGAAGGTGGGAGGAGAAGGGGCTGACAGAGGATGAGATGGTTGGATGGCATCACTGATTCAACGGACATGAGTTTGAGTAAACTCCAGGAGTTGGTGAGGGATGTGGTGCCTGGTGTGCTGCAGTCCATGGGCTCGCAAAGCTTCAGACACGACTGAATGACTGAACTGAACTGAATTAATTTGTATATATACACACAGACACATGCAAACATATATGTATGTATGCTGCAGAGTTGAAGACAGCACAGATTTTTGTATCCAAAGCCCATAGACAGTTCGTAACATCTCAAGTCATCTAGAGATTCTAGGAGGCATACAAGAGGTTACCGAAGGCCCTTCAGTGGCTTCTGAGGGCACCAACAGTAATGCCCATTGATTTCAATTTGAATAGATTTTACAACTTTTACTGAAGGATCTCCATTTAAGTGGACTGATTTGTAAGTAGCAGTGTTCTTGAGATTAAGTTCAGTTCAGTTCAGTTCAGTCGCTCAGTCGTGTCCAACTCTTTGTGACCCCATGAATCGCAACACTCCAGGCCTCCCTGTCCATCACCAACTCCCGGAGTTCACCCAAACTCACGTCCATCGAGTCTATGATGCCATCCAGCCATCTCATTCTNCATATTGGGCATCTAACACTGGCTTATTTAGCTTTCAGCTCAGGAGTGAACACCTATGAGTGGATTTAACTGAAGAGACTACAACAGGTATTTTATAGATTTTTCAGCATTTCTGATATCATTCTGTGATTGGCCCTTGTTGGTTTAGTCTTTCTGTCACTTGACTCTGCAGACTGCATTTTTGGGATACCAGCTCTTAATTTCCCAGATCTTAAAGAAATTATGTGGAGAGTGATTATTTTCATGAATAAAATTTAGGTGAAAAATATCAGCACAGGGCTCTGCTTTTCTTGGAAATAGCCTCAGGGGAAGACAAAGAAACTAGCATGTACTGAGGGTAGTAGACAGAGTTCTAAACGTTCCTCAAATTTTTCCCAACTTCATACCTGGAACTGTGACTATGATGAGAAGTCAAAATTGTTATTCTGTTACCTCAGAGCAAAAGGAATTTCACAAAGATCATTATGGTTAAAAATCGGTTGATTTAGAGTTGATCAGAAGGGAGATTATCAGGGCAGTTCAGTTCAATGCACAGTCATGTCCAACTCTTTGTGACCCCATGAACCGCAGCACGCTAGGCCTCCCTGCCCATCAGCAACTCCCAGAGTTCACGCAAACTCATGTCCATTGAGTCGGTGGTGCCATCCAGCCATCTCATCCTCTGTCGTCCCCTTCTCCTCCTGCCCCCAATCCCTCCCAGCATCAGTGTCTTTTCCAATGAGTCACCTCGTCACATGAGGTGGCCAAAGTATTGGAGTTTCAGCTTCAGCATCAGTCTTTCCAATGAACACTCAGGACTGATTTCCTTTAGGATGGACTAGTTGGATGTCCTTGCAGTCCAAGGGACTCTCAAGAGACTTCTCCAATACCACAGTTCAAAAGCATCAATTCTTCGGCACTCAGCTTTCTTCACAGTCCAACTCTGACATCCATACTTCACCACTGGAAAAGCCATAGCCTTGACTAGATGGACTTTTGTTGGAAAAGTAGTGTCTCTGCTTTTGAATATGCTATCTAGGTTGGTCATAACTTTGCTTCCAAGGAGTAAGCGTCTTTTAATTTCATGGCTGCAGTCACCATCTGCAGTGATTTTTGAGCCAAAAAATAANGCATCATTCCTTCCAAAGAAATCCCAGGGCTGATCTCCTTCAGAATGGACTGGTTGGATCTCCTTGCAGTCCAAGGGACTCTCAAGAGTCTTCTCCAACACCACAGTTCAAAAGCATAAATTCTTCGGCGCTCAGCCTTCTTCACAGTCCAACTCTCACATCCATACATGACCACAGGAAAAAAACATAGCCTTGACTAGACAGACCTTTGCTGGCAAAGTAATGTCTCTGCTTTTGAATATACTATCTAGGTTGGTCATAACTTTTCTTCCAAGGAGTAAGCGTCTTTTAATTTCATGGCTGCAGTCTTTAGCATTCATAAAAATTTTAAGAAGGTTCTTGAACCAAATTATTTAAGAATCACTGCTTCATGGTTTACAAAACAGTTACGCTTAATTATTTTGCTCGATCATGTCAATGTCATGAGAAAGATAATATAATGATCGTTAATTTACAGAAGAAGAAAATTTGAAATTGAGAAAGATGGCATAGGTATTAAATTTAAAAGCCTGGTGTTCTGGCTCCAGACTTCTGTTCTTTCCATTTGCAGTGTGTTTGCAGAAAAAGAAACAACAGTGAAATGTTAAGTGAATTCTACATGACTGATCAGAGATGGGATCCTCTATCCCTCAAGGCTCAATTAGTAGGTCCATGTCTTCCCATCCACCCACTGGCTTCAATGCTTGGGGAACTGGCTCTGGTCAGCACATGTCCTAATGCCTCCATTGATTGTTAACCCAGCAGAGAGATTTAAGAAGCAGGAAAGAAGACATATCATCACTTACTTTTGATCTTTAGCTTCTTTATCTATATAACAGAGTTTATAAAACCACTTACTCCAACCTGAATACATTTCTTTCTCCTTCTAAAGGCAGCTGAAGGCATTAAGTGATTTCTAGATCAATCGTCTTTCCTGGATGATTTGTACTACCTGATGTCTGGGACTCATTTTCTCATTTGAAGAGTGAGGGCTTTAGAGCCAAGTTATTTTGTGGATGACTTTTAGCTTTAAAGAGCTTGTTTGTAACACTATTGTGGAAGGAATGAATAAGGTAGGGGAAAGGAAAGTAAAAAATGTATGAAAGCAGCCACTTTATTAGGGTTCCTGGAGCCATGACTTCCCATTATCTTCCTTCACTGGTGTTTGGATTCATCCTTTTTTTTTTTTTTTTCTCACTGCACCTTGAGTGCCAGCATCACTGTTTTCTCCCACCACTTCAGGTAATCCATTGGTCAATTTAGGGCATTTCAAGCACAGGTGCTGGTGGAGGGAGCCAGGGGCGAGAATGCTTTGTGGCTATGTGTTTCCTCCATTCTCTGGCTCGTTCCCCTGGACACTGGAGGGTGTTGGTTTGATGACCTGTGTAGGATTTTCAGTCGGTGATTCTGCATGTCTTCCTCTGGATTATGTCACCCAGGGATTAACACATTCTCACACAGCAAGGACAACTTATGGCTTGGAAGACTGAATCTGACTCATGAAAAGCAAGGGGAGTTAGAATTCAAGTCTGAGCAAGTGGGCTTTATTTCCTGCTCTTTGGGATCCCAGCTATCTTGTTGCACAACTCTGGGAGGTGCCCATTCTGTTATATTCCCTATTAAAGGAGTCCCTGGAGCACAGTTTTAACACACTGTGGTAGGAGTACCACCCCCTGGAATTGAACAATGCTACTGCCCTGCTTGTGATGCCTTGAGTACCTTCATTTCAACTCACAGAAGTTGACATCATCTGGAGGTTGAAATCTGAGGTTTGGGGAGTACTTTTATCATGGTGCCCTTAGAAAACTTGGCAAAATTCCATATCAACATGTGTGTGTGTGTGTGTGTGTGTGTGTGTGTGTTCAGTTGTGTCCAACTCTTTGCGACCCCATAGGCTATAGCTATCCACCAGGCTCCTCTGTCCATGGGATTTTCCAGGCAAAAATACTGGAGTGGGTTGCCATTCTCTTCTCTTGGGGATCTTCCTGACCCAGGGATTGAACCCACATCTCCTGCATAAAACTCTTAGCTGTTGGAGTTATTTTGGTCAGTTGTATGGAGTAGGGTGGTTGCAAGTGGTTTCAGGAGTTAATGGATTTATTTGCTCAGTTTCCATGTGACTAGTTTACTATTTAAAAAACTGCTATTTCTTGGCTACCAACCAATGGCCAAGAGCTTCCCAAACATGACTTCATTGAATCCTCTCAGTAACCCTTTGAGGCAGGTGTTATTATCCATCTCTATTTTATAAACAGAAAATTGGATTTCCAAGATGTTTATAATTTGCCTAAGATCGCACAACTTAAGTAGCAACCAGTTCAGTTCAATGTTAGTGGTCAAATCAGATTTGTCTGATTCTAAAGTTGTGCTGTTACCAGAACACCAAACTGC
This sequence comes from Neotragus pygmaeus, assembly GCA_006410875.1. NCBI lineage: Eukaryota > Metazoa > Chordata > Mammalia > Artiodactyla > Bovidae > Neotragus > Neotragus pygmaeus. The sequence continues at coordinate 271,389 of SJYV01038756.1, read as the reverse complement.
TTCCTATTTAGGCATTATGTTTTCTTGGGCAAATTTAGCCATAATCGTTTGTTTACTGGCAGTAGAAGTAGTGACAGTAATGATAGCAACATATGTGGAGCTCATTACGTGCTAGGAACTGTCCTAACACTTTATAATTCATCTACTAATCCCTTGTTAAAGCTTACAATGCAGAGTTGAGCCCCATTTATGGATGAGGAAGACATGGAGAGGTTGAGAAACTGGCCCAAAGTCACTCAATTCACTGGTAAGGGGAGGAGCTGGGAATCTAAGCCAGAAGGGTGGGCTCCAGAGCCTATGCAGGCCATTGGAGACTAGAGTAGGTTTTAAAGAGGTAAGTCATTCAGTGACTTGTCAGAAAACCTGTGGTCCTGTTTAGACTGGCCTAGGCTTGCATTAGGCAGAATTTCTAAGGAACAGATGACACTCTCGGAGAGAAAAGCACTAGTGAGTCAATGAGAGGAACCTCTAAGTCTTTGGTTTTCATTGCCTGCTTGGACCACACACCCAGTTACAGGCAAGGTCTTAGAGCCAAGGGCAGCTCTGCTCTCCTGCCTTTCCTTGGGGGCTGCCCATGGGAATGCTGGTGGAGGGGCACAGGAGAAAATGGGCTCGCGGAGTGACGGCTCCTGCATCCAAAGAGTAGGTCGGTTTAAATTCCCTCTTCTCTTGTCATGTAGATGGACGTCTCTCCTTTCTCAGAAAAGTAAAATCAGTTCTCTAGAATGCTTAGGAAATAGAGGGTTTTGAATCTGCAATGCTTATGAATCTACTGAGAGCACTGGGAAGTGAGGCTTCTTTTCTGCACATGAGTCATATTTTAACCGAAACCAAAAGAAAAAAAAAAGAGAGAGACTTGAGAGTCTGTGGGGATCAGAGCTGGGTATTGTGTTACAGAAATTTTCCGTTTCAGACACAAACTACATACAGTGGTATGTGGGCCAAAAAAGGCAGAGAGAGACTCCAGGAGGGCCTGAAGAAATAATGCCTCCTCCTTGAATGCCAAGGAGAGTGTCCAGATTCTGAGGGAGGGCTGTCCAGAGGGTCTGGATCGGATCTCACTCAGAAGTCTGGGATTAGAGTAATGATGATACCAGCTGCATCACAGAGCTCCCTAAAATGCAAGAGAGTTAATTTCTCAGTGACTTGGTTTCCAGTGTCTGAAAATGAGACAAACACCTCAAAATTGGTTGGGAGTAGTAAAAATGGTATGAATAGTGGTATGATCAGGCTAGTTATAGTATTATTAAGCAATACTTAAACTAGCGATTTTTGAAGCCTCATTTTGCATGAACCACTGTGTTAAAGCTTTCTAAACATTATCTCATTTAATTCTCTCAACTTGATGAGATCAGTGATATTATTTTTTATAAATTTGTACCTGAGGAAATTACAGTTTAGAAAAGCTAAAGATTGACTTGAGCAAGCTCATAACTTTAAGTGGTGAACTTAAGTCTCAAATTTAGTCTGGCACCTATGAATTGACACCTATCCTGCCTTCCCATGGAAAGGCTACCTTGGCCCACACTGCTCAGGTCCCAAGCTAAATGTGGGAGCAATAGGTGACATCACTTAATTGATAGTGTGTTATGTTGACCAGCAACCCCAAGCCCCCACCTTATTTTTTATCACCTCCCCTTTCTTGTTAACATGGAAGCCCTATTTTAAAGAAATGATGGATTGGTTTTCCAGGAATATAAACTGGTCTTGGTCCCTTGAGCTCAATTCTGAAATGGATATTGCCTCCGGCAGTGCTTCTTATGGCTGTTCAGTATCCCTAACCAGCAGCATCAGCATCACCAGGAAACTAGCAGGAAATGTAGATTGTCTGCCCCTGCCCAGGTGTGCTGAATTGGAAACCCTCAGGGTGGGGCTCAGCAATGCATGTTTTAACAACCCCACAAGCTGATTCTGATGCAGCTAAAGTCTGAGAGCCACTGGCCTCTGGGGCAGATAAAGGAGAGAGTTAAATCAGGACTAGAGGTCTCTGATTCTTAACAGCTGCTAGTGACTCACTCTTCCCCGGTCATTCCCTTCTGGGTTTCTGTCCTTTTTAGGATGAAGGATTTGCTCGCATCCCATCATGTGTGAAAAATTACATCAACAGTGTCCATTCCTTTCTGAATCGATGTGCATGAGGAGACTTTGAGCTTTATCCCCTCCCATGTGCAACATAGCCCCCTCCGTTTTTAGAACCACTTGCTCGTTTTCCAGTCTGGATGATTAACTTCACGTTACCATCACACCAGAAGCAAAAAATAAGCTGCAATAAAACTGTGGCTCTAGGTTGAACTGAACAGTTGCAAACTGGGGTTGAGTCTCCAAATCTGCTAATTGCAGAAGGTTCTGAACACTGCAGCTACGTACAAGCCAAGGGGCGCCTGGTCCCCCCTCTCCTCCCCACCCTGCCTAAAACTGGTGACAGAGAGTGAAGCAACTAAAGCTGAAGATGGGGAAAATCATTGCTTCAGTTGTTTAGTACAAGCTCTGACTCAGACTTGTCTGCTTCCCAGGATCACTGGTCCCACATATCTCTCAGTGGGAAATCTAAAATTGAATACACATCCCAGAAACAAGAAAATAGGATAGATTTTCTTCCCTATAGTTCCTTCTCTTGAGACTGGTGTGAGATGGGTCTCCAGTCCAACACAAATCTGCCAATAAATTAATGCCAAGTTTGCTAGATAGTTTGGAGAAGGAAATGGCAACCCACTCTAGTATTTTTGCCTGGAGAATCCCATGGACAGAGGAACCTGGCAGGCTACAGTCCATAGGGTCAAGAGAGTCAGACACAACTTAGCTCTGTTTTTCGTTACTGCTGCTAAGTCGCTTCAGTCGTGTCTGACTCTGTGCGACCCCGTAGACGGTAGCCCATCAGGGTCCCCCGACCCTGGGATTCTCCAGGCAAGAACACTGGAGTGAGTTGCCATTTTCTTCTCCAATGCGTGAAAGTGAGAAGTGAAAGCTAAGTCTTTCTTTACTAGATTGTTACAAAAGCCCTTCTCGTTATCTGAGATGCTAATTTTGCTAATAGAAAAAATGGTGGTAAATTCTGCTTGACCTTGCCAGAAAATGGAAACTATAGTTATTGATGTGACCTGTATTTAGCATTTTTGGGATAGAAGAACATTTTCTTGTATCTCAGCAAATGTTTACTAACATTAAGTTCTGGTTTAAGGGGTCTCCAGAGTCCCTCTTATATTTCCAAATAAGGTAAAATAAGAATTTGAAAAATGTGAGCATGGTTTCTGTTGCCAGAAACTGTTTTTGAGTTTCAAAAGAGTTTCGCTCAGCACTTTGTGTTGCTATCTGGTCTTATTTTAATTCACTGCAGACGTACTGAAGAATTTAAGTCATGAGCACGAGTTAGCAACATCCAAATGAAGGCAAGATGTGTTACGGGTTTAAACCCTGACATAGTGGAAGTGGAGACTGCCTAGCAATGCCTTTCCTCAGAGGCTCTTACAGAAGTGTCAATGGCTACAGACTAAATTCAGTAAGGGAGAACGCCCAAACTGGGACTTTCTCTGCTCTTCCCTATTTGACAGACACACCAAGTTCTCTACCCCTCAAGATCCTTACATTACAAATTGCATGGTGTTTCTCTTACGAACCAACAATAAATATTTTACCTCAACATAAAATTTTGAATAACAGGTTTGGAGACAGAGAAATCCAACCAGTGTCTTACATTCTCTCTTAATAGCTATGTGTCTTTGGGCCAGTAACTTAACCTCTTTGATACTACTTTAAATTAAAGTAGGGATAAAACTAATCACCTATAAATTAGGGATAAAAATAATCACTGCAAAGAGTTGCTATGAAGACTGATTTGGATAATGTCTAATGTTGGCATTTAGTAGCTATTAGTATTATGTTTGCCATCTCAAACTCAGTTGGTTCAAACAGCAAATTTAGTGTTTAAACAAATATTCCCTGATGCCTATATATATATACGTATCAGTTCAGTTCAGTAGCTCAGTTGAGTCCAACTCTTTGCGACCCCACGGACGGCAGCACGCCAGGCCTTCCTGTGCATCACTCTTGGGTTTACGCAAACTCAAATCCATTGAGTTGGTGATGGAATCCAACCATCTCATCCTCTGTCATCCCCTTCTCCTCCCACCTTCAATCTTTCCCAGCATCAGGGGCTTTGCAAATGAGTCAGTTCTTCACATCAGATGGCCAAAATATTGGAGTTTCAGCTTCAGCATTAGTCCTTCCAATGAATATTCAGGACTGATCTCCTTTAGGATGGACTGGTTGGATCTCCTTGCAGTCTAAGGGACTCTCAAGAGTCTTCTCCTACACCACAGTTCAAAAGCATCAATTCTTCGGCGCTCAGCTTTCTTTGTAGTCCAACTCTCACATCCATACATGACCACTGGAAAAATCATAGCCTTGACTAGACAGACCTTTGTTTGCAATGTAACCTCTCTGCTTTTTAATATGCTGTCTAGGTTGGTCATAACTTTTCTCCCAAAGAGTAAGCATCTTTTAATTTCATGGCTGCAGTCACCATCTGCAGTGATTTTGGAGCCCCCAAAATAAAGTNGATTTGATTTAGGTCATATCAGAATGGTCTAGCAGTTTTCCCTACTTTCTTCAATTTCAGTCTGAATTTGGCACTAAGGAGTTCATGATCTGAGCCACAGTCAGCTCCTGGTCTTGTTTTTTGCTGACTGTATAGAGCTTCTCCCTCTTTGGCTGCAAAGAATATAATCAATCTGATTTCAGTATTGACCATTTGGTGATGTCCATGTGTAGAGTCTTCTCTTGTGTTGCTGGAAGAGGGTGTTGACTATGTCCAGTGTATTCTCTTGGCAAAACTCTGTTACTCTTTGCCTTGCTTCATATGTATGTATGTATGATTATGAATTATGATTTTCCACCTGAAAAATCCCATGGACAGAGGAGCCTAGCAAGCTACAATCCATGGCGTCATAAAGAGTTGGACATGACGAATGACTGAGCATGCACGCCTCATTCATACACTCACTGTGGTTTCCTTCTCCAGGGATTTTCCCAACCCAGGGATCAAACCTGGGTCTCCAGCATTGCCAGTCAAATTCTTTGCCATCTGAGCTACTAGGGAAACCCTACATACACTCATACATGAGACAAATATATAATAAGAAATAGATATCAAAATCACATTTTTACTCTGGACAGCTCTGAAAAACAGTAAGTTTTCTCTTTTCTTTCTTCCTTGAACTTCACTGTGAAGTCAGGAGACATACTCCTAGCATTACATCTGACATCCTGAGTGATGCTTACAAACTAAAGATGGCCCAGACCCCTCATTGGTAAGACCCGTTGGCAAAGTACAGGTTGTTCCAACTGTCTTGCTGGTGGTGTCTAGCAGATCACAAAATCACTTTCATGGTGTTATCATGTTTGCTCACTCACCCACCATATGGATTCAATCCTATGAAAAATGTCACAGCATAGATTATTCAAGCCATGCCCACAGTAAAAAATGTATTTGGAATCTACTGTTAAAAAAGAATTTAATGACACTTTGTTGTTTCTAGTAAACTCTGATTCTGGTATTTAAAATATATATACTCGAAAAGTCAAGAAACAAACTATTGATGTCATAACATTATTGTTTCTGTTTGTTTTGTAAATGAACTTCTTATTAATGTGTTTCACAAATTCAGTATTAAAAAAGTAGGGATTCTGTGGGAAAAGAGGATGGTAGAATTTTAGAATATGTTAGGATATGAATACAGGCCTTTCTTTGGTTAAAAATTTCATATACATGTATACACACTAAACTTTAGAAACTCCCACTGACTAGAGGAATGTGGAGAGAACCAGGGCATGAAGGAGGCGGGGATGGGGGCTGGTGGAGAAGCATTAGATCATCTGCTTCTCCCTGCCACACTGAAATTATCCCCCATATGGTGGTTTATGTTTCTGCGGTTTGCTGAGGACTTGAGCTAGTTTTAAGTAATTTTCTTCAAGGTCCTCTAAGCCAGTTTAAAATTATTTTGTGAGCAATTCATTCTATCACATGCTTTAGCAAAATCTACCACAATCTAATAAGCATCTGGATATGTTCTTTGAGATGCAGCCCAGAGTCTCCTTTCCTCAAATTTCAACTTTCTACCTCGTTGCAGCAAAATATTTTTACCTCCTTGATGTTTAAATGTTTCCCAGGCACCAAGTGTCTCGAGCCAGTCTTGCTATACAATCCACAAGAGACTCTTTGAGATTCGTGGTCTGTGTCTCCAACCAGAGGTTTTACAAAAGGAATTGAACATAAGATGGTAATAAATAGGTCATGACATGCTTGAGGGTTACAGCTTGTTTTGTTCTTTGCTTCATTTTTAATTCAGCCAGTACAGAGTATTTTTTGAGCGTCTATTATGTGAAAGACACTGAGCCAGGACTCTTTGGCCCTGGACCTTGCACAAGTTTTCTCTTCTTGTTCTACCCCAGGGGGATTACTATTTGTCTTATACATATCACACACATATACAGACCATCTTCATCTCCATCTGCTTTTTTTCTTTTTACATTTGGTGTTTGTTTAATGTTTTACATTCTGAGGTCACAAGATTGACTTAGAACAGTTTTCACCAAACTTCCCAGTTGAAAATTATCACCAGAGGTATTAAAAACAAGCAAATAAATAAACAAAAATACAAACAAACAGTTCTTGGTCCCTCTGGGCCAGTGTAAAATTATTTAAATATAAATAAAAGGGCTCACATGTTCCGGGGTTCAATAGTATTAAAGAAAAGACCAGGAATTTCATTATTAGGGGGTTAATTCTTTTCAACAGATTAGTCTAGGAAGAATTGGAGTAGGAAGTGATCTCCCAGGTCTTTTCTAACTTTAACAGATCACTTTTCAGACAATCGTGATGACTTTTCTCAGGCGTCTTGGTTGAAAAATTCCACCAACTCTCTTCTTCAGCTTCTGACCCTTATTAACCTGTTCTTGCCTTTGAACTTGCATAGCAGCTCTTTGCATTTTTCAGCAGTTTCTTTTGCACTAACTGCTTCAATCCCTCAAACTTTCATATAAATCTTTAATTATATTTTAATGCTTCAAAAAATTTTATGCCTACTAAGACTATGGTGGACTCCTTAAGAGAAGGGGCAAAATTCTTCATTTGTATTCACATAACGCTTTGCACTCAGGCGAATGAGGTTTTATTTCTAATTTAATTTTCCCTTTAAATATTAATATCTCACTGCATTGGTAAAGAATATATCTTTCAATCTTTATACCAAGATGCATACAATTTGGGAACCCTAGTTTTAGTCTAGCTAGTGCAGCTGTTAGGTACTCATATAACCCCTAATCCTTTATAAAAACTTAATCGGACAGCTGGCTTGATAATATGTAGTTTCAATAACAGCCTCTGTTGAGGAAAATAATATCCCATTGTAGTAAATCTTGCAGATTAATGATGTTTCTCTGCAAAAAAAAAAAAAAAAAAGTCTAATGGACAGGCAGGCTTTCTCTAAACTGGAAATCAAGCTACAAGCTGAAAAAAAAAAAAAAATCACATTTAATTTCTACTGTGAGAATGGAAGTGTATTCTTTGGATTTAGCAACTAGTGGTATCTTTGTTATATTAATGGTTTAATTTGACAGTTTCAGGGTGGTGTAACAGCTCTTTAAAGGACTTTTAACAAGGACGCTATTGTTAAAGCAAAACAGCTCTTTCATTTGAGCCATTAAAATTATAGAGGGAAAAATGAAAAATACCCTGGCAGCTAATTTTTAGTTCAGCTGCAACTTCTCCTGCTTAATCACCAAAAAGCCTCCACAAGGCAGTTCTTGTTTATACAGCAGTTTGATCTGGATCCTTGTAAAATTAACATAGGTTGACAAATTAAATTTAACACCACCACCCTCCAGGATGTTGTAAATGTAAAGGAGACTAAAGTAAACATTGCGAATGTTATTGCAATAGGGCAGTATGAAGTCAGACCCCATAAAACATAAAAAATCTTGCTTATGAATATAATTTAGTACAAAGAATATCAACAGTTAACATTAATTATTTTTTATATATACCGACATCATCTCTCATACGTTAATATGAAAGATGTGCTTGTTTCCTCCCAGATTTTTTTTAAAACCAGAATTTACCAGAGAGCTCTACTGGGTTCTTGAATTAAGCAGTTCAGTGGATTTGTACTATCACAGTTTAAAATCTTCGAGAATTCATAAAGTAAGCATCTTACATTGTTTGTGGTTAATTGCATTAGAACATTTAGCCTCTCTGAATCTTATCCTTTTTTGGAATTTGCAACTTATTCCCCAATAGAATTTAACAAGCAAGTCTCCTCAGCCTTGTGTGGGTTCATTCAGAAGTACAAATAAAAAGACACTACAATTTTAAATGAGAAACTTATGTTTAAAGTCTGACTTTGAAAGAAAGAGAAAAAATATATTATATCAATGTAATTCATTCAACATAAATATCTTCATTTGTAAACTGCTCAGTTTAATGAGAGCAATGAGGTGATGACAAAGAGGATCGTGAGAAGTTTGCTCTGATAGAGCCTCAGAAGGTAACCGAGTGACCCGGACTTTCCTGATGTTTGCCTGAATTACTTCCTGTGTCAGGGAATCTCAGTAGGGAAACCAAGGCCTAAAGGGCCTGAGGCTTCCTTCTCTAGATCACAGATAGCTCAGGCTACCAGCTACACCTGCTTGAGTCTTCACTGAAGAATGCAGACGTCCAGGGGCTTTAGAGATTCTGGTCGAGGACTCTGACAGAGGGTCGAGTCCAGGGGTGGCTGGTGGAACTGTAGGGGGCATGTGTGGTGACGATGCCAGTGTCAGCGTCTTGCGCTGACTGTCCTGAGATACCGTCTTGGCTCTGTTTTGCCTCCTCTGTTTCCTCCCTGTGCTTTTCTCTAGCCTTCCTAACCATTCTGTGAACTGACTTACTTCCATTAAATTCCTTTTCTGCTTAAATCTTCGAAGTAACTGTCGGTTTGTGGCACCAAGAACCCTGACTATGAGACCAGAAAGTTAGGACCAGAAGCTCTCCTGTGTCCTTGTGCCCATAGGTGATCAGGCTCTGGGGGCTGTGACTAGCCCAAGAAATCGAGATGTGTGATTAGCATTATTTAGATAAACTTTTCCTCACTCCAAGTGAAATTTGAGATTACACAGAAGGCAATCTAAAAAGATTTAAAAATAGAGGGAAATAAGCGGAAGCAAAAATAAAGATGCTGGCATTTGGATCAGATTGCTAAATGCATTACTTTATAGGGAGAGATGGAACTTGTGGGCACATGAGAACACTCAATTTAACCGGTTCTCACATTTTCTTCCCCGTAGAAGCTTCCTAAGGACCCCAAACAGTCAGAGGCTTCTGTGGATAAGGTGATGGATATGGAAATCTTAGCAATGTAAACTCAGCTACCTTCAAGGGATGGTTCGCAAATAATGGTCCTCAAGCTCCTCTGCCCTGGGATTGCTGCAGCTGATGAGTTCTTGCTTTTGGCTCTGCAACGTTCTTTAAGTCTTTTCTTTTAAAATACCAAAATATTTCCAAAACTTCAGTCATTCATGTGCTATCTTCACAATCCTGCTGTATTCATATATTATCTTTTTTAAAAATTTCTTTTTTATTATATCTATGCTAAGCCACTCAGTCGTGTCTGACTCTTTGCTGCCCTATGGACTGTAGCTTGCGAGGCTCCTCTGACCATGGGATTTCCCAGGCAAAAATATTGGAGTGGGCTGCCATTTCCTTCTCCAGGGGATCTTCCTGACTCAGGGATTGAACCCATGTCTCTATGCTTCCGGCATTGTCGGGCAGGTTCTTTACCACTAACACCACCTGAGAAGCCCCTTTTAATACCTAAGTACTACAATACCTTTATTTTAAATAGCATACGTAAGTGTAAAAGCTTGCTCTGCTCCATCTTTTTAATGTTCATGGAAATAAATTCATAGTAGTAAAATGGTTAAATATTTTTACTTTGCATGATGCAGAAAATTTTATCAAGTAAGCTAGGATTTTGCCCTTGTTTAAAAACTTGTGCACAGAAGTTAACATTTCGGAGTCTTATCAACTATAAGATGTCCAGATTTTTCTCTAACCCTTGATTTATAATTTGGCTGAGCATAGAATTCCAGGTTTAAATCATGTGTCCTCAGACCTTTGAAGGCATTTTCCTAACGCGTTCTATTATCATACTGTGATGCTGGTGAGAACTCAAAAGTTAGCTTAATTTATATTCCTTGTAAATTATTATTTTTTCCTCTCTGCAAGTTATATTCTTTTAATTTTTGGCCTTCTAAAAATACCATAAGATTATCTAGATTGCTTTTCTTTTTGATTCATTTAGCTGGAAATGAGCCCTTTTAATCTCAGTATCATGATTCCTCAGTACTAAGATTCTTTTTGATAATTTCTCTCTTTTAATTTTATATGTTTTTTATGAGACACCTGTTAGTTAGATACGGGACTTCCTGGATTGGATCTCAGTATTTGGGAGCTTTATCAGTAAGCATTTGGTCGGCAAAACGAAAGTCTTTCTCTGTATTCCCAGTAGAAAGTGTTTTAATACAAGGAATAAGCATTAGAAGGGTGAGGGAGTGAAAGTTTATTGAATTGTCACTGACTAGCTCACTCTGACATCCCCACGTGTGTGATTCTCCAGACATTCACCTTGAAGTTGCTTCAGATCTCATGGGCACCTTCTGCCCCTGCATCTGCCCATAGCTGTCTCCATTGTTCCCAGGGAACAATGGCCTCTTCTCTTCTACCTTCCAAGTCACAGTTATCCACTCTAGGCTCTAATCTGAAACTCTGGGAAACATAGTTTCTGCTTCTTTGGGATGCAGATAAGTCCTTAGTAGGTGTGGCAGAGATGCCGAGGGGATGGACACAATCCAGCACAGGCCCACACTGGTAGAGAGCATCCCCTAAATCTGCCATATGCCAGCCATGTGGCTGGGGGCTAATTCCTTAATTTCTTGATGCTTTTATCTTTCCAGCTATCAAGAGGGAATGGGCTTCCTTGGTAGCTCAGACAGTAAAGAATCCACCTGCAATGCAGGCCTGGATTTGATCCCTTCGTCAGGAAGATCCCCTGGAGGAGCATGGCAACCCACCCCAGTATTCTTGCCTGGAGAATTCCAAGGACAGAGGAGCCTGGTAGGCTACAGTCCACGGTGTTGCAAAGAGTTGGACATGACTCTCATTTTTACTTTCATCAAGAGGGAATAATATCCCTGGCTACTTCATAGATTTGTTGGGAAGACTGATTGAAATAATGGACACAAGGGGTGTAAATAGTATANGTAGGCTACAGTCCACGGTGTTGCAAAGAGTTGGACATGACTCTCATTTTTACTTTCATCAAGAGGGAATAATATCCCTGGCTACTTCATAGATTTGTTGGGAAGACTGATTGAAATAATGGACACAAGGGGTGTAAATAGTATATAGCACGTATTCAAGTGCTCTTAGTGTATGTTAGTTATTGTAACCTTTATTCTGACATCTAATTATCCTTGTTATTGCATCTCCATTCATGTCATTTTGCTCTAAAATTTGAAAAGCTTTTTAAACAGTATTTTCTAGTACATCTATTGATTGTTAATAGCAACAGTAATTTTAATCATTAAGGGAACTTTTTTATTCAGGCATTTCTTGCAGTGTCTTCTTCTCTGTTATTAGTTTATTCCTTTTTAAAAAAAAATACATTTATTTCAGTAAAGTATTCAGAAGATCAAGAGGTAAAATCTTGGTTCTAACTTTGCCATTTTATATGAAAGTGATAGTATTGAATCAAAAACTTTAGTTTAGACTAACAATTCTGTCTTTTTTGTGTTAGGTGACGTGCTAAGAACTTTCTTTNCTTTTTGGTCATCACTGGAAATGCCAAAGTGTTGTTGTTTTTTTTTTAAATAAATCACTTTTTCTACTAAATTTACAGTCAATTACTAATTTACCATCTGCAGTGAATATTTATTGAGAACGCGTAATCTTTAGAGGACTGTACACATAATTAAAAGTATATATACCCACATAAACAGACCCAAACTGGAGACTCTAAGGAGGCTGTGGTTTGATTTAAGACTTGTAGAAAGTTTAAAACCTTCAAGATGACTTACTCTTGTTTCAAAAATAGTCTCTAACGTGTTTCTGGAAAAGAGTGGGTAACATTTACAGAAGTGATGAAGAAATGTTAATAAACGTTTGTGGGTCTTCAAAGGGAGGATGTAGATGGTAAAGAATTGAAACTGAGTCACCAGCAAGAGAGGAGGGCCTGGCAACCCATTCCAGTATTCTTGCCTGGAGAATTCCATGGACAGAGGAGCCTGGCAGGCTACTGTTCACAGGGTTGCAAAGAGTCAGACATGACTGAAGCAACTTAGCATGCACACACCAGCAAGCACTTTAGAAATTGGCACCAAGGCACAGAGCAAGACAGGGTGCTGTCAGGACCGGAAATCTTATGTTGGGCTTTCAAGTTACCAATACAACTACTTTCTATATTATCTCTTCTCAAGGATACTTCCATTATGCAAAGAGGATTAAAAAGAAATGAATTTTGGTAGAGAACAGTCAGGTTTGGGAAAGTCTAGCCATTGGTTCTTGCCTGTATTTGGAATTCTTGTTAAGGAAGCAGAGCTAAATTTTGTGAAAAACATCTGTTTGAACTTCAGGGTACATCTCCTTGGAATTGAGAGATGGGTTTTCCTTTGGTCAGAAAGAAACCTGCTTCCTGTAACATCTCCTGGCAGCCTCTGGTTTTCTCTGTTCTTGCTACCTACTCATGTACTAACCATGGGTTTTCAGCTGCTTCCCTCATGAAATCTAATGAGATCACCACAAAACAGGCCCTGTGGATGACAGCCATCACTATGCGGAAATCAACAAGGGCTCCAACTAAATGCACCATATAAGACTTATCTTAAGAAATGAATCCTTGAAAACATCAGCCCAGCAATGACAGAAAAGAATTCTGCCTAGTTAGAGTTCTCTGCAGGAAGTGTTTTTGATATTGTTTTGGCTTGAGGGGAAAAAGAAAACAACAACACTGGACTTTGTGGGGGTTACCTAAGTGCACAGTGAAACTGCAAATTCAAACAGTTTGAATCCTGTCCTCCAAATACAGAAGTCTTATGTGAAAACAATCTCATTTTCATTTTGCTTTCTGGGAAGCCCTCCAAGGCACAGTGAACTGCCAACTTTTTGTGACCTTTAGTTCCTTAGCTGCTCCCAAGGGAAAATTGACCTTGGAGCTGTAGAAAGGAGGGAAATAATTTTCAAGCTGGTGTAGAACAAGGGGCAGAAGTTTTGTTCTTTCTGTTTCCTTATTGAACAAAGCATATGGGTTCTCCTGCACCAAGATTCTTAGCCCCTCTGAGGTCACAGACATGAGGACAAGCTGTGGACAAAGATGCACATTAATCCCACAGCCAGGATGCGGACAAGACTACCACACGGGATGGAGACCCAGGTGGCCAGTCAGGAGCAGTTCCCAGGAAAACATTAAGAATAAAAAATGATCAGTTCCTCTGCAGATTCACAACTTATATAGGGCTTTCTGACTCTTCAGAGCGTTTTAGGACTGAAATGAAGTTTTAGGCACAAGAATTTCCCCTGTAACTTTAGTTGGGACTAAAGATGGAGTCTCAATCTGTAGGAGAACTCCTTAGGTTTCCTGTGTGTGAGTGTATGTGTTAGTTGCTGAATAGTGTCTGACTCATTGAGACGAATACTGTAGCCTACCAGGCTCCTCTGTCCATAGAATTCGCCAGTCAACGATACTAAAATAGATAGTCATTCCCTTCTCCAGGGGATCTTCCTGACCCAGGGATCAAACCCAGGTTTCCTGCACTTTGGCAGATTCTTTACCATCTGAGCCACCAGGGAAGTCCCCTTAGGTTTCCTATCATTTGGCAACTGCTTGACCCATGAGACATCCATCTGGTCACAGAGTTAACCAAGAAAGGAGTGGTGTACATCAAGAGACACCACGGGGGCTCTTTATGCCGTATACATGTACACTGTCCCGCAGGCATGGAATAGATTAAGGGACAGTGATTTGTTGCCAATTGCTTCTCTCAGCAAGAATTTTTTGAGATCTTACTTTGCTCATAGACATATGGATTTGAAGGGTTTTTGCCTTAGAGGCAGACTTTATTAAGTAACAATTAATGTCTTGTTTCCAATACTCAATGAAAATCTAATTAGAATAACAACACTACCACAGTGACCCTAGCCCCAAGCAGTCACTATCTGAGTGGGTCTCTGCAGCCTGGGAACAGGCTGTATAGTCATTCAGCATTTTTAATTTCTGAAAATAGCTGTGTATCCCATTCCTATCATTTGTAAACCCTAGGAATCCAGAGAACTGTTTGTGTAAAAGAAAAAAAAAAAAAAAAAAGGCAAAGAATTTGGAGTCCCAAGCTGTCTGGGACTTGCCTGCTGAGTGATATTGAGAAGGGCACTCACCTTGAATGAGTCTCAGGTTCCTTATCTCAAAGGATATCATCAGAAAATGACTCTCCTCTTACAGGGCTCTTATGAAGATTAAATAAAACCATACTGGAAAGTTTTAACATACTTAGCTTTCTCAAAGACAGAAATTTGACTGCAGAAATAAACTTCAAAAAAATTCCTGGTATAACACACGAAAAATTTGTGTGTTACATTAAAATCAAACAAACTAAACGATGTTTGTGAACCAGGAAAGAGAAACAATTTTCTCTCACAGTTTCAGAAAGAGACTAATGGACTAACATGTGGGCAATTGTTTATGTGCATGTGTTGTAGTTACTTTTCTGGAAAAGAGGAAAACCACTGTGATATTGATTTTTATGCCTGTACAGGATCAAAGATACCATGGAGGCGGTGGTGCCATAAATATGTACTCTGAGAATCCAAGCAAATAATTTAGAGAGGACTCCTGTGTCTTTTACACTTAAAATACAAATAGTATAGCTATTTGGTGGGTATTTTTCCCAGAACAGAGTGTAGAGAACATGAGTTTTGGAGTCAGACAGACTCCAACCTAAATTTTACCTCCTCTCACTAGCTCTGTGACTTGAGCAAGTATGTAAATTTATTAAAGGGATTAAATGGAAAAAAAAAAAAAATAAAAGCAATAGTTCAATTCTTGGTCCTAAGAAGTACCAGATAAAGATGAAATGTTGCTATTTGTCCCTCTATTTCACCTCAACTTTTCTCTTTATCCTAATGTTTTAGTTAACAAAAATGATAGTATGTGAGCAGAGTTCATGTGGGGCCAGATGCATTAGAAAATGGTGTTCCGTGGACTTGGTGATGCAATCTCTGTTTTTAATGCCTTTGCTGTCATACTCTTAGGTATGTATGAGGTGGGTCACTTAAGAAACTCTTTGTTAACCAACCACATCTCATGATGGCATTTCTTTACCTTGATCTTGTAAATGCTCAGGAATTGTGGCTGCTTTGGAATGTCTGCCAGATGGCTAATTTAATTTTTAGGATGTATCTGAAAAAATAGTGCAAGCCTCATTCTGTCTACATTCCTTGGGTTCAGTTGAGTGGATATTAGCGAGGTAAAGTGAGATAGTAATTAAAGCCCTGAGTTACCAAAGAAAGATTAAGATGGTGTAATTTCTTTCTCTGGAAATGGTGCCGATGTTGTACTCTGGTTGGGGCTCATGAATCTCTGGAAGAGAAAGGGGCAGAGATCTAGCCTGAGAATTCCCTAGGTTTCTTTAGGATGTATTCAGGACTCCAGTGATTGCCACTAGGAATGGAAACACTTCCCTTTGCTCCTCACCCACTCCTCCCCTTACCTTTCCTCAAAAAAGGTCCAGTCGATGCTGGCCTTTTGGTTATAGTGGTACCCAATGGGCCGGGGACATGGCACATCCAAGGGCCAGTGAAGAACCTCTGACTTTGTTAGTCAGCTTGCTTTCCTCAATGACTGCCCCCAGTTTAAGCTCCTGCATGTGCTTAATTCCATGACCACTTGGGGAATGCAGTGGCTTGGGAATGAGGCAAGGTAGAACCCTGGCTCAGCCTCTGACTGACTGAACTTGGGCAAAATAATTATCTTCTGAGTTCTAACTCCTGACATGTCAAAGGAATAATACTGTCTATATAATCTAGTCAATCTCAAGAATAGTCTTCCACCACTTAACATATCCAATATGCATGAAGTGGGAAGAAAAGCTGGGTGTTCTCTCAAGGGGCCACCAGCATTTTGGTCTCAAGCGCAGGTAGGACCTAGTGTGGGACACACAAGCTACCGGTCTGTGGGTGAATCTGGCCAAAGCGTCTGAAGTGCTGACGCCCTTCTCTTTCAAACCACCTCCATCATTATCTCTAAGAATTCTGGAAACTGGCCAGATGTATATTTCACATTTTACTGAGCATAATATTATCACAGAAATTTATCAGTTTCTCATAATTCTTCCAGAACATTCCCGGGAGTCAGCCCCAGATTCATCC
Source organism: Neotragus pygmaeus (assembly GCA_006410875.1). Taxonomy (NCBI): domain Eukaryota; kingdom Metazoa; phylum Chordata; class Mammalia; order Artiodactyla; family Bovidae; genus Neotragus; species Neotragus pygmaeus. The sequence continues at coordinate 254,942 of SJYV01038756.1, read as the reverse complement.
AAAATCACAAATGGGGTGATTTCTGCCTGGGCTGCACTCTCAATGGCCTCAACTCCTGCCTTGAGTTAACCGCAGGAGCCACTTAAAACTTCTGGTCACAAACTTCACAAGGGGATCATTTCAGTTCCATGAATGATTGACAAAGGTAGTATCAAACATAGCTGGTCTCACACATGGCCCAACTCCTTCCCCAAAGGCAGTTCAAAAAAAGGGGGGGGGGCCTCCTTATCACCAGGTTTCTAATAATTACAAGAACCAGGAACCACTACACAGAACTGCCAGACATACGCAGTGACAACAGGACGATATTTCTAAGGCGAGCTATGTTCAGACCTAAAGAAGAGTGATCATGCTCACTAAAAATCGCATATTTCCAGAATGTGTACTTGGAAGGAAAGATTCCATGTTTTTTGAGAATTATGCAACAACCTCAGGCCCCCGCTAGAACAACTTATTCTAGAGCTAGTCTGTTTTCTCCTATAAACCTCCAGCAGCAGGAGACGCTTCTCCTCAGGCACAAGCTCCTGTATCTGTGGTGGTACCAGATACCCAGTTTGTGTGTGAATCTTTTTCACATTTGTTTATTATAGAGCTGGGAAGGGCCCTGTGACGTTTACTGCTCTGGGCAGGATAAAAACGTTCTCTGGTCTGGAAAGAATACAGGCTATAGCTTCAGAAAAAGATACCTTCTATGTTACCTTGTGTCTGTTCTTTAGAAAGAATCAGCAAGGGCTTTAGCGATCCTTCGTCAAAGGTAGGAAATAACTTGGTATTAGTAAATGATTGACCTGTTGCCTGGGGTGATCAGTTTAGGTAAATAAGCTTGATTCTGCTCCAGCAATTTCAAGATTTTTAACTCCCCAGGTTCCAGAACGGAGAAGAGCAATAGGGCTTCCTGAGAGACCTTGTTATTTGAAGCTGACAGTCCTCTGCATGGACAGTGTGTTCCTCAGAATAATCGCTAACTGTCCTCTCTGGTGTATCTTGAATCCATGAAAGCAAAATTCTGGAACAAAGCCATGACCAATGAAAGAATTTCAATAAATAGGATTTTTTTTTAATAATGAAAGATTAAAAGTCTTTTGAAATATGTAGAGCAACAACAACAATTTTCAAAGGAGAGAGAAACTGGGAGAAAATTACAGTGCATTCTTCAGAACACATTAGTGGACAAATGATTGGACTAGCCCAATACACACACCCCCTGACCACGCAGAACATCATGAGATGCTCTGGCTACAAGGTTGGGTCAAGTGTTAGCTTTGTGATCTTCAGAGAAATGCCTGTGAGCAGACAGAGCACCTACCTTGACTGCTGCTTCTCAATCTGGTTTCTTCCCTCGGCTTCTTTCCCGATTCAGCAGCGGTGGCCTGCGACTGCTCTAATCTTTGTGTGAGATTTTGGGATGTTTGGAAGAAGCATGGAAACAGGCTTCTACATTCCCCCCAAGCACAAAATTTAGATGTTCCCCTCCGTTTCCTTTCCTGGCCTCTCTGGCTCCTGCAGACAGTGGTCACGAGCAGTAACTTGCTTGCAGCCAGGTATGTTGACAGATATGAAGGCAGGAGCCCGTGCTGGTCTCAGCTGCCCTGACTGGCCAATCATTACATACCAGGTCAGACTCTCAGTCCTGCTCAAACCCAACCAGAGATCTGAGCGACAGTCAGATAGCAGCACCACAGGGAGCAAAAGAGAGATCTGTTAGCTATTTAACAATCCAGATAAGCAAATACTTTACAGGTGGATCTATGAAGTAGACAGGACAATCATATCGGAGAGGAAAATCCCTTTTATTTCATACCTTTTTATTTTAGCAATGTCAGAAGGGAATTTGGAGGTCACTTAATCAATTTTTTTGAAGTTTAATAAGGACATGTCTTTTATTGACCTCCTGTCTGGGGAGAATCATCTGGAAGTACCTTGAACAAATATGGCTATCATTTACTGAGGGTGTACTATAGTTTAGGCATTTTATATATATTGCCACAAATCCTCATAATTATAACCTTGAGATTTTATTCTTTTTTTATGGATGAAGGGACAGAGGTTCAAAGGGGCAATGGTCAGGCAATGAATAGGTGTCTAGTCAGGATTTTAGGGCTTCCTAGGCACTAGTGGTAAAGAACTCTCCTGGCAATGTAGGAGATGTAAGAGATGCAGGTCCGATCCCTGGATCGGGAGGATCCCCTGGAGGAGGGCATGGCAATCTGCTCCAATATTCTTGCCTGGAGAATCTCATGGACAGAGAAGCCTCGTGGACTACGGTACATAGGGTCGTGGAGAGTTGAACATGACTGAATTGACTTAGTACACAGCACTCAAGCCATTAAGTTGGTGGTAATGTTAAAATAGCAATATGACATGAACACAGATTCTCTCAGAAATGCTCCTCACGATGCCCACTCGCTCACTTAGCATCCCATTCCACATACGAATGCTTTTTATTACCATGACCTACCTGTTTGAAATGGCAGCTCATGAGTTCTAGCTCTTTCCTGCACATGAGGCACTCAGGGGGGCAGTTGAAAAATGACGGAAAAGGGCTCAGAGACTAGATTCTGCTGCCAACGCTGCCCTAGGCCCGGTGGGTCTCTCTCTGGTTTTATTTTCTCTCCTGTAACATTAGCACTGGGACAAATGCTCTTTGGTCCTTTGCACATCTAAAGTCATAAGATTCTAAAGTCTCAGTCATAAATATCACTGTCACATTTCTCTCAATCTTTTCTGGTGTGTGGCAAGTTATTTCTACACCCACTGGTTGCTGGTGGGGGATACTTCTGCAAAAGGCAATCTAATATCACATTTCACAGAGACCATGAAATGAAACTCTCTGGGTCCTGATTGAGAAAACACCCACTGGGGATCAGGGAGGAAAGTGTTTAGGCCAAAAAAGCAGAGATATTCTCAGGTTAAACAAAGAAGCACTTTCAGTGGCCTCCCTGTTCACCAAGAGCTCAGCTTCTAGGGCCTTTCTCCACAGGATAAATCTTGTTCTTTAGACCCCTTAGATTAAAGCCATGTGCTGGCCCAAGTCTTCTCTGGATGGGATGATGCTACTGGACAGAGGCTGACACTTCTGGGTCCCCCTTCTCCATCCATCCTATCCCCAAACACTGCCCAGCTGTGCAAACATCCTGGACTGAGCAGCACTTTGGTTTACTGGCACTCATCCAGGCCATCCAGCCTGGGTGAGGTTTGAGGCACATGGGTTTTGGCCATGATCCCTCCATTGCAATCCTCCATCCAGAGAATGAAAGGTTTCAAGTCTTAAAGATAATAACACTCATTTAGTCATAGTGAGTGGATCTGCAGAGGGGTAAACAAAGAACACACTGCTGATCAAGAAGAATTTCTTTGGGGTAGGGCAGGGGGAGAATCCACAACAAAAATCCAGGATACTCAGGCATCTCAAGTTCAGGAAGACACAGAAAAGGAAACACTTTCCAAGTTGGAGGAATGGGATTTGGTCTCTGCATTGAGTGCTAACTGGGTACAGCTGTCCATGGAACTGGGTGACCCCCAAACCTTTCTCTCCCGAGTTTAAACTGCTGCCCTGGACAATGTGGAGAGAGGATAGTCTGAGCACAGACTTCTGCAGGAAACGTGAAGAAAGTTCACTTATGAAAAAGAGAGGTGATTTCCTATCTCAAATAGCAGTTTATTTATATAGTTAGTTAGTGAGTTAAAGATGTTCAACCAAAAAGAGCCCAGACAAACCCAATTCTTGGCAAAAGTGTGGTATAATCAATTATAATTTTTTTTTTAGCCTGGGAAAGAACATAAATTTAGGTCATTCCAATAGCTTCTTTACAGTGGACGCTTTTAAAAATGTATATTTGATTTGAAAGGGAATTTTATATCCCTTTTAAAAAACCCTGATCACTCGGTACAAAGAGAAGGCAACCACAAAAATAAATACAATGCAAAAAAACTTTAAAAAGATAAATACAATAGAAACAAAATAATATTTAACATTTGCTTACCTGGATGGTAAAGAGTCTACCTGCAATGTAGGAGACCAGGGTTTAATCCCTGGGTCAGGAAGATCCCGTGGAAGAAGGCATGTCAACCCACTCCAGTATTCTTGCCTGGAGAATTCCATGGATTAGAGGAGCCTGGCAGGCTACAGTCCACGGGGTCGCAAAAAATTGGACATGACTGAGCAACTAACNTGGAATGAAAAGTGACCTTTTCCAGTCCTGTGGCCACTGCTGAGTTTTCCAAATTTGCTGGCATATTGAGTGCAGCACTTTCACAGCCTCATTTGTCAGAATTTGAAATAGCTCAACTGGGATTCCATAACCTCCACTAGCTTTGTTCATAGTGATGCTTTCTAAGGCCCACTTGACTTCACATTCCAAGATGTCTGGCTCTAGATGAGTGATCACATCATCACTATTATCTGGATCGTGAAGATCTTTTTTGTATAGTTCTTCCGTGTATTCTTGCCACCTCTTCTTAATATCTTCTGCTTCTGTTAGGTCCATACCATTTCTCTTTTTTATCGAGCCCATCTTTGCATGAAATGTTCCCTTGGTATCTCTAATTTTCTTGAAGAGATCTCTAGTCTTTCCCATTCTGTTGTTTTCCTCTATTTCTTTGCATTGTTCGCTGAAGAAGGCTTTCTTATCTCTTCTTGCTATTCTTTGGAACTCTGCATTCAGATGCTTATATCTTTCCTGTTCTCCTTTGCTTTTCACTTCTCTTCTTTTCACAGATATTTGTAAGGCTTCCCCAGACAGCCGTTTTGCTTTTTTGCATTTCTTTTCCATGGGGATCGTCTTGATCGCTGTCTCCTGTACAATGTAATTTTTCTCTTTTGATTTTCATACTATCTTATTTAAGTTGGTATTCTTATTAAAGGTTGGTATTCAACCTTTACTATATATTTGCCTTCACTAGTGGTAATTTTCCTTTCCTATAGATTCTTGGGCTTCCCTGCTGGCTCAGTTGATAAAGAATCTGCCTGCAATGCCAGAGATCCAGTTTGGATCCCTAGATTGGAAAGATCCCCTGGAGAAGGGAGTGAATATCCATTCCAGTATTCTTGCCTGGAGAATTCCATATACAAAGGAGCCTGTCGAGCTACAGATGATGGGGACAGGACTGAGAGAATCTTACTTTAGATTCTTACTTTTTTAAATTTAAATTTATTTATTTTAATTGGAGGCTAATATTTTACTGGTCCTTCCACACATGAACATGAATCTGCCACGGGCGTACACATGTTCCCCATCCTGAGCCCCCCCTCCCGTCTCCCTCCCCATACCATCGCTCTAGGTCATCCCAGTGCACCAGCCCCATGGATCCTGAATTGAACCTGGACTGGCAATTCATTTCTTATATGATATTATACATGTTTCCATGCCATTCCCGTAAATCATCCCACCCTCTCACTCTCCTTTGCCCTCTCCCACAGAGTCCAAAGGGCTGTTCTATACATCTGTGTCTCTTTTTCTGTCTCACATACAGGGTTATCGTTACTATCTTTCTAAATTCCATATATATGCGTTAGTATACTGTATTGGTGTTTTTCTCTCTGGCTTACTTCACTCTGTATAATCGGCTCCAGTTTCATCCGCCTCATTAGAACTGATTCAAATGTATTCTTTTTAATGGCTGAGTAATACTCCATTGTGTATATGTACCACAGCTTTTTTATCCATTCATCTGCTGATGGACATCTAGGTTGCTTCCATGTCCTGGCTATTATAAACAGTGCTGCAATGAACATTGGGGTACATGTGTCTCTTTCAATTCTGGNGCTTTTTTATCCATTCATCTGCTGATGGACATCTAGGTTGCTTCCATGTCCTGGCTATTATAAACAGTGCTGCAATGAACATTGGGGTACACGTGTCTCAATAAGGTAAAGTAATAAACACACTTTTGGAAAGCTACTTAGAAAAATGTTTGAGAAGAGCTTTAAAATATTCACACCATTTAATCTAGTAATTTCATTTCAGGAAATTCATTTTCAATAGGAAATCTATTCTGAAGAATTAAACTAATGTTTGGAAAAATAAAGATGTCTTCTGAAGAATATTCCTAATAGAGACAAACTAGAGATTGCTTAAGCGTACCTCATAGAAGAATGTTTAATGGTGGCACAGCTGCTTTATTCAAGCAGGCATCAAAAGAAAAGATAAGACAACTCTGTGTCTATCTCAGTAATGCTGGGACACGCATTTAATTTCTAAGAAAGGCAGAAATTTTTTTTTAAACTGCCTTCTTACAATTTTGTATATACTATTTTTCTATTGTAAAAATGAGTCAGTGGCAATGAGTTCTTAATAGACCATATAAACATTCTAAAGAGCCTTGGTTAGTTATATGCCCCTCTTTCTGAAATCATCTCTTAATAAGCCAAAATTGCTACTAATGGTCAAATGCATGTTGTATTTCTATTCCTTAAAGAGGGTAAGGATCCTCCTAGACACTGAGATGATCTTACTGTTATAAAGTCTAAATGACCGTGAGAGACACTTTTCTAACTACAGTGAGAAAATATTTCAATAATAACTTAAGTAAAAATTACCTTCAACAAATATCTTCCATTTTGTCATCAGTTTCTATCTGGTGTCAACCATTATTACTTGGTTGGCTTGGTGAGTGGCTCTCACCCCAGGGGTCTCCTCACAGGGTGCTGCACTTTGTAAGCAAAATCTAAGAGGAAAGTGTTGTGTTCTGCCAATCTTGTCCTTAATCACTACGACTCACACCAGAATCACAGTTCTTATATTCATATCGAATACTCTTGACTGTCATCAGTTACACTTTTCAGTAAGTTTTAGAGTAGGTATTTTATACATAATATAGGATTTTATACAACTCTACTGTTTTATGTTTTATTATTTCCATTTTCTTGAAAATAAATCATTCTGGGAATTTTTTTTTAATACTGTTTTATCTTTTTAGAAATAAAGCCAGAAAACAAACAACAACAAAAAAAATGTGACAAGCAATGCTTTATTGTTATGTAGTCTCTAGAACATGAAGGATATTCAGTAACTATTAAGAAAAAGCATAGTTATCAATCCTCAGGCAAAGTGAATTTTGTGAGCAAGAAAATTACTAGCATGTTTCAGGTAAAAAATGGCTGTTACTAATAGAAATGTGGAGCAAGTCCCTCTGGAGTTCCGACACTGGTTGTCTCTGCTAATGAGACTCACTGGATACTTGCCGAATGCTCTGCTTCCCTGGGCTGCAGCAGAAATAGGAGCTCTTTATACCTCTTCACTGAGAGATTTATTATGAATACATTATGTATAGATGGAGGACAGCCAGTTCTCTCTTCTTTTTAGATTTTATCAGCAGCTCAGCTGTTTGGGATTGAGTGTGTAATATAGTATGAGTTATGAATTGTACTTAATTCTTCCCTGGGTATCAGGGAATAGCCATTATCCAAGCATGGAGGAGAGCAAATCCCTGCTGGTATTCTCTGGCTGGTGCTGAGCCCAGTTTCATGCCCAGAGGGAGATGTGCTAACAACCTCCGGGGTTTTCTCCGTGTCTGAGGACTGTGCGGCCGTGTGACAGCCATGAGGCCCCAGGGACCATTTCTGAATACCTGGGGACACACTGGGTACCAGCGCACCCTGCAGAAGAGGAAGGGCATGCGCGTCTCCTGGAAACTCGGAGTCTCTCTGCAACCTTTTTGCTCCCTTTTCTATTCTAGCTGCCTAGCATTGCCCATTGCCGTCCCCTGGACAGGAAGGAAAAGGACAAGGGAGCAGGTTGTTCGCTGACTGTTTGATAGCGTTTGTCCTTTCGAGGCCTCCAAACAGTCAAAGCCAACACTCACCAATTAACCACTGTCAATATTTTTGCCTTTCTACCTAATTTTTTCCCAGGAGGTTGTTGAGTTCACTCATGTAGAGTGAGAACAATAACATCCAGACACTTGAGTGCACTTAACTCTCTCTTTTTCGAAAAACCAGGTAAAAATACCCCACACTTCACACAGAATATTTACAAGGTTACACTGTGCAAACAATACTTACAAAAGGAAAATCTTAATATTTTCCACCCCAGATTTTTTATCAAAGTTTCTTCTTCTTCCTACTCCTTGAAGGAAGATATTTTACTCTTTAGACTGTCTTGGGGACTCCCTGGTCATCCAGTAGTTAGGAATCCAACTGCCAATGCAGGGGATACGGGTTCCATACCTAGTTCAGGAAGATGCCACATGTCTCAGGGCAGCTACTGAGCCTGTGCTCCAGAGCAAGAGATGCCCCTGCGGTGAGAAGCCCGCGCACCACTAGAGAAGCCCCTGCTTGCTGTAACTAGAGAAGGCCTGAGCAGCAACAAAGACCCAGCTCAGCCAAATAAAAGACAGTGTTTCAAGACTGTCTTTAGGGCTGTTTCTCTCTCTCTGCCCTGGAATATATGGTTTAAATTCACACAGTTCCCCCAGAGAAGTGACCCTCGCCACCGGCACCCCCACCTCATCGCCTTGTTCTCGAAGACAACTGCTGTGTGGACTTGGTCCGGATCACGGCTCCATGAGTCCTGGCTTGTTGTATGACAAGGTTAGGAAATGGCTGAGAACTTCATTCTGCTGCCATTTCTGCCACAGGAAGGGTTTTTGCTGCTACCACCTGAAAGCACCTGTGCATCTTCACTCATCCTCTCTAGGGCATTTTTTTTTTTTTTAATCTCTGACTACAGTAGATTTAAGTGGTCTTCTTTATGTTAAGAACAAAACAAATCACTTCCCATGTCTCACCCCTTCAGGTGACTGTCCTCTTTTTTTTTGGCTGTCGAATTCTGGAAACAGAGGCCAGTGCTGTGACTTTGGCTCCCTGATCAGCTCTCTCCTTCCAGCTGGAAGCGACCTCCTACCCTTGTGTTGCTGCTCTTCATCCTTATATCCGTGGAAACGACAACTCCAAATGGCTTTATTCTTCCTGGCCTCTGTGAGGGCCTGCTAAGTCAGCTCTTTTCTGGAAACTTCTTACATTTTTGTATATATTATTGGGCTTCCCTAGTGGCTCTCAGCTGGTAGAGAATCTGCCTGCAATGCGGGAAACCTGGGTTTGCTCCCTGGGTTGGGAAGATCCCCTGGAGAAGGGAAAGGCTACCCACTCCTGTATTCTGGCCAGGAGAATTCCATGGACTGTACAGTCCATGGGTGACATGGCTGAGTGACTTTCGCTTTCACTTTCCATTCCCTTGTGATGCACGATGCACACCTTCGGGAGTGCCTGTCCTTCTCTGACTGCTCTCCTTTGGCCTCCTTTGCTGGCTCTTCTCCCTACTGCTTGTCTCCCAGTTTAAAGCTTCCAAGGGTCTTTATTCCTTCCTTTTCCCACCCTTAGTGATTTCATCCACTTCCCATGTTTCTAACCACAGCACCATTATGCAGATGACACCAAAAGTTTCATTTCTAGCACAGACTCTTCTAAAGTTCCAAATTTATGTGTCTAGCTTCTGCTGTGGTCTTCCGGGTACACCTGCCTGCAGGTGTAGGCACAACAAATGACAGATTCTCCATTTACTCCATAAGCCAGCCACTCATGCGGCCCCTCTGATCCCCACAGAATGCCTCTGCTAAACCTGTCAATAGTTCACTCAGTTACTCAGACTTGAAACTTTGAATTCTAATTAAATTCTTCCCTCTTCCTCACCCCCTGCATCCAACCAGTTACCTATTCTTAGTATCTGACTTCTCAAAAAGACATCAAACATGTCTCTTCCTTTAACCTTCACCTGACACCCTCTCACTACCTATCTTATAAGCAAGATCAACAGAGCCCTGACCGGTCCTTTGAGTCCAGCCTAATTTGTTCAAATTTAAAAGGTGATCATCTCAAGATAATAGTGCTGATTACATCATTTCCCTCTTACCCACAGATCAGGTTCAAACTCTGGTCACTGGTGTTTAGGGCTCTCCTCAACAAAGTTCTAATGTATTATTCCAGCCTCATATCTCACCAGGCCCCTTCCTCTGACTCTATGCACTTACTTTGCTGATAGCTTTTGTAAAATATTCTCTCATCCCAATTCTGTCCACCAGTGTTTAAAACTCATATCGGGTAAGCTGCTTACCCTATGCCTCAGTTTCTTCACCTGTAAAATGGGCATGATCATATTGATTGTCATAAAAATTGTTGTGCATGTTGGAATGCATGCAAAGTGCCTGGAACAATGCTCATACATACTAAGTGCTGAACTATTGTTACTGTTATTATTAGTCACTCTCTGTTACTTGGAAACTAGAGGGGAAAAGGGATGATCAATTGAATTCCTTATCTTAAATACTTAGGGTCTGGAAGGTTCTCTTCCCTGCCCCTGAAGCACTGTTCCTCTCCACCTTGTTGGCTGATGTGGAGATAACAGCTTAGCTTCGACCTTGTTGACTGTAGCTGTCACTTGCCCTCTGGGTCACCACCTAAGCTCTGTCATTGCCCACTTTTAAAATCTCAAGGCACAATATCCTACTTTCTGATCACGACTTACTTTTCTTCTTCCTCATTGTGACTTGACTTCTATTTCCTCTAAGCTGAGAGCCAGAGTAGGCTCTATATTGTCCTTTGGCTGGCTACAACCAAGTTGTTACTTGCCACTTTTATCTGCAGAATTATTAATTATAACTATCTGAAAGCTGCAATGATCATTGTGAAGACACGTTGTCTATCTATACATACCAATCATATGCACAGCCCCCAAAGGCACATGGAAATAGTAACATGATATTTTCTAACAAAGTTTTCATCTAACAACCAACATTTTACTTCTCTAATATTTATCATTTATAGAGTGGGCTAAATAAGGTTTTAGAAAATAATAGTCATTAAATACTGGATAACTATCTTTAAACTTCTCTGGGAAAGGAATTTTTGTCATCCTAAGAATATTCCAACAGAGCAGGAAATAAGAACAAACACGCCTTTCCTTAATGTTCTACACTCCATGGATTGATATCATCCCTAATTTTAGCCCTACACAGGTGAAGGCATTTTCCTCCAATTTTTGGAATCATTTTTCTGTAATCTTTTCATTTTCAGTTACTGCTCTTGTCCCTTCCAGTTTCATTATATAATAAAGAGGCATTAAAATGTTTCTACTTCCTCTCTTTATGTATACAAAACCCTGAATAATGTATGTGAAAGCACTCTGTAATCTAAAGTAGTGATTCTCAACCTTGAATGCACATCAGAATCCCCTGGGGGAGCTTTTAGGAAACACAAGTGCCCAAGATCCCACTCAAGACCTATGAAGTCAGAACCTCTCTGGGGTGGGAGTTGAGAAGGAAAAATATGAAAAGCTCCCCTGGTGATTCTGTCTACCCAGGCTTGGCACCCCTGCTTATAAATGTAAGATTATCCTTTGCCAACAAGCTCTCTGACTTCTTGGGATCAGTTTCTCTGGTTGGTCTTCCAGTACTTTCAAATCTTCAGATGATAATCCGGTGGACTGCCTTTCCCATGTCTGAGGAGCAGCTCTCTTCACCAACCTTTTTGTTCTAGGAATGCCTCCAGCCCTTTGACCAGTTGAAAAATCACAGCTTGTTTGCAAGAAAAGAAAAATATTGGGGCACCTTACTTGTTTATCATGCCTTCCAGTAAGTCATTATATGAGGATATTTAAGTTTAATTAGGGCATTTTATACGTGTACTGGGTTACTGAGTTCAGAATAAAGTTACCGAAGCAGCAAAATCACAAGGAAAACGATATTTGAACAAGAAAAGGTTAGCAGGACATTTATCCTATGTTAGGTATTTCCTCCTATATTGCATTGGGGTTTCTAGGTGGTAACTAAATAAAGAACTGATAAAGAACCCACATACCAGTGCAGGAGACAAGAGATACAGGTTTGATCCCTGGGTCAGGAAGATCCCCTAGAGGAGGGCATGGCAACCCCTTCCAGTATTCTTGCCTGGAGAATCCCATGAATGGAGGAGCCTGGCGGGCTATAGCCCATATGGTCTCAAGTGTTGACATGACTCAAAGGACTTACGGACCAGGTAGGACAAAACGAGCTGTTACGTCAGGACAGGGAACAGTCAGTTTGCTCTTTATTCTGGAACACCAACTGCTGCTGGACTCTTTCTAAGGGGTGTTACTTGGGAATTGGGAGAGCTCAAGAGAACACACGACAGTTTTTAGTTAAAGCATTTTCATTACCCATTTCTCACAAATTGGAATAGTAGCCATTTTTCTGAACTTAATTAAAAACAGTGTAAACAAGGTTCTTGGGAAGCCAGTCTCTAAATAAAACAAACAATTCAAGTCACCACCATGAAATGATACATACCATCAACAACAAATGGCATTTTAGATTATGTAGTGACTACACTTAAAAACACAGAGGGAAGGATGAAACAAGAGTTAAGTGAAGAATAAGAGGAAGAGGATGAAATCCTCTGATCTGGCCGGCATCACTGACTCAACGGATATGAGTTTGAGCAAACTCCAGGAGATTGTGAAAGACAGGGAAGCCTGGTGTGCTGCAGTCCATGGGGTTGCAAAGAGTCCAACATGACTTGGCGACTGAACAATGAGGAAGAGAGGAAATCTTTAACATACCTCCGGGTGGCATCTGGGGAGGTGGGGATGGTGACCCAGGTCAAAGAACACATGATCTCATATATTTAAGAAAATTTATTCTCACCTACCTTAGGTACTACGCTGCCCTCGGGGGGCCCTTAACCTTGAAGCTCATGAGTCCCTTCCAGGTCTGTTTACTGAAGGCCACTCTCTTACCCAGTGTTTACTCAAATCACTCAATGTATTGGTGCCTCTAGGCGACATGTTCCCAGTGGGGGTGACACTGCCCCAAGGAAGCAAAAATTGGTTTTGGGGGAATTAAAAACCCTTCTTTCTATAGGTAAAGCATAAAGAGTATTTAATACCCAAACAGATGTACCATGCAGTGTATCTGTGGAATTAAAATGTCATTGTTTGGGGTGTGGGGGCGCTGAGCAGGAATAGAAATGGCCCAAAGTTCTCGCTGGCGTTGCTATAAAGAAAACCAGGCTGAGAAATAGCACTCCAGACAGAACTCCCCAGTAGTCACATGGACAGCTGACTTGTCTGGGCTGGATCTCCGACCCTGAACTTCTTATCCTTAAGTGGCAAGTCTGTCAATGCCACCAGTGATTGTTTCCCACAGGGCACCGTTCAAAAGGTGAGCTGGAAGTGGAAGATCCTCTTCCCATTCCCTGCCCCAGAGCACTAATGGGTTGGGAATCAACTCAATTCTCTCTTTCTTTTAAATAGTCCCACCAAGCATCTCCCAAGTCATTTCTTCACCTACACAGCCCTGAAGGACCCAGAGTTGTAGTGTACAAAATACAGATTTAAGAAGAAGAGATTTACCAATGTTGAGTCCTGAGACCTCANCTGATAAAGAACCCACATACCAGTGCAGGAGACAAGAGATACAGGTTTGATCCCTGGGTCAGGAAGATCCCCTAGAGGAGGGCATGGCAACCCCTTCCACTATTCTTGCCTGGAGAATCCCATGAATGGAGGAGCCTGGCGGGCTATAGCCCATATGGTCTCAAGAGTTGACATGACTCAAAGGACTTACGGACCAGGTAGGACAAAACGAGCTGTTACGTCAGGACAGGGAACAGTCAGTTTGCTCTTTATTCTGGAACACCAACTGCTGCTGGACTCTTTCTAAGGGGTGTTACTTGGGAATTGGGAGAGCTCAAGAGAACACACGACAGTTTTTAGTTAAAGCATTTTCATTACCCATTTCTCACAAATTGGAATAGTAGCCATTTTTCTGAACTTAATTAAAAACAGTGTAAACAAGGTTCTTGGGAAGCCAGTCTCTAAATAAAACAAACAATTCAAGTCACCACCATGAAATGATACATACCATCAACAACAAATGGCATTTTAGATTATGTAGTGACTACACTTAAAAACACAGAGGGAAGGATGAAACAAGAGTTAAGTGAAGAATAAGAGGAAGAGGATGAAATCCTCTGATCTGGCCGGCATCACTGACTCAACGGATATGAGTTTGAGCAAACTCCAGGAGATTGTGAAAGACAGGGAAGCCTGGTGTGCTGCAGTCCATGGGGTTGCAAAGAGTCCAACATGACTTGGCGACTGAACAATGAGGAAGAGAGGAAATCTTTAACATACCTCCGGGTGGCATCTGGGGAGGTGGGGATGGTGACCCAAGTCAAAGAACACATGATCTCATATATTTAAGAAAATTTATTCTCACCTACCTTAGGTACTACGCTGCCCTCGGGGGGCCCTTAACCTTGAAGCTCATGAGTCCCTTCCAGGTCTGTTTACTGAAGGCCACTCTCTTACCCAGTGTTTACTCAAATCACTCAATGTATTGGTGCCTCTAGGCGACATGTTCCCAGTGGGGGTGACACTGCCCCAAGGAAGCAAAAATTGGTTTTGGGGGAATTAAAAACCCTTCTTTCTATAGGTAAAGCATAAAGAGTATTTAATACCCAAACAGATGTACCATGCAGTGTATCTGTGGAATTAAAATGTCATTGTTTGGGGTGTGGGGGCGCTGAGCAGGAATAGAAATGGCCCAAAGTTCTCGCTGGCGTTGCTATAAAGAAAACCAGGCTGAGAAATAGCACTCCAGACAGAACTCCCCAGTAGTCACATGGACAGCTGACTTGTCTGGGCTGGATCTCCGACCCTGAACTTCTTATCCTTAAGTGGCAAGTCTGTCAATGCCACCAGTGATTGTTTCCCACAGGGCACCGTTCAAAAGGTGAGCTGGAAGTGGAAGATCCTCTTCCCATTCCCTGCCCCAGAGCACTAATGGGTTGGGAATCAACTCAATTCTCTCTTTCTTTTAAATAGTCCCACCAAGCATCTCCCAAGTCATTTCTTCACCTACACAGCCCTGAAGGACCCAGAGTTGTAGTGTACAAAATACAGATTTAAGAAGAAGAGATTTACCAATGTTGAGTCCTGAGACCTCAGTTGATGAGTCACTATAGCTCTGGATAGTTCCCCCAGTGATACAGAGCCTAGGATCTGGTGCCAGACTGCCTAGATTCATGATTGTGGCTCCACTGCTTACCAGCTATGGCACTGAAATGCTGTACCTGGTTTGTCACTTGTCAAGTGGGCACAACAGTACCAACATCAGTGGCCTGTGGTGAATGCTAAATGATTACGTCAGGTAAGCATTCAGAAGAATCCTTGGCCAACAGAATGAGTTCCAACATATTATTATTATTATTTCATTATTAAGGAATTTATGTTATCTTCTACTTGAAAGAAATGACCTGAGAAACAAATAATTCTAGTTTTAAAATAATGTTGTGAAATATCATTAAATATTCATATTCAGGGATCTGCTGTGGCAGTTAACTAAGAAAAATGGAAGTTTTCAGTTTAAGGGATTTATTTTAGGTTACCTCCAGAATTAATATCAGAGGAAATAAATTCAAATCACAGTATTATACAGGCTAAGTACAAACTGGCACTAAAAGTTATATAAACAATCTCTAGTTTGTGCCTATGTCAATAACAATAAATAAATTCAGTGACTACACTACTTGAAAATATAAGAGAGAAAGTTTCAAGGTTACTCTTGAACTTTTTATTTTTAATGTCATAGAACTAGACATCCTCATTTCTATAGAAAAAACAAACACAGAAAAACCAAGTCCAGGGATTTCCCTGGTGGCCCAGTGGTTAAGATTCTGCCTTGCAATACTGAGGACATGGGTACCATCCCTGGTTGGGGAACTAAGAATCCACATGCCATAGGCCAACTAACCCTGTGCGCCACAATGAAAAGATGCTGTGAGCCGCAGCTAGGACCCAATGCAGCAAACAAATTAAAAACTCAATCTATTGCTTAAAGCATGCTGGACAGCAGATTTTTGGAGAATGAAAAGCTATAAACCATAACTGGGAACGGAAAAACCAGTAATGCTTTCCCAATCCATCAATAAAACCCTATTGGTTCTAATTGTTTTAGTCGGTAAGTCGTGTCAGATTCTTTTGTGACCCCATGGACTGCAGCCCATCAGGCTCTTCCATCCATGGGATATCCCAGGCAAGAACACCGGAGTGGGTAGCCATTTCATTCTCCAGGGGATCTTCCTGACCCATGGATCAAAACCGCATTTCCTGCATTGCAGGTGGATTCTCTGAGCCACCTGGAAAGCTTATCAGTTCTAATAAACATCACAAAAACACTCAAACACTTACATAACCATCCATAAAGAGTCTTTCTATCATAGAAAGCATTTAGAACACCAAACACCAGTTTTTCTGAAGTTGTCTTCAGAAGCTTTTTCCTGAATTTTCTTACTTACTGAAGATACTAGTGCATAGTCCTTAGGGACATGACCACGGGCCCCTTCATGCAGTTGCTTCTCTCAGCATGTTTTATCACTTCATTTTTTTCTTTACATGTACAGGCTTTTCAGGCCTCTTGGGTTTACCAATTTTATTCACAGGCTTTTGGCTTTCGAAGACATTTCCACTTGGTAATGTGGCAAATTGAGAGCACTAACGCGCAGCTGAGCCTATTGAAGAGCAGCTGGGCCCTGGATGTGACACGTTCTCCATCTCCTGGCCTGGATGCACCTGCAACTTAATGTTTTGCTAGCTCACATGTATAAATTCACTGTGAGAGTTTTTTTCCATCCAGGTAGTGAATTCCAGGTATAATACATCTTATATAAGTTGTTATGGCAAACATTTAGATAGCAAAACCTCATAGTAGGGATATCTACAGAGGTTTGGAACTAAGGTCTCTCAGTGTCAAAAAGTGTTTATGTGCAAGTCTGTGTGTATATATTGACACTAAAACGGCCCAACTGAAATAAAATCCAGAAAAAAACTTTTATTCAGGAGAAAAAAAAATGCTTCATTTACTTGAAAACATATAAAGAAGTTGAGAGAAATCCACTATTTCACAGAAGTATTTTTACTAATATCAATAAAGAGCTCCTAATAGACATGATCTTCATTCTGCAAATTTTCTTTTAAAGACAATTACTATTCTGAGCTTATTTTTTAAAAGAGCCATCAAAACTCCCAATTTTTATCAGGACTTCATCATACTATCAATATGTCTGTCAAAATAAAATTGATTTGGCCCATTGCAAGCCTGGTCTTAAAACATATAATGAATCGACATGCATTTTCTGTTAAGTATCGTCAGAGTGGCCAATTAGGGCTTGTATATTTTCATCTCAGTTTGAACTTTAGGCTGTATGAATTGTAATTTCACATTCTTTCACTGATTATTAGTTTACACTCTGTCAACTGAGGCCCAGTTTGCAAGAAAACAGGTGCAGCCATCTTGAAAGTTACCCAGTGGACCTGATCCTGCATAAAATGATAATGAAAGTCAAATTTATTTTTCTAAACTAATATAAAATATATACCAAAAATTATTCCAGGAAAATGAATAAGATCTTAGCTGCAAAGACTCTTCCTCATCTAAAAAATACAGCAAGAGGATATTAAAGGTGCTCAAACATGAAAGACCAAAATCCTTGCTTACACTCTATCTAAATGAAGCTAGGTCATTCAGATAACCAGCAGGAGTCTGGGTGGGAATAAAAACTCAGCTAGTTCCAATGATGACCAGTGCAAACAGCAGAGAAGAGAGCAGTAGCAGGCTTTATAAAGAGAGAAAAGATAAGTGTTCAAGCCAAAGAAAGAAAGCAATGCTCTCCCATCTCCTAAGGAGGAAAAGAAAAGAGAACACATCTCAAAAGGAGTTGGGATCAGAAAATGAACAACACCTCTTCCTGATACAGTCCATCCATCTTGGAGAGTTCCGGGAGACAATCTGGTGGTGTTTTCATTCATTCCAAAGGGCCAAATTTTTCTGAGAAAATAAGAGGATTGTATGCCTTGATTTACATAGAGATCAGAAGATTCTATCTTCATATAATTTCTAAGAAATTTTCCAACAGTATTTCTTAGAAAATGAGCAAAAAATGAGCTTTGGGTGCTCAAATATACTATTTCACTTAAAGTGTTTGCATTTTAAAGAAACTGTGCTTTTTAAGAAATTAAAAAAATTGTTTTTCCGAAGTACTAAGACTAAGATAATAAAAAACATTCTCACTTAGGATCATTTGATCAAGAACTCTAGATAGTCTTCTAAGGTTTGGAGAGACCACTGCTTAGTTTTACAAATGACCAGGAACATATATCTCAAGTTCTGTATTGAGCTTATCAGCAAGGTCAAGTTTCCAAAGAACAGCCACTTGGAAACTACTCACTTCCTCAGTGCCAGGGTCTACTCTCAGACTCAAACAGTGACAAAGAATATAGAGGGACCCCTCTCTTGCCCTTCAGGGAGCAGTGGTACAGCCAGACTCCAGATGGAGCACTACTCTGCTCTCACTTCTTGAGAAGGCTGTCACTAGCTCATCTTCTTCCCGGCCATCTTCCTGCCTCCTGACCACCATTGTGGGCTTCCTGGGAGAGCTATGTTGAGGGGCATAGTATCAGAGTAGTGGCTGAAGTGACCTTGCAACAAGGGATGTAAAAGAATTGCTGGGATAATCTCTACAAATTTGATGCCAGTTGACGTAGGTTTTCAGCAGATACTCCTTACAAAATGGGCAAGATGTTTTAAAAAAGAGGGAGAAAGAGAGAGCTTGTGCTCTCCTTAACACACATAGTAAACTCTTTATTTTGAATATGAACATGTGATAAGAGAAAAAAAAAGTCATTTTCAGTTTATGCTATCCTCTAAGCAGAGCAATCCTGATAACTGTGGTATCTTTTGTTTGTGAAGCACAAATAAAATATNATACTCCTTACAAAATGGGCAAGATGTTTTAAAAAAGAGGGAGAAAGAGAGAGCGTGTGCTCTCCTTAACACACATAGTAAACTCTTTATTTTGAATATGAACATGTGATAAGAGAAAAAAAAAATCATTTTCAGTTCATGCTATCCTCTAAGCAGAGCAATCCTGATAACTGTGGTATCTTTTGTTTGTGAAGCACAAATAAAATATTCATCTTTGGTATTAATGGCTTTTGACATACTTGCAGCAGTACTAAGCAGCGGGTGGGGGTGTGCAAATCTGGAGACAGAAGCTTGGAATGACCTAAACTGTTCTGCAGAGGAAAGGGAAGGGGCCTGAGAGACCAGAAAGGACGGAGAGAGAAGGAGGGAACCCTAGAGCAGCAGGGCTGAGGAGAGAGGCCTGGGAGAGGGCAGACCTCGTGGCGAGTTTTCAGAGATGTGGTACAATTCCGCCTCTATAGCTAGATCACGAATTCTGTTGTTGTTGTTGCTGTTTAGTCTCAGTTGTGTCCAGCTCTTTTGTGACCCCACGGACAGTAGCCCACCAGCCTCCTCGGTCCATGGGATTTTCCAGGCAAGAATACTGGAGGGGGTTGCCATTTCCTTCTCCAGGGAATCTTTCTTACCCAGGGTCAAAACCTCGCTCTCCTGCACTNCAGTTGTGTCCAGCTCTTTTGTGACCCCACGGACAGTAGCCCACCAGCCTCCTCGGTCCATGGGATTTTCCAGGCAAGAATACTGGAGGGGGTTGCCATTTCCTTCTCCAGGGAATCTTTCTTACCCAGGGTCAAAACCTCGCTCTCCTGCACTGGTAGGTGGATTCTTAACCACTGAGCCACCAGGAAGGGCCAAATCATGAATACATATTTTCAAAGTGACAATGGGAGAGGTGCTATGATATTAACTAGTCAGGAGCAAATACCTGTCTGGGTCGTTGGCTTTCCAGGCCCAGTCACACTGGGGTTCTCCCTCCCCCAAACCATCCCTCCTTGCCTTCTCCCTCCCGCCTGGTTCTGGGCCCAACATGCATACCTCCCTGGGGAGTAAGGAGGGGTTCATTAAAACTGAGGGAGGCTTCCCTCATGTTGAGATTGGCTTCCTCCGTGAAAAATCTTTTTTCATGGTATGCTAGAGTTGAAACAGGACCACAAGGGCTAGTCAGTAAGCATCAGCAAGCGGGATATATAGATGTTTAAGGGCATTCGAAGGAGAAAAACGATGTATAAAAGAACAAAGGCATAAGGTAGAAAATGAGATGAGCATCAGGAACTGAGCGCTTCACAAATGCTATCAAGATAACTACCCCAGCTAGAAAACTGCTGCAGAGTATTGTTGAGTTAATCCACACAATGAGGAGACTTCCAAGTTATGAGTCGGGGAATACCTCATCATTGGCTGACTGATGCTTTATGCCCACAAAGCGAGCTCCGCGAGAGCAGCGCACTGCGCTGCCTGGAGAGCAGCGGGGACCACCGCACTCTGCAGCTGAAGGGCTGCCGCGTGCGCATCCGCCCCCGAGCAGGCAGAAGCAGTGTGAGGCTCCAACTCTACGGCCATGAAGGAACCCGAGGATGAACTTTCCATCAATAACAAATACCTCGGCCTCACGTGCTGTTTTTGTCTTATGTGAAGTAACAGATTCCCCAAAACGATGAGCAACCCCAGGGGCAAGGCGACAAAACTGATCAACCTCTTATCTGCTCTTGCGGTGCGACAATCCGCATACACTTCCCAGCGATTGTGGCATCTAGGATAAGTCCGTGGATGACACAGTCCAGTCCAGTCTTCCCTCCCCTGCCCCAGTCAGGTGAAACCAAAGAGAGAGGCACAGGTGAGGGTTTCTCTGGCCCCGACCTGCTTCCCACTTAGACGCTTCTGGACAGTCTCTCTCAACTCTCCAATGCTAGTGGAAGAAAAGCTGACAAAATCCCAGACTCCCCAGTTCCACTGACATTTAAAGGTCAAGTCTCCCTGTACTGTATATAATTATATTTCCCGCCCACATGTGTGAAAAGGATGGCTATGAGAATTACTGGAAGGAGGAGGGAACCTTTCAAAGTTCACTGGGGCAAGAGGACTTGATTTAATGCTATTTTTGCAGGAACACTTAAGCTAAGAGAGCTTGTTCCATAAATAAGGAGTTAAGGAAAATGAAAACCAAAGGATGAATTCATCCAGCTACTGTTTTTCACCTCTGTTCTTTACTGATTTTAATATGGCTACCCTCTCAATAAATAAAGACTCCTAAAAGAAGTGGACCAAGGCCCTAAATAAGATCTGATTTTCCAACATTTTCTTTTAGAGCATTCTTTGACTGCTGGGCTCTTAGTGCCGAAGAACAGGTGTCACCTCTACAAGAGAGTCCATCTGTGGTAAAGCCATTGGGCCTAGCTCCATTTTAACTTCACCATCTAAAGGAAAATTTTAGTTTGGAAGAATCACATGTTTAGTATGTAAGATAAGGTATGTGTTAGTCCCTCAGTAGTATCCGACTCTTTGCGACCCTATGGACCGCAGCCTGCCAGGCACCTCTGTCCATGGGACTTACCAGGCAAGAATACTGGAGTGGCTTGCCATTTCCTTCTCCAAAGATCTTCCCAACCCAGGGATTGAATGGAGGTCTCCTATGTTGCAGGCAGATTCTTTGCCTGCATACTAAATGTACTAAATATGTACTAAATACATTTAGTATATATTTCTTTACAAATGTACTCCCTCTGACCCTCCAGGCACATTGAAACTTTTTTTCCAAGAGCTAAAAACATCACCAGGACATTCTGTTCACTCTCTGGTGTTTGCACTTCAGTTCCTTCATTATGAACTTGCTGGTGATTTATCCCTGGTGGGGGCTCACATTTGAAAATGACTAACAATTTCAATTTATTGTTTATTGTGTACCAAATGTCAGAGATCTCATCTGGTCTCTGCCAGTTCTGCAGTGCAGGGATTATCTGCATTTTACCGATGAGAGGACTGAGGTTCAGATTGGTTTAGCAGCTTGTTCAAGGTTACCAAGATTGCCAGTGGCTGCCTGGAAAAGAAACTTAGGTCTGCCAGACCTGAATCCATACAAAACCATTCTAGGGATGATGTTATTGTTTCCATATATTTACTGATGAAGTAGGTCAAATGAATTGTGCATTTACTTCTGATAATATGGTGATCACAGGATTTGTTTCCAGAGGTACATGTCTGACACTCACCCCAATGCAGCAAAATTTGTGGAGAGATTAAACTGATTTTAAATTTTGTAAAGACATGAAGAATTTCTGTGTAGCAACACAAGAGGGCACTCTAACCCTCTTTGATGTGAGAACACATCTTTTTTTTTTTTTTTTTTTTTGTGGTTAACATACCTCTGAGCCTAGTATCCCAGTGTGGGTTCTGCTCTGATTACTTGTGAACTTTCACTTTTAGATTCAGACTGGAGCTCAACTTCTCCCTTTGCAGAATTAAGAAGGTGAGTGAAATGAGCTTTAGGATCTCTGGACAGGGAGGCCTGGCATGCTGCAATTCATGGGGTCACAAAGAGTCAGACACGACTGAGCGACTGAACTGAACTGTCTAAAGAATCAAAGGATACTAACTCATTAACAGTTAAAGGAATTTATGACCCTATTTTCACAAGGATCGTTAAGCACTGCAAAGAAGTAAGATATGTTCCTTTCATACTTGATATACTTAAACTGGGCTTCCCAGGTGGCCTTAGTGGTAAAGAACCTACCTGCCAATGCAGGTCTCCAGTTGGATCCCTGGGTTGGGAAGATCGCCTGAAGGAGGGCATGGCAACCCACTCCAGTATTCTTGCCTGGAGAATCCCATGGACAGAAAAGCCTGCTGCAGAGTCAGACACTAAAGTGTCTTAGCACGCCCACTTAAACGGAAAATGGGCTTACTGATTTATCTATTTGCAAAAAGCAAATCATTCTCGAGCTTGGCAGTGGTATTTACTTTTGGCTCATCTGAGAATTGCTGGAGAAATTCTCTCCCCTCTCACCAGCTCAGGTTGGCAGGGATAGATATGCAGCTGAATACACTGGCCAGTAGTTTCCTTCTTGTCTAGCATTTAGGTGACTACTAAATTTAGCTGGTACTTCAAATCTACCAGCATTTGATTGCTTTGTAGGACATTTCTATGGAATTTATTGTGGGGGATTTGAGAAAAACACCTTCCTAATTACCTAGCGTGGACTGAAATTTTTCGCAGGGCAGGGTTATTTTAAGATTCATTGGACAAACTACTGAATGGCTGAGATCCAGGGACACTCCTCAGCTAGATCCCCTCAAAACAAGAGGGTTTTTCTCTTTCTTGAAAATGGTGGACTAAGTCAGGAGCTCTGACAGGGGAAAAGCAAAAAGGGAGTGGGAAAATCCAACAAGAAGTGGTCTAAGTTACAAGAAATGATGGGTTTAAAGGAAATTTGTACATTGCACACGGCAGGGAAAGTGAAGGAAAATACACCCACCCGGGGAGACAAGTGTTCTGACAAGCACACACCTGCTGAAAGCCTCTGTCAACCTTTCCGCCGAGAGGCAGAAAGACGTCTTCTCTGCTGGGGCTTGCTGGGTTATCACTACACGGTCCCCTTCAACCACTGGGCTGCTTTTGTTCTGAGTCCAGAAGAAGCTTCCTAGATGTGAGGTCTTGGAAAAAAACTAAAAGTGACTTGTTCAGCCAGAACAGGTGAGCAGGCAGTCCTTCAAACACAAGCGTCCTCAGGGGCACTCAGGCATTAGAGGTCTGGCATGGAGACATGTGCCTCGGATGAAAAGAACACTGCCCTTTATTCCAGCCAGCACAAAGAACTGAACTGACCCCACGTTAGGTCAATTTCCAACTCTACGGATGTCTTTTATTCTAATGCAATTAAATGAATTTTGCAAGACCAAGTTTTCACAATCCTAGGATTGTTATGAGAATTTCTCTTGCAATTTGCTTAACTTCTCTGTACCTCAATTTCTTTCTTTGTAAAAATGGAGATAATGATAGTACTTACACCACTGAGTTGAAAAGATTAACTGGGTTCACATAAATCAAGCAGAGCTTATCTGGTGCCCAGTAAGTGCTTTCTAAGTGTTACATAAGTAAGCTTTTCTGCCTATTACTACACTACTACTACTACTAACGCCTTGGGACACCTTGAGAAGACTGCCATGCAGTTATAGATTCTGTCTTACTTCAGGCACTATTATTCACTTTGTCTGTGTGTCTTAGTTTCTCTTTAAATTAACTAGAAACATCTGCTTTTTAAATTCTTTTTTTGATATTTCAAGATTTCATGTCTCTCTCAGCTTTCAGTTGCTCCCTTTTTTCCTTTGAACCTTCCTTTGAATAAGTACATAGACACTGAGTATACAGAGATGACAAGATGCAGTTGTATAGAGTGAGTGGAACACAGGTCCCAGTGACATACAACATGTTCTGTTATGGAAGTGTGCCCAGAAGTAGCTCCAAGCTGTGTCTTGCAGGATGAATTGTAATTAGCCAAGTGAAGTGGAGGGTCTTGGGAGGAAGAGTGAAATGGGTGAGGAAGACTGGAGACATGAAAAGAGCCACCGTATTCTCTTTCAGGGCATTATTTAGGCCCTATATTGTCACTGGCTCCCTAGTGTCTACGAGAAAAGGCATAAGGTGCTCAATATCACATTGAAAACCCCTCTGTTTGTCCAGTGCTTTCCCATGTCTTCCTCTGGTTGCTTCTACAGGTCATCGCATTCCTTCTCTGTTTCCTGAAGGTACACTTGCTTTCCTACCTCTAAGTTTATTCCTTCGGTTCCCTCTGTCTGGGACGCTCTCCTCCCTGTTTCAGAATCCCCCCACCCCTCAGTGCAGCTCAGGTGCTGTGAGTTCAGCTGTCCTTTGACCCCTACCTGGAAATAACCTCTCTTCCTCCTGGTCCATAACACAAGTTGCTTGTTTCGTTACTGTGGTACTCACCTCACTTCTTTTGGTTTTACTTGAATCTTAGTATCTCACCTGTAAGATTATATACTGTACTTTGTTAATTTTAAAATTTCTATAGTATCTAATATGATGGTATAGGATCAAAAAGGATTGTTAATAATAATAGCTATATATCCAAAATTTATGCCTGTTTTGTACTAGGCAATATTCTAAGCCCACTGCAAGGAACATCTTACTTAATTCTTAAACACAAGGTTCTCTTAACCTTGTCCAAAGAGAGGTCTGGTCTTTGTCTTAGGCCTCTGTAAGGCAATCTCTTAAGCCCTTGGAATATTCAGCCTGATAAGAGTATCTCTGTTTACCTGAGAGCTTTGGGACAACATCAAAAAGTCTGAGGATGTGATTTATGACAGGGGTTTTGAGTCATGCAGGAACAGGCTTGACCTCTGTGGGGCAGGATGCTGAGATCAGGCATGTGGACCCTCAACAAAGACTCTGGACACCAAGGATTGGGTGCGCTTCCTCAGTTTGCAATGCTTTGTGTGTTTCATCACATACCAATACAAGGACAGCAGCTCTGTCCATGTCTCCAGAGTAGACGACAACTGGAAGCTCCACATTTGGGATTTCTTTGGACTCTTCATGTGGTCGATTGTAACTTGTGGCCTTTAGCTGTATTCAATAGCAACTGAGTATAACAGCGTTCAGTGAGCCCTGCCAGGCCTTCTAGCAAACCGCAAACCTAAGAGTGACTTTGAAGACCCCACACTTGCAACTGGTGTCAAGGTGAGGGCGGGCTTGTGCACTGTGCTTCCTCTTACTTTGCACTTCTGAAACAAGTACTATAATTATTTCCATCTTACAGATGAGAAAACTAAGCCACAGACAGGTTAAACTTTGTATTTGAAGTCAAACTTTTTGAGGTCACATAACTATTATCCAGGATTTGATCCCAGGGCCACTAAAACAGAAACCACCCTTGGAGCTACTTCTATATATTGCCTCTGATATGAATAAAAATTAAAGATAGATAGAAGATAGAACTGTGAGGTTCTAAGTCAGAGAAAACAAGACCTGGAGCTGCCTGTGGCTCAGATCATCAGCTCGTTACTGCAAAATTCAGGTTCAAATTGAAGAAAGTAGGGAAAACCACTAGGCCATTCAGGTATGACCTAAATCAAATCCCTTATGATTATACAGTGGAAGTGACAAAAAGATTCAAGGGAATAGATCTGGTAGACAGAATTTCTGAAGAACTATGGACAGAGACTCATAACATTGTATAGGAGGTGATGACCAAAATCATCCCCAAGAAAAAAAAATTCAAGAAGGCAAAGTGGTTGTCTGAGGAGGCTTTACAAATTGCTGAGGAAAGAAGAGAAGTGAAAGGAAAAGGAGAAAAGGAAAGATATACCCAAATGAATGCAGAGTTCTAGAGAACAGCAAGGAGAAATAAAAAAGCCTTCATAAGTTACCAATGCAAAGAAATAGAAGAAAACAATAGGATGGGAAAGACTAGAGATCTCTTTAAGAAAATTGGAGATACCAGGGGAACATTTCATACAAAAATGGGCACAATAAAGGACAGAAATGGTATGGACAGAAGGGGTTAAGAAAAGGTGGCAAGAATACACAGAAGGACTATACAAAAAATCCCATAATGACCCAGTTAATCACGATGATGTAGTCACTCACTTAGAGCCAGACATCCTGGAGTGTGATGTCAAGTGGGCCTTCAGTTCAGTTCAGCTGCTCAGTTGTGTCTGACTCTTTGTGACCCCATGATTTGCAGCACACCAGGCCTCCCTGTCCATCACCAACTCCCGGAGTTCACTCAAACTCATGTCTATCGAGTCGGTGAAGCCATCCAGCCATCTCATCCTCTGTCGTCCCCTTCTCCTCCTGCCCCCAATCCCTCCCAGCATCAGAGTCTTTTCCAATGAGCCAACTCTTCACATAAGGTGGAGTACTGGAGTTTCAGCTTCAGCATCATTCCTTCCAAAAAACACCCAGGACTGATCTCCTTTAGAATGGACTGGTTGGATCTCCTTGAAGTCCAAGGGTCTCTGAAGAGTCTTCTCCAACACCACAGTTCAAAAGCATCAATTCTTCAGCACTCAGCTTTCTTCACAGTCCAACTCTCACATCCATACATGATCACTGGAAAAACAATAGCCTTGACTAGATGGACCTTTGTTGGCAAAGTAATGTCTCTGCTTTTCAATATGCTATCTAGGTTGGTCATAACTTTCTGTCCAAGGAGCATGTGTCTTTTAATTTCATGGCTGCAATCACCATCTGCAGTGATTTTAGAGCCCCCCAAAATAAAGTCTGACACTATTTCCACTGTTTTCCCATCTATTTGCCTTAGGAAGCATTAATATGAACAAAGCTAGTGGAGGTGATGGAATTCCAGCCGACTTATTTCAAATCTTAAAAGATGATGCTGCACTCATTATGCCAGCAAATTTGGAAAATTCAGCAATGGCCACAGGGATGGAAAAGGTCAGTTTTCATTCCAATCCCAAAGAAGGGCAATGCTAAACAATGTTCAAATTACTATACAAATGCACTCATTTCACATGCCATCAAGATTATGCTCAAAATCCTTCAAGCTAGGCTTCAGCTGTACATGAACTGAGAAATTCCAAATGTGCAAGCTGGATTGAGAAAAGGCAGAGGAGCTGGAGATCAAATTGCCAACATATGCTGGAACATAGAAAAAGCAAGGGAATTCCAAAAAACCACATCTGTTTCTGCTTCATTGGCTATGTTAAGGCCTTTGACTATGTGGATCACAACAAACTGTGGAAAATTCTTAAAGAGATGGGAATACCAGACCACCTTACCTTACCAGAAACAACAGACTGGTTCCAAACTGGGAAAGGAGTACGTCAAGGCTTATATTGTCACCCTGCTTATTTATCTTATATGCAGAGTACTTCATGAGAAATGCTGGGCTGGATGAATCACAAGCTAGAATCAAGATTGCTAGGAGAAATATCAGCAACCTCAGATATGCAGATGATACCACTTTAATGGCAGAAAGTGAAGAGCCTCTTGATGAAGGTGAAAGAGGAGAGTGAAAGAGCTGGCTTATGACTCAACATTCAGAAAACTAAGATCATGGTATCAAATCCTATAACTTCATGGCAAATGGATGGGGAAAATGTGTAAATAGTGTCATATTTCATTTTCTTGTGCTCCAAAACCAATGTGGACAATACTGCAGCCAATAAATTGAAAGGCGCTTGCTCCTTGGAAGAATAGCTATGACAAACTTAGACAGTGTATGTAAAAACAGAGACATCACTTTGCCGACAAAGGTGTATATAGTCAAAGCTACGTTTTTTCCAGTAGTCATGTGTGGATGTGAGATACACACATCTTTGGGCCATGAAGATGGCTGAGTGCCTAAGAATTGATGCTTTTGAACTGTGGTCCTGGAGAAGACTTTTGAGAGTCCCTTGGGCTTGCAAGGAGATCAAATCAGTCAATCCTAAAGAAAATCAACCCTAAATACTCATTGAAAGGACTGATGCTGAAGCTGAAGCTCCAGTACTTTGGCCACCTGACACGAAGAGCTGACTCACTGGGAAAGACCTTGATGATGGGAAAAATTGAGGGCAAGAGGAGA
Source organism: Neotragus pygmaeus (assembly GCA_006410875.1). Lineage (NCBI taxonomy): Eukaryota > Metazoa > Chordata > Mammalia > Artiodactyla > Bovidae > Neotragus > Neotragus pygmaeus. Next base: position 226,665 of record SJYV01038756.1, on the reverse strand, counting down.
AGGGGGCAAAAGAGGATGAGATAGTTGGATGGCATCACTGACTCAACGGACATGAGTTTGAACAAACTCAGGGAGATAGTGATGGACAGAAAAGCCTGGTTTGCTGCAGCTCATGGGGTCACAGAGTCCAACATGACTTAGCAACTGAATGAAAACAAGATAAAAAATATTAAGAACAGACATAAAATTGAACATGTCTTTAAATGCTAAAGATGTTTATGGCAGCTTTTGTAGGAAAGCATCTTGTATTACGACTCACTTGTTTAATGTTTATGAATATGGCAATAAATTTGATCTGAACAAACTGCAATTGCACATATTAAAATAGGTCTGTGGCCTGAGCTAAGAATATACTTATTTGCAAAAGTATGTAGAGAATTGAGCCTGATGGTTATTAAGTACAGCAAAATATCTGTTAAAAAAAACACCTTAGAATTCTTGGGAAAAATCTCATTGTCCCTTGTCTTTCCACTTTAATTACTTGTATGTGACTCAGGCTATGACCTTTCGTCTGTGAGCTCGCGTAACTTAATCATGAAGATTTAACTACTCTTTGCCCTGTGCTGCTTGGGACACTGGTGGTAACTATCTCCACATCTGTCACTGACAGCTGACTGTGAGATTTTGAGGATGGGGATCATATTTAATTCATGCCCATATCTCCATACTTAATAAGTTTCTGGCATAGAGTAGGTATTGAATACGTGTGCACAGAATAAGTGCTTGAGTGAATAGCTCTTTGCTGCTGCTGCTGCTAAGTCGCTTCAGTTGTGTCCGACTCTGTGCGACCCCATAGACGGCAGCCCACCAGGCTCCTCCATCCCTGGGATTCTCCAGGCAAGAATATTGGAGTGGGTTGCCATTTCCTTCTCCAATGCATGAAAGTGAAAAGTGAAAGTGAAGTCACTGAGTCGTGTCCAATTCTCAGCGACCCCATGGACTGCAGCCTACCATGTTCCTCTGTCCATGGGATTTTCCAGGTGACAGTACTGGAGTGGGGTGCCATTGCCTTGCTGAAGGTAGATGAGCCTAGATCTTCTCATCCTTTCCCAAACTTCTCTTTGGTCCATCCATCTTCTTTAAAGAGGTAGAGTTCATTCTCTGCACCGTCCCTCCCCCAGCACCTGAATGTCCCCAACTCCATTTATCTCTATTTGTCCTTCTAGCTTGAGTTATCTGGGTCAGTGAAGAGGAATGTGTTAGAAAACAGAGGACAGAAATAAACCAGAAAGAATGATGAAAGGAACAACTAGAATAAAATACGGTATTGCACAGTTTAAAAGAAAAAGTCCCAGAGAGTAGATTTCCTGCAACTTAAACTCACGTAAATTATCTTTTAATAACATCTCCTTGGGGCTTACTATCTTATGCACCTAAGTTAGGTCCTTGGGGGGGAAAAATCCACATTTATAGAGAACTTGGCTCCATTCTGATAAGGGCAGAAAGGCTGAGGCATCTTTAGATGTACAAAATAGAGCCAACACGGATCCGAGGTTCATGATCACGGGCCTGCTTAGCAGTCTCCCAAACCAATGAATAATATCTTTAAAGCTTGCCAACCCAATGGGATAAACTTGATNTGGAGTGGGTTGCCATTTCCTTCTCCAATGCGTGAAAGTGAAAAGTGAAAGTGAAGTCGCTCAGTCGTCTTCGACTCTTTGCGACCCTTGGACTGCAGCCCACCAGGCTCCCCTGTCAATGGGATTTTCCAGGCAAGAGTACTGGAGTGGGGTGCCATCGCCTTCTCCGCTTTTGTTAGCTAGTTAGCTATAAAGTGTCTGATTTAATATGTTATGGAGCCACCTTCTGGTAGTAAAGGCACACTTCATGCGTATAGCAAGTACCCTAAAAAAATGTCTCCACATCACCAGCACCAACAGAACAGTTGGGAACTTATGTAAATACATAAGTTCACACTCCAACCCTACTGAATCAGATCCCCTAGGGGTGGCATCTTTTTTTCTGTCTTTAAAAAAAGCTCCCCAGGGGATTTTTATGTCTTACATGCTTTAGATCAACACTTTGGCATATCAATCAATTTCTTAAAAAAAAAGTTAGGATAGGTAGAACGGCAGTTCTTACCTATGTTGTATATAAGTTTAAGCGATTAGAGAAAAATATTTCAGTCTAACTGGCAGGAAAACCATCCACTGTCTCTACTTACCCCACCCCAAGGTTCTTGGAATTATGCAAGTGACATCAGTTGTTAGCATGTGTGTGTAGCTGGTAGGCATCTTCATCATCACTTGACCTTCCATCACAATTAGTATGACCTCTGAACATTTGTTATTCATTTAGCAAATAATGACCTGATTCCACATTTTGATTTGCTGACATCATTTGGAAATACCACGTTGCCACATCACCTGAGTGGTAAACAACATGTTGTTTGACAGCAGATATTATCATTCCCTCCCAATCTTATTATTAAAATTATAAGTTTACAAAAACAACTTCAACCAACACAAATAAACCTTTTTAAAAAAAACAAAGTAAATAAAATAATGAATTATAAGTATTTCCCCCTTATCCACTCTCTCAATATTAGGTTATAGTCAAAACTCTTAGTATGTTTCTTGGCTTTTTGAAGATTTGGTTTCAGAGAATTCTGATCTGTGGAAATCTCTGCAGCTAACCTCCCACCTCAGCCGCGTCTTGAGGCACCCTTCCTAAACTGTGCCCACAGCTGCTGCTTCCTTTTAGTAGCAAAAATAGAGAAAGTAAAATTTACCTAGCACGTTTTTCTTTTTTGTGTGTGTGTGCTAAGTCACTTCAGTCATGTCCGACTCTTTGTGACCCTTGGATTGTAGCCCACCAGGCTCCTCTGTCCATTGGATTTTCCAGGCAAGACTACTGGAGTGGGTTGCCGTGTGCCCTTTTCCAGGGGATATTCCCGACCCAGGGATTGAAGCCAAGGTTCATACGTCTCCTGCCTTGGCAGGGGGATTATTTACCACTAGCACCACCTGGGAAATCCCTTTCTCTTTCAGCCAAGTATAAATAAGAATGTTCTAGAAGTCAGAGTTAGGCAAAATCATGAAGTAGGGAGGAAATGAGTCCCTAAGACTGGAAGCATCTAAGCCAAGTTTGTTAACAATCAGACAGGAAGGTGGTGAAAGCTTCGATGGAAGATTGAACTACGTGAGCTTTGTGCTCCTTCCAACCATATTCTGTTTTTTCCCTTATCTGAATATAAGGCTGTATCTTTACACACTGAAGCCATTTATCCCTCCCCTCTTTATTACACTGTTTTACTCAAATCTTTGACTTCTTTTGCTGGACCTGAGACTACTGGAACATCTTTTCTAGAAATATGAAACCAGTGTTCTAAAATCACGCTGCTACCAGCATAAACTTGAGTTGTGATTTGGGGAGTGGTTTAATAATAAAGCCTTTATATTAGTTATACACTCTAGCCTCTGCTCAAGGCCAAAACTCAAAATTTTCTCCACTCCTTCCCCATATTCAGCACCCGGGATGAAATGCTCTGACCTCAGGAAGCCAGTCCTAGAAAATCCTTAGTGAAGTTCTCAACATGGGGAGTGTGAATGTCCAGGATGGGAGTCATCTCTGGTGTTTCCAGCACCTCCATCCTGGCGGGACTGGTATGTGTGTGTGGTCCGAGGGCAGAACTCCTCAACTCTCCCACCTGAGGCGCCCTAACCGTAGAGAAGGGTACATTCATACTGCCAGAGCCCCTATGGCAATCATTCATCCTGGCATTTCTTTCAATTTAAATGTTTTCTTTTTCTGACAAATTAATTCAAATTTTGCTTATATATGAACAGCTAAAACAATTCAATAACAACCAAAAAAGCCCAAAAACTCAATGAAAAAAGAAGGGCAGAAGACTTAAGTAGATATTTGTCCAAGGAAGACATACAGATGGCCAATAAACACATGAAAAGATGCTCAACATTGCTAATTACTAGGGAAATCCAAAATAAAACCACAATGAAGAACCACCATACCTGCTCAGAATGGCCATCATTAAAAAATCTACAAATAACAAATGCTAGAGAGGATGTAGAGGAAAGGGAGCCCTCCTACACTGTCAGTGGGAGTGTAGCCACTATGGAAAACAGCATGGAGATGCCTCAGAAAACTGAAAATGGAGCTGCCATGTGATCCAGCAATCCCACTCCTGGGCATATATTCAAAGAAAACCATAATTTGAAAATACACGTGCTTCCTGGTGTTCACTGCTGCACAATTTTCAATAACCAAGACATGAAGCAACCTATTCATTATCTAGATGAATAAATAAATAACATATGGGGGTGTGTGTGTGTGTGTGTGTGTGTGTGTGTATACACAATGGAATATTACTCAGCTATATATAGGAATGAAATGCCATTTTCAGCAGCATGAATGGACCTAGAGATTATCGTACTAAGTCAGAAAGACAAATACCACATGATATTACTTATATGTGGAATCTAAAATATGAAACAGATGAATTTATTTATAAGTTCTGTTACAAGTTTATAAGTTTCTGAAACAGACTCACAGACATAAAGAACAGACTTGCAGTTGCCAAGGGGAGCGGGGGTGGTAGAGGGATGGGTTGGGAGTTTAGGATTAGCGGATATAAACTATTACAGATAGAGTGGATAAACAACAAGGTCCCATTGTATAGCACAGGGAAATATATTCAAATTCTGTAATAAACCATAATGGAAAAGAATATGAAAAAGACTATATATATATGTCTGTGTGTGTGTGTGTGTGTATCTGAATAACTTTGTTATATACCCAAAAGTAAGACAATATTGTAAATCAACTATATTTGAATAAAAAACTATTTTGTTGTACATCTATTATATTACAGTTGAATAAAACTGATGGTCTAGTTTCTCCAGTGACTTTGAATCCCCCCGGCACACATCCATATCAACGGGCATTCATGACCCCTAACGTGAGAGTCTCAGGTCTGAGGGAAAGGCATCAAGAATTTTGTTAGACATAGCAAAGATTCTTGGTTTCCTCATGCTCTGATCAAGTTCAGCAAGGTAGAAGAATGTGCGTGGATTTTCAGACAAAACTGGAAATAGTATCCATCCGCCCAAACCTTCGGCAACATGGAGCAACAGCAAGTTGAGAATCAATGACATAGGCTGAATATCTCTGACCATTAGAAACAGGACTATCTCCTTAAAGTAAGAGAGGACCAGAAATTCCTACCTAAGACTTAACTCTTTGGTCTTGATCAGGAAAAACTTCACTCTCAGAATTCCCATGACTATTCTTTGACCTGCTGAGATCTGTTCAGACCATGGATCCTCACCTGGCTAACTGGTGCTCTTTTTTTATTTTCCTTCTTCTTCCAGTTTTACTGAGATAATTGACATATAACATTGTGTAAGTTTAAGATGTACAGACTTGATACATATGTATGTTGGAAAGTGTTCACTACAATAAGGTTAGTTAATACATCCCCTGCCTCACATAATTGCTTTTTGTTGTTGCTGTTATGGTGAGAACATTTAACATCAGTTTTCTTTAGCAACTTTCAAACATGAAATTGCTATATAGTATTACATAAACTGGACTTCCCAGGTAGCGCTAGTGATAGAGAATCCTCCTGCCAATGCAGGAGATGTAAGACATGAGGGTTCGATCTTTGGGTTGGGAAGATCCCCTGGAGGAGAGCATGGCAACCCTCTCCAGTATCCTTGCCTGGAGAATCCCATGGACAGAGGAGCCTGGTGGGCTACGTTCCATGGGATCGCAGAGTCAGACACGGCTGAAATGACCTAGCACGCACTGATAGTCACCCTGCTGTACTTTAAATTCTCTAGAACTTACACCTTTTGTAACTGGAAGTTTGTGCCCTTTGACAAACGTCTCCTCATCACGCCTCTCCCCTCCCCATGTATACTTATTTTTGTGTCTGTCTACTTATTTTCGTTTTCACTGGTTCCCTGGATCTGGCTTTTTCTCTGCACCTGTGGATAATCTGACTGATTACACCAAAGAGAAACTTTAAAACTGACCCAGAAACCTGTTCAATCTAAAACATCAGCTAAACTACCCAGATTGAGGCTCTGGTCTCCTCTAATCTGACAATAAGAACGTTTTGAAGTATGTGTTTTTCAAGTGGATGGTGTGAGACATGGAGTAAAAAAAACCCCATAAATCTCAGCCCACCAGATTGAGTGAAAGACTGTCACTTGTTTTAGCTTAGTTCTCTGTTCGGCTAACATTTTTTTCTCTCCTCTTCGCTTATTTGCCACCTCCTGTCACTTACTCATACCATATGTAATTGAGCACTAACTTGTCCCAGACCTTGCCCTCGCTCTGGGGTTGCTGAGCTGTGCACAGTAACCTCACACTCCTGAGGACATTCCAGTCTAACAGAGGAGTTCACGGCCTGCATTTCCTTGATTGTGAGTTTCCATTTGAACACCAAAGCAGCACAACAGACTAGAAAGTTTGGTCTCGGACTAAACATACAACGGTTCAGCTGTTTACTAAAAATTTGGAGACGTGAATAAAGTTCTGCAGTAGAAGAAGGGGAAGTGACTGCTGGGTCTTCTGCTTGGGGAGCCTCCAGTAGGAAGGCTGAACCGGAGCCTGCATCATCCCTCACTGCCTTGTATCACCCCTCACTGCCTTGTGTGTGGCCTCTTGCCACAGGGACTGCTTTGACTTTGAACTGTTCCCATGATTTCTGCTGAGCTGTCAACAGAAAACACTGCTCAAGGGTTTGAGTAGGAACCAAAGTTTCTGTCTTCAGTTGAATTCTTCAAGGTGAATTTGGGAGAGACAGCTTAGTCTCCTTTGATATAAAGTGGTTTAATGGTGAGAGGAAAAGTTTACCCTGGAGTTCTGGGGAAATCAAATAATTCTATTCATTTCCATAAGAAAGAAAAATTGATTGAAGTTTTGGTGAGTTCCAGCCAAAGGCAGAGTAAACAAGCCCAGAAATGCAACAGAAACACTGAATTTGCAGGATGAATCCTCATTGATATTTGCCTGAACTTTGAGATTAAGCAACACTTAGGAATAGAGAAAGAAAACTCCTTTGAATAAACAGATCTTTGCATCTCGTCATACAGTCTTAAGGGTTGCCAAGTTTGAAAAAATAGGTTGGTTTTGAGTCAAATTAAACATTATTTATGTGTGCTAAGTCACTTTAGTCATGTCTGATTATTTATTAGGGTCTTACTTAAGCATTTTTTTTCTTAAAACTTTATATTTGGAAATATATTCAAACTTCAAAAATGTTTGCAAAAAAAAAAAAAAAGTAAGAAAATCCCCACCTATCTCCTGTACCTCGATTCATCTATTGTTAACATTTTTATCATCTGCTTTTCTCTATCTCTGCATGTATATGTACATATATATGCATGTATCTATGGATATATGCATACATATGCACATACCCACTTGGGAGTAAGTTATATATACTTTATGGCAGTTTACCCTAAATACTTCAGTGTGTATTTCCTGAGAATAGGAATATTCTCTTACATAACCAGAGTAGAGTTATTATACTTTTGTCTAGTCTTCTGCCCATATTCCAGTTTTGTCAGATGATCTGGCAAATGTCAGCTCTGATTTTCCAGATTTCCTTTGTAGTTTTAACCTCTCCAGAAAAGTATCCAGGCTAAAGTTGCGTGTACATGCTCAGTTGCTCAGTCGTGTCCAACTCTTTGCGACCCTATAGACTATAGCCCACCAGGCTCCTCTGTCCATGGGATTCTCCAGGCAAGAATATTGGAGTGGGTTTCCATTCCCTTCTGCAGGGGATCTTTATCCTCGGTCTCTTATGTCTCCTGCATAGGCAGGCGGGTTCTTTACCACTAGCGCCACCTGGCGGCGATGAGTCGCCATGTCTTTTAAGCTTTATTCTGGTTTATTTTTAAAGCCCCTTTTTGGCCTTTAGACATTTCTCATTTTGTGTCTATCTGATGTTGCTTTGTGACTGGATTCAGCTTATTCATTCTCTGCCTTAATGCTGCTGAATAGTGTGTCCCCGCCCAGGTATGAAATCTGAAGGAGCAGATGTCCATTTGTCCCTCACTGAAGTTAATTTTGATCACTAGTCAAATTGTTTAATTTCTCCACATAATTGCTGTTTCTTTTTCCTCTCTTGTAACTAATAAGCATACTTCAGGGAGACCATTTTGAGACCATGCAAATACCTTGATTGTCACAAAAATATCCTCCTTATTTAGTATTTGTCAATGAATCTAGCCTGATTTGATCTTTACTATAATTATTACAAAATAATGACTTTCCAACTCCAGCACTCTGTATTTACCAATCAGTTCTCTGCATTCTACTGTAGGCAAAAGCTCCCTCTTTCCCCTTCCTTCCTCCCTCCCTCCCTTCCTCCTGTTTCTCTAGATCTTTCTCTTCCTTTGTATCTGTGGTATGGATTTATGAATTCTTACTTTTTTCCATGACTTCTAATTCATTAGTATACTTACTTATATTGGCATTCAAATTGTCTTAGATTGAACAAGTAAGAGACTTCAAGCTGGCTCCTGCATCTTTCTAACTTACCCGCCAACATTTTTTTGGAATGTGTTATTTTCTGACATAAGACATACCAATCATACATTACATCTATTTTGCCCTTATGCAAACATTTCTCTGAAAGTTCTGATTCCTTTCAGCATGAAATTACAGTGAACAAGATCTGAGTGTCAGATGTGCTACAATAATACCTTTGCTTCTTGGTTCATTCAGAAGACAAATGTGGGAAAGACAGGCATGCATAGCTACTTACAACACAGGCACAATCAAAATCACCACCAATAGGGCTAATTGGATATCATAATATTAATATACAAACTATATACATAAATATTTATACAGACACATTTCCCCCTTATTTTTCCTTCTTTCTTACACAAAGGTAGCATATTATATACTTTTTGCTTTTTTTCCCTTAATGATGTCTCTTGGAAATCACTTCATATTAGTCAACAGAGATTTTCTTTCTTGATTTTACAGCTGTACAGTTTCCATTTTTTTGGTATTTACTATCGCTTATCCTATCAGTCTCCTGTTTGGACATTTAGATAGTTTTTTAGTACTTGGCAATGACAAATAATGCTGTCAAGAATAATCTTGTGTATATATAGTTTGATATTGTTGGAAGTTGAGCTTCAGGATAAATTCTTAAAGAGAAACTGCTNTAAGGCAAATAGGTCTAGATCTAATGGTTTTTTACCTGACGTTTATAAAATATGAGATGAGGTTATATGGCTAACTCCTGAAAAAGGACGTTTAATATCTACTGCCCCTATATGCTGGGAACAAACAGAGCCATCCCCAAAAGTTAGCCAACAACTTAATTACAATGATTGGAAACAATTGGGATTTTTGCCTCAGGAAATATGCAACATAATCATTCCCGTGTTTTCCAAACCCAGTTCAGGTCTTCCCTTTGTGTGGCCAGGCACTAACTGGGACTGGATATCTCAGTCATGCTGGCTTGCTCCAAACAGGACTTATTGGATATGTGGCTCTTACCTATGGGCATGGCTTCCCTCTGGTTGGATAGGGAGATGCACCCTGGGGCTAGCCTTTACTCACGGCTTTATATTTTCAAAGCTTCTGGAAAAGCCTGCTAATTTACCGCACCTTAAACCTCGGTGGGTGAGGTCTGAATTTAACTGGTATGATTATTTGGCTGCAGTCTTTGTTTCCTCTTTGGGAACTACAGATGTGATGCTACGAGTAGATGCTTTGACTAATTTTACTCAACAGGCATTACAAGATTCTCAAAAGGCTATTTCAGCTCTTAATGTTGAACAAGCACAAATTAGAAAGGTGTTTTTACAAAACAGGTTGGCTTTAGATATTCTGACGGCTGTGCAAGGAGGAACGTGTGCTGTTATTCATACCCAATGCTGTACATGTATACCCGGTATGAGCACAAATGTTACTCATTTTACTAAACACATGAACAAGATGATTGAGGCCATGGATACTTCTAAAGCCTCAATTGCCTCACTTTGGGAGATGTTAACTAGTTCCCCATGGTGGACAACTATCTTAATTACAATAATTCTGATTGTTTTGTTTTTACTGTTTGCTCCCTGCATCTGTAACTGTATAACTGGATTTGTTTCTTGCTGCATGAAAGCTTTCAAGTTACAGATGGTTGCTCACACTCCTGCTACTGCTGCAGCTGCCTCCAACTACTATTTGGGGCCCCTGGATCAGATATGCTCAATATGAGGATTAGGAGAATATGCTGCCTCGCCAATTTACGGACAACACCCCTTCTCAGCTCAGAAGCAGTTATGGAATGAAAACGACTTTTCCCTAGGCAACATAATTCTCCTAAAAGAAAAGGGGGGAATGAGAGGGTAACAGGCAGGAAGTCCAGGGGTCTCCAAACGGAGGAAATAGCCTGCAAGTGTGGCAGGAGGAAACAAACTAGAGATATTTTTCCTTCTCTATACAAATTTAAAAGGAGGTTTCTCTTAAAATTATGTGTGGCCATGACACCTGGTTTCACCTGAAGTTAACCAATGCCTTTTTCTCATGGAAATATTTATCTTAAGATATGCTAATGTACTATGCATTTACCCCAAACTCTGTCTTCAAGTCGGTTCACCTTTTGGGCTCAGAACCTAGTTGATAAACCAGTGTGTTATACTCTGATATCGTTCCTCTAATCTATGTAAATGACACTATTTGTATGGTGCTCTGCCCCTCTTCAAGATTCAAGTTAATCCTTTTATTGCCCAAGATAAAACATTTAGAGCCAAGATTATCCCCAAATACATATTATGGGTGAGAGGCCTGGTGCCATTCTAAGTTATGAGACATTCCTTTCTTTCATTAACAGACTGCTGGTGACTATATAACATCCAGCTAAAGACTAGCAGGGGGGTACTTTCTGCCCCCTTCTGATGCCTATGTCAGAAACTTTCTCTATCTCCTTTATACTTTAATAAAACTTTGTTACACAAAAGCTCTGAGCGTTCAAGCCTCGTCTCTGGCCCCGGACTGAATTCTTCTCCTCTGGGGGCCAAGAATCCTGGCGTCATAATTCAACAACAACCTTTCAGTACCTTCCATGGGTTTTGACCAATGTATTATAACAAGAATCTACCGGTTTCATATAGTTTCACATGCCTAAGAGATGTTAACTCTTTACACAGTTGACGGGTCCACCATCAAATTTCCTTTCACAACTCATATGACTGTTGTTTCGTCCACTTCACTCTGCCTTCCCAATGCCTCTAAGTATTTTCTGGTGATAGGTGAATGGCTTTAACACTACGATCAGTTTTGTTTGGTGGTATGACTTTTTTGGACAGTAAATGGGAGTCATCTGACAGAACTCTGGGCAGACAGATTCCGGGTATTTAACAAGGGTAGCTAGATGAGGCCCGACCTATGTTCGCTTCTTTATGTTGTCACCTTGGGTTTGTTACTCTTCCCCTTTATTTCCCTCGGTTTTGCTCCTTATAATCACAATCCCACAGAGCCTTTGAGCTAACATGAGGGATCTGAGTGAGCAAACCAGCAAAGAATGTAACCGAGGCTGTTGTTCAATCGCTCAGTCGTGTCTGACTCTTTGCAACCCCCATGGACTGCAGCATGCCAGGCTTCCATGGGGTCACAAGGAGTCAGGCGTGACTGAGCAACTGAACGACAACAACTTTGGTTACGTTCTTTGTCGGTTTGCTAATTCAGGTTAGGAGAGTATAAAGATGCTAGTTGGGGAGAAAAATTTAGATTCTACTGTTCTCATTCCTTTGTTAATTTGCACCGAGCCGATGCCTAGACCCATCAAGAATACTAGTGTTCCGAAAGTGTTCCCCGGTCCTGACCTAAAGTCATGTTCTTTTGCTGTCTAGTTGCATCTTCCTGGCTGTAGAGTTCAGCCTTGTTAGCAATCAGAAAAAAAAAGTTGAGAAATAAAGTGTTGTGTTCCCATCATTTTACCGTGTGGTTTTGGCTGGAACCTCAGCTCATTTCTGCCAGTTAATGTCTTTTTCTCCCATCCTGGTAACTTCTACTCACCATTTCAGATGTCTCTGCTGGACGCTCAAGCTTCAGCTGGTGGACACAGCCATGGCTGCTGTCAACAAAAACTCAGGCTATGTCTGTCAACTCTCAAAGAACAAAGTTTCTGTGTTTCTGCAGATTCAACCTTCGAGTTCAAGCCCAAATCATTCTCCTAAATCAGAGTGCCAAGAGGGCTGCCTTCAAGAACCTCTCCCCCTGCTCAGAGCCTCTGAAACAAGGTCCTTACTTTCTTTAAACTTCTTTCCAGCTTCTGATCTTAATTACTTTCTTTTCTCTTTTCATCTCCTAGTCATTTCTTCTTTCCTTCTTTTTCTTTTCTTTTCTTTTTTTTTTTTTTGGTACACTTTCCTGGCCATCTTACCCCAGGGGCCAATTATTTCTACTTTCTTTTTTTTCTGTCAACAACTTTCAGAATATACTACCTAGGCATTAGAAAAAAAATCAATATTTACTTAAGTGCACAGAAAATAGCTCTTGTCTATAGTAAAAGGAGATACCAAAGAAATTAAATATCATGATATAATGGAGACTGATCACATTCTGGACTGGAATTCAGAGAGCTGGCTCATCATTTTGGCTCTATCACTTTTAGTTATGTGACCTTGGGAAGTTGATTTCACATACTGTGTAACTCTTTGTTTATAGTATGACCTATAATGCCCTATATGATCATATATTTTATGATTTTAAAGATCTATGCTGCAAAGTTAACTTGGTCAAGCCAACCATATGTTCATTAGCTAAAACAAAAGTTATACTTAATCAAGGAAAATGATTACTTTTATTGAATTAAGTTTGAGTATATCTCTCACTCCAGTACTTGAGTAAGACTTAAAATATGCCTACCTCTGGACTTATGTGTATAGATTAACTTTTGCTATAATAATGATGTGTAACCATCACACTCTTTAATAATACACATTTGAGTTAGGTTGGAGATTGGTTGATCTCAACTGGGCCTGGTTTGAGTGTTTATGCTCTTATCTTCTTGGCGCTAACAGCCTACCCTGAAAATGTTCCTTTTATGCTTCTGGCAGAGAACAAGAGAGTGAGTCCAACCACACAAGCACCTTTCAAGTCTTGGGTTAGTTGGTCCATGATATTCCATTGTCCAAGCCCAAGGTCAAGATGTGCTCATGATGCAGGTAAGCAAATGAATATTTCTGAACAACAATGTTATCTAACACACCGTGCTTTGGGAATGAGTGATTAAAAGGGTTATGTATGGCTTCTCTTTAGTGAAAATTAAGTCAATAATTGCCGGGGGCCAGCGTGAGGAACTCCGCCCATGGCAAAGGTCATGAGGAAGGAAGCTTGGCATACGCAAAGGTGTGATCAAGCCTCAGGAAACCCCCTGTTCCTGTGCATCTACCCCCAAAACCAGAGTACTTTACGGGGAGCTCTCCCCTATAACCATTTTTTTTGGAGGAGTTAACTTGCAGCTCCAAGTTAATAAAAATTCCTGGGTGTGACAAGAGCGTTTCAACTTACGAACTCTGAAGGTTCTCTGGCCTGCCTGATCCGGTTCGTCCGGCCGCATGTGATTGTTTACAACCCCTCAACTGTGAGAGGCACAGGATGCTTTAAAACTTTCTAAATACAGACTCTTTTGAGAAGTTAGAAGATCATTAGTATAGTATTAGTGGGTTGATTAGGAATTATATTGGTGAAGGGTTTTTTCATTTGTCCTATTAATAATTACTGCTAATTCCCTGCCCTGGGTGTGACAAGGGTGTCTCAGGTCAAACCTCTCTGCTGACAGACTAGCTTGTGTGACAACCTCTCAACCATAAACAGCACAGAGAGTTTGGAGTATTAGCACAGGGCTTTTCCCATTGTTGAGTCAATGATTGCCGCCAGGCCTCCATATCCTTAGGCACCTGGGAATATATTAATCAATGTATTTGGAATATAGAAAAGGAAATACAGTAGTTTTTGATGTTAGGAATACTAGACTTTTTGAGCTAATGAATTTTCTCTTCTGTTACAGATCATTGTACTTTGTTCTAAATCACTGTGTCCTTGCTAGGTAAAAATGTAACTTTATCACTATCTTAAGACTAAATAGATCTTAAAGGGAACATTGGTGAAAGGTTTTCACTTGTTGGGCTGATGTTTGCTGCTAAATCTCCATATTCCCTGCCCTTATAATGAATATAACTAGCATATAGGAGAAATAAGTATTAACCTTTAAGATTAATCATGTAAACCTTAGGTTAAGTAAATTCTTTCCTAGTTGTAACTCACTACACCCTCACCCTATAAGAATGCAACTTTATTTGGAGGGTGGCACCTGATTTAAGAAAAAATCACCCCTGGAAAAATAAGTTTTCTGGTTAACTGACCGGTATCAGAAAGGGCCATAAAATGTCAGCAGACCTCATGGCAAGAAGATGATGTAAAAAACCATAAGACCTTTGTATAATTTTGTATGAAGCACCTGATTGTGACAAGGGTCAGGTCTGCTGACCCCCGCGTGACTCTGTATTCATCCCTATGTATAACAAAAGGTATATAAACAAACCTGAAAAATAAAGAAATCGGATCAGTTTCTGGAAAGACTGATTCCCCCGTGTTGTTTCTTTCTTGCTCCCTGCTTTCCTGGCTGAATTCCCATCTGAAATGTGGGTACTCACCAAGCCTGCTAATTTTGCCTGGGCTTCTGAGATCGGACTGGGGAGGCCTCAGCGCCTCCTCTCCTTCAGGAGAATGGAAAGACGCCTGTGGCCTACGTAGGTGGTGATTGGTATTCCACGTAAACCGAGTTATTCAGCCTTCTTTTTCTCCACTAATATTTCCTACTATACTATCCATTTCTAATCTCTCTCTTTATCTGTAATTAAATAAGTTTTTTCCAGGACGCTCATTCCATCCCCACCTTCGAATTACCCTGGATCCACCGGGGCTGGACCCCGGCAAATAATGAAGGCATTCAGAAATCTTAGGGATTAGGGTGCAAAGTTGCTACTTCTTCAGTGAGACAGAACTAAATCCACTCGTAGAGAGAGGAGTTGCTGGTTTGAGACAGGCTCTTTGAACTTAAAAATTTTAAGGTAAAGGTGAACGTGTCACTTTAGTCAAATGAGGGAGGTCAAGATCGTAACACTGCCTGAAAAGCATCTAGAGTCCTTCTGTTTTTCAGAAAGATTCCTCTAAATCACAGAATGATTATCCCTCCATGAATAAACAACTGTTCACTCTATTCAAGTTGGAGATGAATTTACAAATGTTGACCAGAACTTATTTATAATAAAACCAGAAGAGAATATTTCAAACAGATGGCTAAGACAAAAATAGCATAAGACAATTGATATATGATAGACTGAAAATTACATGACTTACGTTGTGCTGTACAACTATCTATCCCTTTACCAAAATGATCTAAACATCCTCCAACTCTGCCACTTTTTATCCCAATACTTCTACTACTTGTATTCATGTCTCCTAATTGAATAGTAAAAAAAAAAAAAATGACTTTTACACAAATCAATGGTGATTAAGTTGTATTAAAAATAACTACTCGTGAAGCAATAGTCAAATATGTATACATGAAGTTAGTCTTCTTTCTTGAGAACTCATGAAAAATTGAGGGTAATTAAGGCAAGCAAACAGTTTATTTCTCCATTTATTGGACTGTATTAGTTATCTATTATTCTGTAATACATTATGTTGTAGTTGATAAGTTGTATCTGACTCTTTTGCAACCCCATAGACTGTAGCCTGCTAGGCTACTCTGTCCAAGGGATTTCCTAGGCAAGAATACTGGAGTGAGTTGCCATTTCCTCCTGCAGGGGATCTTCCCAACCTAGGGATTGAACCTGGGTCTCCTGCTTGGCAGGCAGATTCTTTACCACTGAGCTACTTGGTAACCCAAACTTATTAAACAATAAATATTTATTATCTCACTGTGTCTGCAGGTCAGAAATTCAGATGAGGTTTAATTGGGTAGCTCTGAGTCTCATGAGGTCCCCGCCAAAACATCAAGTGAAGTTGCAGTTACCTAAAGACTTGAGTGGGGGCGGGAGGATGGGCTTAACGACCTCGCTCAATCAAGTCTGGCTGCCTGCTCTTTGCTGCAGGAGGTCTACGTTCCTTGACAGGTGGACCTCTTGGTAGGGCTGCTTGAGTGTCCAAGGAGAGATCAAGGCAGAAGCTACAAAGTATTTTATGACCTAACCTTAGAAGGCATGCTCTAGTCATTTCTGCAGTTATCTTCTTGGTTATACCAGGCCTGTGACTGGTACTCACTCACAAGATAGTGCAAGTCTATGACTCTGAGTGTGAATAGCTCCTTAAATTTTATACCCTGACTGTCTTAGCTACCAGATATCTGGTTGTTGTTATCCTTATGCTCTTTCCTCATCCTATAGACAAGAGCCTGGGCTGAGCATGATGGGAGGAAGAGTGAAGGAAGATTGGAACTGGGGTGCTTATGCAAGGTATTCTGTTTTCCTCCAGTGAAAATAAACAACTGGATTTCAGTACAAAGACGAATTGTATTTTCCCATTATATGGAACTCTCATTGAAACTTTCACATTTTCATCGTATAATTTTCCTGGGGAATGCAATACACCCCAGGTGCTTAGTCGCTCAGTCGTGTCTGAATCTGTGACCCCATGTGACCTGCCAGGCTCCTCTGTGCCTTATCTGGGTTTTCCAGGCAAGAATACTGGAGTTGGTTACCATTCTCTTCTCCAGGGTACTTCCTGACCCAAGGACTGAACCCGTGTCTCCTGTATCTCCTGCATTGGCAGGCGGATTCTTTATCTCTGAGTCACCTGGGAAGCCCTCCCTCAGAGATGAACGTAATTTTGGCTAATAGCTTAGAATGTTGGCAGATGCTCCAAAGAGCAGATCTGGTTTGGACATAGTTTAAAACCCTTGTCATCACCTCAGGAAATTAAAAGTGAAAAATAAAACACTGCAAGCCCTTTTTTTTTTTTTTTTTTAATGCAGCAGCCTAATTTTACAAGAAAATCCTTATAGACTGCACTGGGTGAATGCTTCACATCGCCTCTCAGTCTTGTTTAAATTTCTGGCATATGCAGATGAAAGAGGGTGAGTTTTTGGGAAAACAGGTCATACACTTCTGATATCCATTTCAGCTGCAGAAGAGGCTTGGCTAGAGGGCAATTATATTAATAAAGCATGATATCTACTTTTTCAACAGGATTCTAGAAGAATTTTGTTGTGTGTCAAAGCCTCAGAGGACTAGAGTGTCTCCAGCTCATGACAAGGCAGATCACTTCCAATGGACTCTTGAATGCAAGTGTACTTGATGGGAGGTGGAGGTGGCTTGAAAGGCGGAGGTCTTTCCATGCTAGGAACAAAACATCGCTCATTCAAGGCTGAGAATGTCAGGGGTGATGTATGTATGCATAATATATTTTTAGAAGGAAAAAGAGAAAGTGAAAGAGGCATGTTTCCCTGGCTCTCTCAGTTTTTTCCCCTGGCATAACCTGCTTGCTAATCCTGTTAATATCATTAATTAATATTTTTATAATATTTTATAATTTGTAAACCATTTTTATCATAGAGTTATATAATTTGCATTTAGGAATTGAGTATTATTGCCACCATCCCACAGATAAAACTGAGGCTCAGAGGGTTTTAAGCAACTTGCTTAAGAGGAGCAGACCAGCAAGTCAAGCCTTTTAAACAGAACTTACACTCTCCATGGCAACTGCCTCCTAATAGATGAAGTGTTTCTCTTATGTGGGTTAAAGCATTCCTCCAGAGAAAAAATGTTCAAATTCTGGGACCAAAGATGGCAGTTTTTCTGAGTCCCTTTGCTAACCTGACCCCCAGCCCTCACCATACATTCACTGTGTGTGAACCAGGGGGAAGGTTGGGGGTGGGACGTGAACTTGCCTGAGTCCCTGAGTTGATGGATGGCACCCGCATCCTTTCTGTTTGTATCAGTGAACACTCTTAGAGCTATCTCTGTATAAAGAAAGTACTGGGCTAGGTTTGCACAATTCATCTCTTTGTCTGAAGTGCATGAGCATAAGGTGAGTGTGGGATTTAGCTGTACAAATGCTGCAGCTCTCTTGCTATCAGGAAATAGAGGCATATTTGTGGGCAGACTCAAAAACCTCTACCTCTTGTCTATCAATCCACAGTACCTTAATTTCTCCTTAGAGGGAGAGAGAAGGAGAGATACTAAGAAAAACAGAGGGTGGTTGTTTTTCATCTCTATATAACACAGACATTTGAATATAGAACAACAACAAAAAAATCAATTCAGATTTTCAGATTCCTGTTTTCTCATTTTAATATAAAAATCCCCAATACCTATTACCTGGTTTTCTGGTGCTTTAGTGGTGACAATATATATCAAAAGGTGGATAGCATTCTAAGAAATTTGCAATTCTGTTTTTTTCTGGGGAATTAGGAATTTCTTAAGGTCACATGGTGGCCAAAGTGTAGTGCTTGGACAAAAGTCCAGAATTTCTGACTCGTGGTTTGGTGTTTTATTCACCACGAAACAGCCCCTGCATGTGGCTATAGAGTCTTCAAGGATACACTAAGTAAAAGGCAGGCCACACAGTCAATATTATCTGAGACAGCAGTAGTAAGATGTGGAGGATCACCTTTGTGTATTCTGAAGATCTCATCTAATCATGTCTTGAACCAGACTGATCCAAAACAGCCAAGTCAGAAAAGTGAGCCTTAACCTTCCACGCCATTTCAGACTTCTCAGCGAAGGGAGGAGAGTTCTGGAAACCATTTCAATAAGACAAAAAGACTGCTTTCTTTTCCCCATGGGGAGAAAGGATAAGGGCAGTAAAAGCCCATTTTGCTGAAAAGCAGCTGGAAATATCTTAAAATTACCTTTCTTACTCAATTTCACACTTCAGTATCTAGGCTCACCTGGGCCCAGGCAGTCCAGAGATGCATGAAAATGAAAAGAATAATGAAGATTAAAAAGAAAAATCAGTTTCAGTTTTGAGGTGATGTGAGCCTCCATTCTCATTTCATGCTTACTGATATTCCATCCAGTGAGTGCTCCAGCCTGAACAGGTAGAGGGGCACCAAGTCAGAAGGTGTGCATCTCATTCCAGCTGTGTGGTACTGGGGAAGCTGGGCAACCTCTCAGCCTTATTTCCTCAGTTACATAGGAGAGAAACTCTACTATCTAGGAATGATATTTAAAGCGTTGAGTGAATATTTTCTGCTGAAAAAAGTAACTGCTCCTGCATGTCTCAGTATGGTACTCACATTTCTTTTTGGTACTGATACCATTTTCTCACGCCAAGACCAAACAATACGAGACAGGAGAAGATCAAAGCTGCCACAACCACCGGCCAGGACATTCCATCTTTGGGCTTACCGGTCACAATACCTGAAAAGGGCATAAAGAGAGATGAACTTTAATGCCAAGGTTTGGCAGATGGGAAGCAGGATGACTTGAATTAGTTTGCTTACCTGCAACATAAATTTCCAAGGGCCATGGGGTGTTCATTGATCACAATCGTGCTCTGGGATCATTTCTGTGGCTGGTTCTCATATCATTTTTGCATTTATACAATTGCATTTCTTTTTTTTTTTTTTACATGAATGCCTTTCCTGTTAGAATGTTCCAGACCTAATCTTTTCTTTTCTTTCACTTTCTCAAGGCCCTGGACAATTCCTGGCACAGGGTGGCCAAGAAATGTGATTTATAAGAGGAGAGGCCTTTGGGGGAGAGTGGACACCTGTGTGGTACGGCTGAATGTATGGCTGAATCCTTTTGCCGTCTGCCTGAAACCGTCACATTGTTAATTGGCTATACTCTGATAGAAAATAAAAAGTTAAAAAAAGAATGAACACATAAAACTGATAATCTGTAAATTTGTTTTCCAAATTCACTCCAGTAAAGTAAAAGTTTTATGTCTGAAATACTGGTCTATCTTTAATTTCTTTCAGGAGTCATGAAAATCTTCATGAAATATTAGTGTGTTAGGAGGAGGAAGAAAAAGTAAAAGGCATTATAACATTCTAAAGGTCTGAAAGTACAAAGCTGAGAAGGCCAGAGGCAATATAAATACAATATTCTGGACTGTCTTACTTTTTCTGTAACATGAAGGAAAAATTAAGTAAATGAGCCCTCTTAGAAAATAAGATTGTCTGGTTCTGCCTGGCAAAAAATAAAAGGGAATGTTTATGATTGTATAGTTACTTAATTTTTTCCTTTTAAAAAGTGTTTTATGCTCATGTAAAAAACTCTAACAGTACAGAAATATAAACTATAGTGAAAAGGAAGTATCCTTACTTCTTCAAATGCCAGCTACCCACACTAGAGGTTATCTTTTAATAGTCAATTATGTTAACTATTTAATAGTTAATTCCTATCAGAAATTTTTAATGCAAATATAAGCAAATATAGGTACCGTGAATATATATCCTTTCATATTACAAATGGGGGCATACTGTACATACTACTCTGTTCTTGGCTTCTTTCTCTTAAAAAAAATCTTGGAATATTTTTCACAGAAGTGCATAGAAGTTTACCTCATTTGATTAAATGACTGGATGGTTCCCCAGTGTGTGGATCTACTATACTTTATTTAATTGGCCTTAATGTTGGATGGTTAAATTGCTTCCAGGCTTTTCTTATTTCTAATAACACTACAGTGAAATTCCTTATACATTATAGATAGATCTTTAGCTCTTCAGATTACAGAAATCTTTTGGGCAAAAGTGCATTTTTGCTTTATTTTTATTATTAATAAAATAATATTTTCATTATTTTAACTAGATTACAAACCATATGTAGACTTTTTAAATTTATTTGATTGCTTCAGATTTATCACACTGCTTTTCATTAAGTGAAATCTCAAAAAAATAAAACACAAGCCAAAGCATATTTGTTACCAAATCTTTTTTATATTTTACACAGTTTGGATGGCAGCCATATGATTCTGTCATAACACTGACCACCAGTGCTGAAGACTTTTCCTCTTACAACACATATCCACGGAGTGGAGGTCTTGCTGGTGCTCGTGCTACTTTAGTTTTGTCAGGCAGATGCTGACGGTGCCCTAGAAGCTCACACAGTCCTATACTCAGTAACCCTGTGCCTCACTGATGCACAGGGACTAGAGTTCACAGTGGTACTAGACTATCACGATCACAAAAGAAACAATTACACAGGAAATCAATTTAGGACTACACACAGTTCTGTCTCAGTGAAGTCAAGACTTACTTACTCGACACTGGCAATATGGTGGACTATAACATTTTATCTTCAAAGTTTTTGAGACATGAAAGAACAACAGGTTTTAGATAGATCTTCTATCAATGCTTACTAATTTTCTCCCAACCAAATGTAGAAAATGAGGCCATTGACTTCAGCAATGTCCTGGTGGAAAAGCAAAGCTCCGATTTGCCCCAATTGGTCAAGTATGTAGTTCCTTTCCTTTTTAAATAATTTTATTTATTTATTTTGGCTGCGCTGGGTCTTTGTTGCTACACAAGCTTTTTTCTCTAGTTGCAAAGAGCGTGGGCTCCTCTGCTTTGCGGTGTGCAGGCTTCTCACTGCAGTGGCTTCTCTTGCTGCAGAGCACAGACTCTAGGGCTTGCAGGCTGCAGTACCTGCAGCACTTGGGTGATTCCACTATGGGGAATCAGTAGCTGCGATTCTCCAGCTCTAGAACACAGGCTCAACTAATTGTGGTTCACAGGCTGTGTTGCTCTGTGGCACGTGGGATATTGGACTAGGAATGGAACCCGTGTCTCCCGCATTGGCAGGTGGATTCTTCCACTGAGCCACCAGGGAAGTCGTAGGTAGTTCTTTAGGGCACCAATAGTTAAAGATGTTGGTAGGATGTCAGTTTGCAGCTCTACTGCCATGCTGTGTGCAGGATGGATGAGGCACCAGGGACTGAGGGCTATATGAACTTCAGTATGAAATAAATTGAATCCCCAGGTAGAGTTCACCAGTTAAGTGAATACCTTCTGAAGTTAAAGAGTTGATTATGCCTTGAATTTACAATCAAGATCTGCATTGGGAGGGTCATAACTTTATTGAAAACCTTGACCTCTTATGATGAAAAACAAGGGTTATATTTAGCACTGGCAAACTTTTATTAGTTGAATTATAGTAATACTCTTTGTTCCAACCACCAGACTATACTTTCATAAAGTTGAAATATTTCTCAGTACTTTTCACCTGGCTAATTCCTACTCATTCCAGATTTTATTTTAAATGTATCCCCAGAGAATCCTTTATAGTTCCCCAATTACAATCAGATCTTTCTGTTAGACTCTGCATCTTGCACTATATCATAGGATTTGTCACAAATAAATTTAACTGTATGATTATTTATTTACTATGTATCATCTATAATAGATTATACTCTTCAGGAAGCCAGTGTTTTCAATACTCAATATAGTGCCTGACAAATGGTAGGCATGCAATAAATATTTGTAGAGCAAATAAAACATAAAATTTTAAAAAATGGTAAATAACTCACCAGTGATGTGAATGTGATTATTTTTAGTAGATACATTGGCAGTTGTGGGGACTTCTGTAGATACATTGGCAGTTGTGGGGACTTCTGAAGATACTCTGGTTGTGCTGGTGAAGATGTCACCTAGGGATACAGAGCGAATATCTGAACTAATCCTAAGGACCATTTCCATCTGGTAAAAATGTATAAAATGATGATGGGACTTCATCTGCTATTAGAAAGAGCTCATCTGAATGGCTCAAATGCTCCTAAAATACTAATATTATATGTAAAGTTTATTAAGGACCAATTTGTACAAGGTTAGTATCCTAGGATCTAATAGTTACCAAAGCAATAAAGCTTCCTATGGATTTAAAGAAAAAAAGAGAAACAATACAGCACATACAGTAAAATAATATCTGCTAAAGAATCTCCCGGAGGAAATGATAATGGGAAAAGGTCTGAAGCTGGGGTCATGGAAAGAAGAGCTTTATCTCTAGTGCCCCAGGTTATTAGAGGTCTCCCCATTCTAATGTGTTTGATAAGGTTATTAAAAATTCCTGTGCAACATTTGAGTAGACAAATCCATGTCGACAAATCATTCCATTTTACAATGGAAAATTAAAGCTTAAAATGCATTTTAATGGATTTATTTGGTCCCAAATGCATCTTGAAATAAAATAGAGGCAAATCTATGACTTCATCTCTGACTAACTTTTCTAAGTGACTGAGAAGTTTGCCTTCATTCATTGTCATTTCCATCTTCACTGTCATTTCCATCAAGATGCACTTTTAAATACCTGAGACTGGCTTTGTATCAGTTCTTTTCCACCTCTTCCCAGATAGAGCAGACTAATACCTTCCCGGACCCTAAGTCTCCTCTAAGTGCTCACCAGGAAGTGTTGAACCTGCATCTGAGGAAGGCGAACTGTTTGTTTCACTGGGCATCCATGGAGCTGCAAAAGGAAGCAGATATTAGAAAATTTATTGTCTCTTCTTGACCTTCAATTGAGTCTACTTATTATGATAAAAGGGATATTAATGAACATTTCAAGTGATATCATCAAAGTACTCTGCAGCACACCTTAGAATGTCCCAAAATAAAGTGAGAGTTGAAGATGTGTCTAATGGGGAAGGTTTTGTTTTTTGTTTTAAAATTGGAATATACTTGATCTACAATGTTGTATTATTTTCTGCTGTACAATGAAGTGAATCAGCTATATGTATACATATATTTCCTCCCTCTTGGACCTCCCTCCCACTCCATTCCTCATCCCAACTATCTAGGTCACCACAGAGCAGCAAGCTGAGCTCTCTGCTCTGTATAGCAGGTTCCCACTAGCTATCTGATTTACACATGGCAGTGAACATACGCTAATCTCAATCTCCCAATTCACCCCATCCCCCACCCCCATGTCCACACATCCATTCCCTATGTCAAGTATCTATTCCTGCCTTGCAAATAGGTTCATCTGTACCATGGGGAAGTTTTATGATTATAGCCATTTAAAGCAGGAAAAAGAAAGGGAAGGAAAACACTAGGAGCGTTTTCTCCAGCCACAGAAAGTGTGCTATGTCTGTTCCATAGATAAACTAAAAGAATGGGAGAGAAGGAAAGCCTAGGTGTGTTATGGCAGCCTCAGTCAAGAGAAGATGCCAACAGGACTTTGAAGACCTTGGTGAAACTTGCAAGAGTGAACAAAGTAATTTGTACTTGTGGGTAAGATGACATTCTTGTTTGAGTATGAAAACTGAACCATGTCTATAGTGCCTTATCAGATCCCTGGGTTACAGTGGAGAAGGCAGTGGCACCCCACTCCAATACTCTTGCCTGGAAAATCTCATGGATGGAGGAGCCTGGAAAGCCGCAGTCCATGGGGTCACTGAGGGTCGGACATGACTGAGCGACTTCACTCTCACTTTTCACTTTCATGCATTGGAGAAGGAAATGGCAACCCACTCCTGTGTTCTTGCCTGGAGAATCCCAGGGATGGCGGAGCCTGGTGGGCTACCGTCTATGGGGTTGCACAGAGTCAGACATGATTGAAGTGACTTAGCATTAGCATGGGTTACAGGCCTTGCTAGCTGCTGGCTGAATCCTTTTGATCCACTCAGAGGCAAACCTTCCCCTTTAAGTGGATGGTAGCAATTCCAGAAACACATATGGCTTCTGAAATAGACCTATCAATTCATTTTATTTAGTTTGTCTCTGGCAGAAGAGTTCCACTTCTTGGCAGTCTCTACATGTCTGTACTTGATAACATGCCTATAATGTAATGTAAAATAGCTACAGTAGTATATGGTTATAAGTGGTAAAATGATTTCCCAATTGGATGCTTTCTTACATGTCAAGACCAAAATGAGTAGACAAAGCCAAAACAAAATAAAACAAACATTAAAAATCCCCTTGGCCTGACCATTTCGTGATTTCTTGCTAGTTGCCAATGGTAGTTGCTGGTGCAGACAAAGGCATGTTACCAGGCCTTTCAGTAGAGCTGTAAGTCAGTGCTTTCTGGGGACTGCTCCCAGGACAGCCTGTCATAGCTACTCCACTTGGGATTTCCGGGATTTCCCCCAACGTTAGGCTGATTTTGTATATAGCTATTTTGAATTTGTTTAGGTCAGGGAGCTGTTCTTGTCTTCAATACAGTTCTATGACCCTGTGCATATGATCTTGACTACTTTTTGTTTTAGACAAAATGCTAAGATCTATAGATGACAACGGACTGGGTACTTTTTAACACTGAGTTTTAATGTTTAAGCCATTAAGCTAGGAGTTTATTGACAATGAGCAAAAAATCAACTAAAAAGAAACTGGAACCAAGCCTGGGTTTAGGTAAAATTATGAAGAAGGCAGTTTATTCTGAATAACCTTAGATTTTTTTTTGTTTGTTTGTTGTTGTTGTTCAATATGGAATCTCCTTTACCTCCTACTTTTAGGGCTTGATGCCTCTATTTCTTCCTTTCTTTAACTTTTTGCTGCATGGTATGTGGGATCTTAGTTCCCTGATAAGGGAATGAACCCACACCCCTGCATTGGAAGTGCAGAGTCTTAACCACTGGACCACCAAGGAAGTCCCAATGCCTCTATTTCTTTTCTCTTCAAAATCTGCTATCAAGAAAGGATATGATAAATTCAATTATGCTAAGATACAAATGGTTTAACAAGTTCTATCACTTTGAAAGAAATGGCTATTTAAAAAAAGATTCTCTATATTATCTTTATTATCAGTAAGTCAATACAGAACACTTCTAATGATCAGTGACATGTGGACAACAATAGTTTTTTTAAAATCAAATACAGAGTGCCAGTCCTTTCTGTAAAATCAATATTGATTTTCTCCAAACAAAAGAACCAAGCATAATACAATTTCAGGAGATGTTAATATCATCAGCATGATACATCCGACTTGCAAAAATGTCAATATTTAAAATGATGTAAATTATTTGACCATTTTATAAAACTTCCTTTTGGACCTCTGAAAACTTTGAAACTGTAAAAAGATATCAAAAAATGTGCAATAAAATTGAACTACAGGATGTTTAAGTGGGAAGGGGCATGTGTAAACCTATGGCTGATTCATGTTGACTTCTGGTAGAAACAAATATAACACTGTAAAGCAATTATCTTTTAATTAAAAATAATAAATAAAAAATTGAGCTATAAAAAATACATTTTGGAAACCTAGGGAGTTATTTTTCTGATTTTGTCTTTGAGATTTTTCAAAATCTGTTCAAAAAAGTGGAAGCTGTAGAAAGAGGTGAAAAAGAGGAGTTTCCAGTTAATAGATTTAACATGTCTGAAAATATATAAGTAATGTAAAGGAAAAACTTAAGGAACAAGAATATATCATAGTTGAGTCTTTGAGCAAGATGAAGAGATAGCAGATCTTGTATCAGCTGCTTCCACAGGAGAGAGGTCTTCCTGCAGAATGCCTGTTTACAGAATCCTCAGTAAGACAGAGTTGGCCATCTCCAGTGATTTATCTTTCACTAAAGAATACTTTTTCTAAAAGCTCAACGAATGCATCATTTAGATACCCAATTTTTAGGATGTGTTAAACACTGGCTACACTCCATCGCCATTCTTAAGTTTCCTCGGGTGTCTCTCACCAGAGTTAAATTACCGTTGTTTTCTAACTGATTGAAATATTCTGTGTTCTCAAGGTCTTGTTTGTTAAATATATAAGTTAATTCTCCTTTAAGTCCTTTGAGAACATTTTCATTTAAATCTAAGAATGAATGCTACTTTGACATTTGGATGATAAACATGAGCTTGATGGATAACGTCCTCTCATACATCACCATTATCAACCAAAAGTATGAACATAGGGATACTGTGTTGTTAGAGTTTCTAAAAAAAAATTTTATATCCTTCCTTTAGCATAGCATCAGTTTCTTCCACAATTCTTTTAAATTTAGCTTTTGATAAAATAAAAATTATTTGATAAGGAGACTATGTTACTTAGCATACCATTCTACCATAAAAGGGTACTTCTCTTCTATAGTAAAAACAAGATCAACTTTGATAGTATTGTCTTTTTCTTTGAGTTGCAATAACATTTTTTGACATCATCTGTAACCAGCTTACAGTTCTCAATAATGTTATGACATGTTAGGCATCTTTCTCTTTGTAGGAAGATCTATTTAGTGTCATATCAAAGCCCAAGATTATCTGGTTTGGCAGATCCTCTTTCGACAACATCACAGATAATTTCTTTTACTCTTTTGGGGTTCTTGAGGCAACGTGAACTTCTCTAAAATTCTGGCGTAATTTTTATATGTACAGACTTTCTATTGGGTAACCAATCTTCCTTAAGACATTCTGAGTTCTGTCCTTACCTTTGTCCTTAGAGCAAAGGCATAGGGTGACAAGCAATAGCCACAGATGCAAGGCTGTGACATAAAGACCTCATTGATCTTGGTCTTCTGCCCTATCTTTTTCTTCAAGGTACTGGATCAGCATCACCCCTTCCATTAGATGCACCTGGCACCAGCTACTTACTGTCCACTCTTGCCATGATCACTTAATCTATAAATGGGACTCTTATGCTCTTCCTGACCACAAAACAAACATGATACTCACAAGCTTTGGGAGTGTGGGGCTTGTGTACTAGCAGTGTAGAAATCCATGGAATCCCCATGGTATTTTAGCGAAGGAGAGAACTTTAAATCAGAGGAATAAATCTATAATTTGAGGCTGACCTAATGAGGAATTAGGTGATAGAACGGGAGCAGAACAGTGTTTTAGAGAAGAGAAAATAGAAAGAGATGTGACCTGAGGCATGTAAGATTTTAGAATTTGAGGGTAAGAATGGTGAGTTTATTACTCCAAGGGTCAGCATCCTGACCGACATGGAACAGAGGGGCTGAAGAGATCCTGGTGCAGCCTGTGATAGGGCCCAGCATTGTTGTAGGACCCAGCATTGCTGGGTCCCTTCCATTGATCCTCAGCTCCTTAGTTCCAGCTTGTCCATCGCCCTCTGCCTACAAAAAGTAGAGGGGTTCTCATAAAATTAAATACCAGGAGTCTGAGGAGAAATAGCCAGGACCAGGGGCAGGATAAGCAGTACACTTGTAAGAGTTAAGAAGAGTTATGGCTGATTAATATTGATGTTTGGCAGAACTAACACAATTCTGTAAAACAATTATTTTTCTATTTACAGATAAATTTAAAATAAAAAAAGAGTTAAGAAAATATGTAAAATTTGAAGAATAAGGGGTGCAAGGTCAAAGAACAGAATGAAGACCTCATGTGAGATCAATAAGAGGTATCCTGAGACTTGTGTGTATGTGCATACATAAATAAACTTGATGATTTTGGTAATGGGTAAATTGGAGGGTTTAAGGACCCATGGAGACTCATATCATTTTTCTGCTTGTCTGAGACAGACTGACTGATTTCAGTGTGGCTTCAGGCTCCACTGGGCCAGACGGATGACTGGAAAATGCAGGGGAAAAAAAAGTAATTAAGCTTCAATTTTCTGCTCCATGGCCTGATCACCTGAGTGTCCCAGGACGTTATTAAGGTCATACACTTTGGGTATTTAGAAGGTCAGTTTTGGTATCCTCATTTCATAGATGGTTACACTAAAATATGCATTCCTCTTCTAGACTGCAGGAACTGGGATTAAGATTCTAATATTCTTGAATTCCAGTCTAGACCTCTTCCAATTAATAAATAACAAAATAACAACAAGTGAATATATTAAAACATGTATGAGTTTAGTGTAAATGCAATGTGCTCAGAATCTTCTAGTGACATTTAATATATATGAACTATACAAAGTGTATGTATAAGCAAATATAGAATGTGTTCACAAAGAGCAAGGGCCCTAGAAACACTGCTAGTGGGTTTATTTCACTAGAAATTGACCCATTATCATTTTTTTCTGCCTCTGAGCATTTCATAAATCAACTGAAATAAACATATGAAAGAAAAAATTCCCATTACCAATGCCTGCCATGAATCTTGCCAAATGCATCATCCAATATTGGATGTCACATTACAGTCCAATCCAACGAGTAGAAACATGTTTCAAAAACAGTTTGGGAGTGAGCAATCAATATTAACTTGTTGGACCCTAATGTGTTTTTGTGAATGATTATAAATAGAGCAACTCACTGCAGGGAATTTTTTTTTCTAAGCTTATAGATGAAAAATGNCAGTTTGGGAGTGAGCAATCAATATTAACTTGTTGGACCCTAATGTGTTTTTGTGAATGATTATAAATAGAGCAACTCACTGCAGGGAATTTTTTTTTCTAAGCTTATAGATGAAAAATGGCAACCGGTTAACAAGATCTTCTTGCATAAGTAAGAAGGGGGTTTTCACTGCCAGGAAAAAATTGTCTGCTGGGTTTTAGAATCCCTTCCTAGATTTCACAATTTCCAAGGCTATTTTTATGATAAAAATGATAAAGAGATGTCTGAGGATAAATGAAGTTTTCAAGTAGGGAAGGACAGAAACTCTGAAGAATTACAATAGTTTATTTCATTATGAAATCTATTAAAAAGAACAAAAATATTCCTGTGTAAATTAGGAAGTACTTTCAGGTAAGACCCTTTCAATTTTCTAGTTTCTGGGGCAAAAAGTACCTTAGGTGGTCTCTGTACTTTATACTGTTGTGATGCACTGGATGAAAAGGATTTTAGTATGGGCACAGATGCTATTGTAATAATTTAAATAAAGCAAGTAAGTGAAAAGTTCAAAATCTTCAATTAAGCAGATCATTTCTCCTCACTGTAGTACATACTGGCTATTGTTTTGTTTGGCTTCATAATATTCATTGAGTTATTATCTCATCCTATTCCACATTATCTTATTGAACATATTTGTCCTTAATAATTCCCCAACTCATACACAGATTTTGGAATTATATAAATAATATTATAAATGTTTACTCCCTCTCCTATCTATTGTATGTCCATTCAAAAGCAAACATTGTCTACGTATTTTAAATTTTTATCAAATATTAAATCTAAATCATATAGTATTTGGTTATATTAATACTTGTTTTAACACTAAATAGTATCACACTAAGTGAAGTAAGCTAAGCAGAGAAAGACAAACATCATATAATATTACTTATATGTGGAATTAAAAGAATGATACACATGAACTTATTTACAAAACAGAAATAGACTCACAGACATAGAAAATTATGGTTACCAAAGGAGAGGACAGGGGAGGGATAAATTAGGAGTCTGGGATTAAAATACACATTATTATATATAAAATAGATAATCAACAAAGGACCTACTGTATAGCAGAGGGAACTATACTCAATATTTTGTAATAACCTATAATGGGAAAGAATGTAAAAAAAGAATATATATTTCAGTTCAGTTCAGTTCAGTTCAGTCGCTCAGTCGTGTCCAACTCTTTGTGACTCCATGAATCGCACACACCAGGCCTCCCTGTCCATCACCATCTCCTGAAGTTCACTCAAACTCATGTCCATCAAGCCAATGACGCCATCCAGCCATCTCATCCTCTGTCATCCCCTTCTCCTCCTGCCCCCAATCCCTCCCAGCATCAGAGTCTTTTCCAATGAGTCAATTCATCGCATGAGGTGGCCAAAGTNGACTTATCAGGAAGTCTCTGCATGAAGAGCAGCTATGCGTCTCCTCCACAACTTGTTCAGTCACCTGAGTTGTGTGCGAATCTGTAACCTCATGGATGGCAGCACGTCCGGCTTTCCTGTCCATCACCAACTTCCAGAGCTTACTCAAAGTCATGTCCATTGACTCGGCGATGCCATCCAACCATCTCATCCTCTGTCGTCCCCTTCTCCTCCTTCCTTCAATTTTTCCCAGCATCAGGGTCTTTTCAAATGAGGTCAGCTCTTTGCATCAGGTGGCCAAAGTTAGAGCTTCAGCTTCAGCATCAGTCCTTCCAATGAATAGTCAGGGTTCATTTCCTTTAGGACTGACTGGTTTGATCTTCTTGTAGTCCACGGGACTCTCAAGAGTTTCTCCAACACCACAGTTCAAAAGCATCAATTCTTCAGTACTCAGCTTTCTTTATGGTCCAACTCTCATATCCATACATGACTACGGTAAAGCCATAGCTGTGACTATGTAGAACTTTGTCGGCAAAGTGATGTCTCTACTTTTTAATATACTGTCTAGGTTTGTCACAGCTTTTCTTCCAAGGAGCAAGCGTCTTTTAATTTCATGGCTCCACAACTGGTTCATTATGCTTTTATGAACCTATGGATCAAAGAGTTAACTTGAATTTCTCTCTCATCAAGATGGCTTTATCTTTGTCCCTCTTTGCAGTAATTTCTTCAGTTATCTATTTTTTAAAATTTTGTGTGATTATGTGTTTTCCTTGGTGGCTCAGTGATAAAGAATCTGCTTGCCAATGCAGGAGACCCAAGTTTAGAGAAGAACCACTAGAGAAGGGAATGACAACCCATTCCAGTATTCTTGCCTGGGAAATCCCATGGGCAGAGGAGCCTGGCGTGCTACAGTCCATAGGGTCACAAAAAGTCAGATGCAACTTAGAAACAGACTTTTTTTTTCCATAACCATACAAAACAAGGTAAAAAATACAGAGAAGTAAATAACTAGCTATAAATAATCATTGGATACTGTGGAATACTGAAAGATATGATGTGCTTCTGCTCCTCCTAATTACTATAGGAAGAAGAGGTGAAAGAGGAAATGGGGAGGGGAAAGGAAAAACAAGAAAGACTATCCATATTTTAGACAATTCTCAGAAGGATGAGAAAAGAGTAATCCCTTTACTCTGGGACTCTGTTCCTTGCATGGGAGAAGATATGGCTTTCATTGTCAGTCAGCAGTCTCTTATTTCCCCTCCCATGGGGAGGCGCTGGGGCACTTTTATTCATTCATGTATCCACTCTTCCTCCATCCCTCATTCTCTCACTCTCATTCTGAGAGCTGACCTTCACAGTATTCACCAAGTGACTTAGTATGTGAAGGCAGAAAGAAACGGCTTAAACATTGGTGATGTGATCGTAATGTTAGGTAGGTAGAACAGGGAAAAGGAGTCGAAAATGGCGGTGGCTACAAGACAAGCAAGGGAAAAGCCCGCGAAAATAAAACAAAAAAAGGTCCGAGGTCCGGGAGTGAGGCCCTCAGGTAAAACAAACAACACTCCCGGCTGGCCTTATTTACATAGGGCAGGCCCAGGGAGAGATAAACATGTAAATAGAAGAGCCAACGCCAGCTCTCCCTCGCCCGCTGGGGCGCTCTTCTCCTCGTGTCTTTAGATCGACAGGCCCTTACGCCTCGAAGATGGATTTTCCTGCTGTCTTCTAAATAAAATAGAGCTGTAACACTGGTTTGTCTAAGCTATAACATGGTCCGTTCGAGACCTGAGAGCTATAACACGGTCTATCCAAGACCTGAGAGCTGTGACACGCCGAGGGGGCTTTAAAGTCCGTCACTCCAAATCTTTGTTGTGACGAGACAAAGAATCGAAAAACACACACTCGTGTGACATCTATGGTGCCGTGACTTGGATGTAACCTGGCTGAAACAANCGCTGGGGCGCTCTTCTCCTCGTGTCTTTAGATCGACGTGCCCTTACGCCTCGAAGATGGATTTTCCTGCTGTCTTCTAAATAAAATAGAGCTGTAACACTGGTTTGTCTAAGCTATAACATGGTCCGTTCGAGACCTGAGAGCTATAACACGGTCTATCCAAGACCTGAGAGCTGTGACACGCCGAGGGGGCTTTAAAGTCCGTCACTCCAAATCTTTGTTGTGACGAGACAAAGAATCGAAAAACACACACTCGTGTGACATCTATGGTGCCGTGACTTGGATGTAACCTGGCTGAAACAAGCTCCCCATGGAAGAGGCCAAGCACAGCCGGAACCCAACTCAGTGAAGCTCCCGCGGCAGAGGCGGAAGGCGAAGAAACTCCAGCGCAGGGCGAGGCCCATCGCGCCGGAAACCGGGACCGCGGAAAGCGCACGCGGCCCAGGCTCAGATCCCCGAAGACCTCCTCCAGTTAAGGTAAGAGGTCCTCGCTCCCCTGGCTGGAGGGACATGCCTAACGAAATCTTAATCCCTTTACAGTCTCTCATTCCTAGTTTCCTTGAACCTCCGGCGAACAGGCGGGTGGCAGGGGGCAACAACTGAGGGACTCTGGCAAGGCTACTCCTCAGCATGTCCCAAAGCCGCTGTCTGCTGAGCCCCGGGAGCTATTACACAAGCCGGTGGGGGTTCTTCTGTCCTTTCTCTTCTGTGCCAAGGATCAGACCAAAAAAACGGTGAGTACCGGTCATATATTTAGCAAATTTTCTGGCGGGCTATGAAGGGGATTCCTTGGCACGTTTTTCCCACTGCTTTTTCCTCCTGTCCTTCAGCTCTCTCCCGGGACTCAAGCCCGGCCCAAACTAATAAAGCTCAGACTCTGAGGTCTCATTACAGAAATTCACTGATAGTCAAAGAGGTAGACTTGTTAAAATTCAAAAAAAAAGCTTTACAGGGTACTGGCCATGGAATGCGGCCTGGCTAGGTTTTGCGAGCAGGGTGAATTCATATGCTATTGGGGAACCACCCACTCCTTCATCTTTTTCACAGTGCCTTGGAGCTGTCCTGCCACCTCTGGGTGTGTCTTGGCTTATAGATTGGGGATTAAGGTTTACTTGAATTTGATTTGTAATCTTGGACCCAGTTGATTTTGATTGGTTTACATTATACCCTTGTGCTATGTCATTCTTTCAAAGGTTATGCTCTGCCTGCTTCCCTCCTGTTTCATGCTCTTTTACTGAGCCCCATCCAGACCCACAAAGTTGCCTCTACAATCTTCTGGAAAGACAATCAGAAAATAGCTGGCCTCAGGAGGGAAATACTCTATAATATCCAACCCCCTAATCCTACCCAGTACTGGTCACGCTGGAGATCTTGGGGATGCCCAACTCCAGTCCCAGGAGGTCCCAGGAGGTCTTCACGCTTTGACATGACTAGGGATCTGGTCCTCGAAAGGTTGTCACACCTTAACCTGCTCGAGGATCCGCCAGTCCCAGGGGTCCCAGGAGGTCGTCACGCCTTGACCTGCCCTGGGATTTGATCTCTAGGAGGCTGTCACGCCTCAGTCTGCCTGGGGATCTGCACCCTGACCCGGGGACGCCTGGCTCTCAGGTTGCAGCAGTACTAGGTAGGATGAGCTTACATCATATCTATTCCCGTCCATGGTGGGCAAACTAGCAATGAGTTACAAACCACTTAATTCTACCCAGCACTGGTCACGCTGGAGACCTTGGGGATGCCCAAACTCCAGTCCGGGGGTCCCAGGAGGTCATCACGCCTTGACCTGCCTAGGGATCTGGTCCTTGAAAGGTTATCACACCTCAGCCTGCTCGGGGATCCGCCAGTCCCAGGGGTCCCAGGAGGCCGTCACGCCTCAACCTGCCCAGAGATTCGGTCTCTAAGAGGCTGTCACACCTCAGCCTGACCTGGGGATGCCTGGTTCTCAGGTTGCAACAGTTCTGGGTAGGATAAGCTTCAAAAAGACTCGCCCCTAAGGAAGTCCACCCATAAAAATAAAAAAACATACACTCGCATGACAATAACAATGGTAATGGCAATGAAAAAAAAAAGAACGAGGAAGCAATAATCAGAGAACTTTGTATTTTTTTGTGAGGGCTTCCCTTGTGGCTTAGCTGGTAAAGAATCCGCCTTCAATGTGGGAGACCTGGGTTTGATCCCTGGGTTGGGAAGATCCCCTGGAGAAGGGAAAGGCTACCCACTCTAGTATTCTGGCCTGGAGAATTCCATGCAGTTCATGGGGTTGCAAAGAGTCCGACAAGACTGAGCGACTTTCACTTCTTTTTCACCATCATCATCTAGAAATCTCAGGCTAATAAGCAACTGCCAGGCATCTCTGAAAATACTTCTTACTTACAATGAACAGACATTTTCTGATTGCCCACACTGGGTGCTGGCACTGACTGGTAATATATGATTTAATTCTGGCAGGAGTCACTGGGTATGATAATTGGGAATTTCATTTGTATTAAAACGACTTATTAAATGTTCTTTTCTGGAGGTCAAAAAATAATTTGACATAAATCCTTGCTTACCGCAGATTTACTACAGGGGAAGAATTCATTCAATTCCATCTAACAAGTGTTCATGGACCACTGCAAAGAGGAACTCTGCCAAGGCATGCATGCTGCTTTGATCCTTGCTTCACTGTGTCTCTTGCCTGGTTTAGACAACAGCTCTATGTGTTCTGTCATGAGCAGGCCTGTAGAGTTTGTTGAAGGCCGAATACATGCCGATAAGCTTCTGGGAACAAAAAGATCAATGGCACCTATCACTTTCTTGAAGGGGCCCAAGATCATTTCAGTCTTACTTATCTCCAGCTGAATTTTATTCTGATCTTGGCCTAAGTATCTGTATCAAATTGCATAGGTTATGGAAAGAGTGACCCTTTTACTCTGGGACTTTGTCTATCATGCGGAAGTTAGAGTTGAAGCCATCCAGAGATGGCTTTACACAACGGTTCAAGGTTAAGGCCCCTTGGCATTACATGACCCAACTTCAACAATCTCAGCATTGGTATCTTCTTCTATTCCCTGTCCACGTTCTTTCATTTACTCACCCAGAATTTGGGAGCCTCTGTTTTCTAGGCATTTTGCTCAGCACTGGGGACACAATGGTCAGTTTCTCTGGAGTTTAGGTTTACAGAGGCTATGGCTGTTAACCTGAGACTCACATAAATCGATCCAAATATAAGAACACTAAAGGAGGGAAGGCCCAGTCAGGCTCAGGAAGGCTGCCCTAGGAATGTAGAGGGAGAATGGATGCAGGGGAAGAGCTGTGGGAGCTCTCAGGCCAAGGACACAGCGAGTGCAAAGATCCTGCGATGGTCTCACATGCAGTGGTTTAGTGATAGCAATGGGTGGTGCCTGTCTGTTCCAGGGCTGGGCCTTTACAAGCCCTCAGTGTGTGTTCTGTGTGTCGAACAGAACTGAGTGTTGTTAAATGCACACTCGTGGCCTCAGCATCAGTAGGACAGTGATCAAACTGTGTCACATTGGTGGTGGCCAGCATTACTTGTTTTTCAGTTGTTTTATTTTAACTCTGTTTCCGAAAGCAATCACTTCCTAGAGCCTGACCTGGAGATTCTGTAACTTCAAGGGGACATGTGTATCTGACAATCTCTTGACGTCAAGTACAGCATTTTAAAAGACTTGTCTTTATACTTCTTTCAGTCAAATCTTAATAAAAGATTCGTATTATATAGTCTGGCATGTGAATAAGTCATACTTGCTTTTTGTCTTTTCTGTTTCAAAGTTATGTTTGCACTCACAGTGTGGCAAATCCTCTTCAACATTCAATAGGTGGCCTTATACTATGACATACTTTGTAGTATTGTAATACAGCAAGTATTACCCCATGATAGACAATTATTTGCTTTGTTTAGATAGCTAGATATTGTTTGGTGGTTGTTTATTTTTTCTTCAGTTTGAATATTTACTGTTATTTAACCTTGTACATGTCCAGAGATACATAACCATGATCCTTGGTTTCTAGGAAATAAGAAGGGGTTTAGAAGAAAACATCTCTTTATAGAAATGTCTTGCTATATTAATTCATGAACTGCCATGAGGTTAGATGAGATTTGAAACTTTTTGAAGCCCATTTCTATTAAAACTTAAAATTTTTTTCACTGAGGTTAAAAATTACCCTTTATGTTATCACTAGAAATTCAATTAAGTCGGAAGTCATCTCTAGTCAGTTCTGAGTTGAATGGAGGAAAACCCAGCCTTTTAACCTGGACTCTAGCCATCTTCCCAGTGACTGTCCCTCTCACTGCCAGAGAGAGAAGGGTAGGGAATTGCTAGAGGCCTTATGGTGAATTAATTTGGGAAAAGTTTGAAATATTTTCCAAGCAATTTAAATTAACTATTTAACATGGATGACTATGTGCCATATAAAAGACAGGTGAGCACTTGTGATGTGAGATAAGTGGAGGATAAAGGATAAAATGGCAATGACCACAACAAAAAGGAATATCGATTTGGTCATTGCTTTCTTCTTCAAGGAATTGAAAAATACAAGTAAAGGTGTTGATTTATTTTAAGATTAATTTTGCTTACTGGACTCTTCTTATGATCACAGTATCCTTCTTGGCCTGGAATGTGTAAGCCTTAGCTTTAGACTTGCTCTTTATGCATTTTCACATTTCATACTCTTAATAACTATGTGATAATACGACTTTGTTTTTTAATATAAGGAAACAGTATTAGAGAAGTGAAATAAATTTCCCTGGGTTACAGTGCAGAGATAAGAATTGAGTCCAAGCCTGTCTGACACCAAAGATCACATTCATTCCTTTCTGGTGGTTTTATAGTGCAGAGATCCTTATTGCAGCTCACGTTATCCGAACCAGGGCTTAGTCATGGTCCCTAACACACAGCCACCCAGAACGGAAACCTTTGTAGCCTTGGCTTCTCTCCTCTCTCTCATCATCACTTCTTAGTTTCCTGTCATAAGACTATTCCGTTTTCAGGCCCTGACCAGGTCCTTTTCCTTTAGGGAGCCTTCTTCCCTTTCTAAAATCCTTCCTTTGTTAATCACTTTCTCCTTCACACTTTAGAAAATACCCTTAACTCCCTCTTCCCCCCAGTCTTTATTGAGGTACCAATACTTACTGATGACCATGCATTATCATTGTTCTAGGTGATGGAGATTTATCAGAGACAAATCAGACCCCAAAATCCAGTCCTCATGGGATTTACTTGCTTGTGGGGAAAAGCCAGACAAGTAAATTATATAAGATGTGAAAAGACACTCAGGAGAAAAATAAAACAGGGAAAGAGGACAGGAAGTGAGAGAGAGGGTACTGCAGTTTGAAATGAGTTGGTTGTGGAAAGCCACACTGAGAAGGTGACCTTTGAGCAAAGATTGGGAGAAGATGATGTGTAAGCCATGTAGATTTTCAGGGGAAGAATTTCTAGGCAGAGGAAACAGATGAAAAGACTCTAATGTGGGAGTGACCAGGGCATGTTGGGGGGACAGCAAGGAGGTCGAACTTAGTGAAGTACAGTGAGTGAGGGGGAAAGCAGAGTAGTGAGAATATAATAAACATGTGCCCTTTCAGGCCAGCTTTACAGATATCTGCCTTTTCTCACTGCCCACTTCCCTCCTTCACTCATGAGAACATGATCTTGGTGATCTTCATTGACATCCAAATTTATTTCACACATAATTCTAGATTTTTTTTTTAAATTAAAACACACATACACTTTAGACAAAGACAGACTGGTTAATTAATCAACCACTTGATTTCCTACCTTGGGTTCCTATCATGTTCCCAAAGGGATTTACTGTTGTTGTTTAGTTGCTAAGTTCTGTCTGAATTTTTTGCAACCCCATGGACTGTATAGCCCTCCAAGCTACACTGTCCATGAGATTTTCCAGGCAAGAAGATTGGAGTGGGTTGCCATTTCCTTCTCCAGGGGATCTTCCAGACCCAGGGATCTAAAATTCATCTCCTGCTTGGCAGGTGGATTCTTTATCACTGAACCACTTGGCAAGCCCTCAAAGAGATTTAAGGGAACTAACAATAAAATGTAACGTTTTGATGCTATGAACCAGGTACTTTAATTGTTTTCCATGCCAAGTCTCCTCTGTTGCTTTTAGTAATCCACCGAGAAAGGCAAGGCTATGGTTTTTCCAGTGGTCATGTATGGATGTGAGAGTTGGACTGTGAAGAAGGCTGAGCACCGAAGAATTGATGGTTTTGAACTGTAGTGTTGGAGAAGATCTTTGAGTCCCTTGGACTGCAAGGAGATCCAACCAGTCCATTCTGAAGGAGATCAGCCCTGGGATTTCTTTGGAAGGAATGATGCTAAAGCTGAAACTCCAGTACTTTGGCCACCTCATGCGACAAGTTGACTCATCGGAAAAGACTGATGCTGGGAGGGATTAGGGGCAGGAGGAGAAGAGGACAACAGAGGATGAGATAGCTGGATGGCATCACTGACTCGATGGACTTGAGTCTGAGTGAACTGAGAGTTGGTGATGGACAGGGAGGCCTGGCGTGCCGCGATTCACGGGGTTGCAAAGAGTCGGACACGACTGAGTGACTGAACTGAACTGACAAAGGCACTACCCATGCTAAGACTCTTCCTTTTCTTCTTTACCTCTCTTTCTCCATTTTCTTCAAGCATCCTCATCATGGCTATTACTTGTCAATCCATCACACTGTGGCCAAGAACTACAGCTTTCTGTGGACCATCTCAGTAGTAAATCATAACCTCATCATGCTTGCTTCATTTTCACTGAATTTATTGTACTTATTCATTTTTAAATTTTTAAATAAAATTATATGTACTTAATTTGTACACAGGATGATTTGATATACATAGTGACGTGACTTCTACACTCAGCCCATTAATATGTCATCTCTTTTCATAGTTACTTTTGTGTATATGTGATGAGAATGCATGAAATCTACTCTCAGTAAATTTCCAACATTCATTACAGTATAATTAGCTATGGTCATCATGCTATACATTAGATCTCCAGACTTATTAAACCTTCTTAATTCCAACTTTGTACACTGACCAGTAATGCCCCATTTTCCCTATCTCCTCACCCTTGGTAACTACCATTCTACTCTGCTTCCTGTATCTGACTCTTTAGATTTCACATGTAAGTGAGATCATGCGGTCTTTTTGCTTTTTTTGTATGGCTTAT
The DNA here is from genome assembly GCA_006410875.1 of Neotragus pygmaeus. Classification (NCBI taxonomy): domain Eukaryota; kingdom Metazoa; phylum Chordata; class Mammalia; order Artiodactyla; family Bovidae; genus Neotragus; species Neotragus pygmaeus. The sequence continues at coordinate 187,030 of SJYV01038756.1, read as the reverse complement.
GTCACTTAGCATAATGTACACCATGTTCTCTCATGTTGCACATCAGGATCTCCTTTTTTTAAGGTCAAACTATATACACACACATACACACATATATATATTAATCAATGGGAACTTAGACTGTTTTCTTATCTTGGCTATCGTGAATAATGCAGTGAATATGGGAGCACAAATATGTATTAAAGGTGGCTTATTTCATTTCCTCTCTGTATATACTAAAAAGAGAGATTCCTGGATCAAATAGTAGTTATATTTTTAAATTTTTGAGGAACTTCAGAAACCATTTTCCATGTTTTTTATACTGTTTTCAGTTAAAGTCTGTGTCTTCAGTTCAGTTCAGTCACTCAATTGTGTCCGACTCTTTGCGACCCCATGGACTACAGCATGCCAGGCCTCCCTGTCCATCACCACCTCCCAGAGTTTACCCAAACTCATGTCCATCGAGTTGGTGATGCCATCCAACCATCTCATCCTCTGTCATCCCCTTTTTCTCCTGCCCTAATCCTTCCCAGCATCAGGGTCTTTTCCAACGAGTCAACTCTTCGCATGAGGTGGCCAAAGTATTGGAATTTCAGCTTCAGCATCAGTCCTTCCAATGAACACACAGGACTGATTTCTTTTAGGATGGACTGGTTGGATCTCCTTGCAGTCCAACGGACTTTCAAGAGTCTTCTCCAACACCATAGTTCAAAAGCATAGATTCTTCAGCACTCAGCTTTCTTCACAGTCCATCTCTCACATCCATACGTGACCACTGTCTGTGTCTTAGAAAAGTGAAAGTGAAAGTGAAGTTGCTCAGTCGTGTCTGACTTTTTGTGACCCCATGGACTGTAGCCTATCAGGATCCTCTGTCTATGGGATTTTCCAGGCTATAGTACTGGAGTGGATTGCCATTTCCTTCTTCAGGGGATCTTCCCAGCCCAGGGATTGAACCCAGGTCTCCTGCATTATAGACAGACGCTTTACCATCTGAGCCACCAGGGAAGTCTGTGTCTTATACTCCCATTAACAGTGTACAGGGTTCTCTTTTCTCTGTATCCTTGCCAACACAAAGATACCTTTAATTTTTTGGATAATGGGTAAGAGGTGATATTTCATTGTGGTTTTAATTTTAATTTCTCTAATGATTAGCATTGTTGAGCAGCTTTTCATATACTTTTTGGCCATTTGTATATCTCCTTTTGAAAAATGTCCATTCGGGTCTTTTATTTTTTACCAGGGTGTTTCTTGTTTTGCTATTGAATTGAAGACGTTCTTAATATATTTTGGATATTAACCCCTTATCAGATGTATGATTTACAAATATTTTCTCCCAACCCATAGATTGCTTTTGCATGCTGTGTTTCCTTTGCTGTGCAAGAGGTTTTTAGTTTTTTTTTTTTTTTTTTCTAACTTTGATGTAGGACACTTGTTTATTTTTGCTTTTGTTGCCTGAACTTTTGGTGTCATATCAAAGAAGTCATAGATAAGGCCAACTGATGTCAAGGAGCTTCTCCTCTAAGTTTTCTTCTAGGATTTTTATAGTTTCAGGTCTTATATTTAAATTTTAATCTATTTTGAGATGATTTATATGGTATAAGAAAAGGGTCCAATTATGATTTATATGGTATTTATATGATATAAGAAAAGGGTCCAATTTAATTCTTTTGCAGGTGAATATCCAGTTTCCTAGGCACCATTTATTGATGAGACTATCCTTTTTCAGTGTGTACTCCTGGTACTTTTGTTGAAAATTAGTTTGGGTATAGTTCTAGGCTCAATTCTGTTCCACTGGCCTACATGTCTGTTTATGCATATACCACACTGCTTTGATTACTGCATCTTTGTGGTATATTGAGAAATCAGGGTGATTTCTCAATCACTTGAACTCTGTTCTCAGCAATGAAACACAGCTCTGTATTTCCAACTCTGTTCTTCTTTCTCAAGATTGCTTTGGCTATTTGGTGTCTTTTGTGAATATGAATTTTAGGGTTGTTTTTTCTATTTCTTTGAAAAATACCATTGGAATTTTGATAGAGACTGAATAAATTTTTGAATCTGTATGTTGCTTTGAGTAGTGTGGACAATTTAACAATATTAACTATTCCAATCCATTAACATTAGATGTCTTTTCATGTGCTTGCATATTTCATCAGTGTTTTATAATTATCAGTATACAAGTATTTTACTTTCTTGCTCAAATTTATTCCTAAGCATTTTACTCTATTTTGATGCTATTGTGAATAGGACTTTTTTTGTTGTTGTTGTTGGTGGTGGTGGTGTCACTGAATTTCTTTTAATTTTAATGTATAACACAGAGCAGAATTTTCAAATGGAACTCTTTGTACCTCTGTTTGAGTAGAGGTCCCAAAGGCTAAGAATGATATATGGCAAGTCATCTTCATTTCGAAAGTAGAGTTCTAGACCAGCTGTGAAGGATATGTGAAGTTAGAGCAGAATGGGCTCTGTCAGCTCCATCATGCACCCCAAGGTCCATCATATGTAAGCATATGGAAGCAGTCCTAGTGAGCATTTCTTTTGGAGAGAGTTGTCGGGGAGCTGTGAATCAAGTCCCTTTTCATGGAGAAGGGAAGAAGAATATGCTTCCTTACCTTAGCCAAGTGTGGGTTCAAGAGACCACTCAGAGTTCTTGAGTGGCGTGTGTTGGTGTGTGGGACAAAGAAGACTGGTGCCAGGCTAAAGAGGCTGCGCTGGGAGCCCGTGCTTGGCCGACAGTGCTAAACGGGCATAGAGACGAGAGATAAGAGACGAGATACAGCCACACTGGGGGAAGACGAGCGCTTCCCCCAGACAGAAGCTGAGGCACATGTTTTCCCAAACAAAACAGGATGCCACAAAGAGAAATCTCACCCAAGAAAAGTACTGAGAGGAACAAAAAAGTTCCCAAGTAGAAACTAACTGGTTGTGGGGAGGAGGGCGGGCGGTGCTGGGGGCAGGAAGCAGGAGACTGAATTTTTAAATTATAGATACAAATCTGTTCTTGTGACCAAAAGGGACCAGATAATTATTATACAAAAATCACCAAAAAATCCAAGGAAAAAAATTACCTAAAATTTCTTTGAGAAGCTAGGCAGAATCTCTACAGTGCTCATTCAAACAGGGAATGATAGGAAAAAAGAAAATTATTCTTTTTGCTAAGCTACTCAGTTTACCTTATTTATTCAACTAAAAACAAAGGTAAAATTTATTTGTAAGTTTAGGCTGCTACTGTCATAGTGATATGGTTCATTAAGCTCAATTGTCCATGACTTTGCTTAATTTTATGTAGACTTAAACCTAAAAATCTGACTTATTTTCTCAAATAGTAATATTTTCACTTGACCTTCCACTCTATTGACATAGCATTTATTGACATAGTTACCCAGTCTCCTTGACAAATGTGTAATTTTATATTCCGTCAATTCACCTGCAGCATAAAAATAGAGCTTTTAAACCCACAATGGCATTAGCTGGACAATTGAACTTAAAAGAATATAGGTCAGCAAATACATCTAAATACATCTGAGTCAGCCTCATCAACCCTTGATATCAGGATAAGGTGGATACTGAGCCTCAGGTCATCAAAAAAAGATGTGTGATGTGAAATCTTAATTTTTACGTAGAACTGTTTTCCATGGAAGGCAGATAGTTAGGGGGAACATGTGCTCACTGAAGGACTGAAGGCAGTGTGTATTGCTGGATTACTGGTCCAGAAAGAATTTCCCCCTATGGGGGAAGATGCCAGTAGGCAGGACAGAGCTCATCACACATGATGTGGTGCATTCAGACACTCAATAAATTAGTAAATGAACTGAAGAATTTCCAATAGCTTTTCCCCAGAGGTAACTCACTCCAAGGGGGAAAACTGAATAAACAAATACCCAAGGTAAATCAGTCATCAAGGAGGCTACCCTTGACTTATGTGCAATAGCTATGGAAAGAATTGAGAAATTATTTAATGAACTGTAATGCGTGTCCCAGGTGAATGATGGTGACAAAGAGGTAATGTCCAGAATTTCCTAAAATTCAATGGAAAGCATTGAAGTTTTATTTGGATTCGGTACATATCTCTGGGCAATAAGAATTATAGTATAATGATGTCGAGAGGAAAATGGAAAATGANTCCCTCCAAGTAGTAAGCGTCTTTTAATTTCACGGCTGCAATCACCATCTGCAGTGATTTTCGAGCCCAGAAAAATAGTCTGCCACTGTTTGCACTGTTTCCCCATGTATTTCCTATGAAGTGATGGGATCAGATGCCATGATCTTTGTTTTCTGAATGTTGAGCTTTAAGCCAACCTTTTCACTCTCCTCTTTAACTTTCATCAAGAGGCTTTTTAGTTCCTCTTCACTTTCTGCCATAAGGGTGGTGTTATCTGCATATCTGAGGTGATTGATATTTCTCCCGGCAATCTTGATTCCAGCTTTTGCTTCTTCCAGCTCAGCATTTCTCGTGATGTAGTCTTCATGTAGGTTAAATAAGCAGGGTGACAATATACAGCCTTGACGTATTCCTTTTCCTATTTGGAACCAGTCTGTTCCATGTCCAGTTCTAACTGTCGCTTCTTGACCTGCATACAGGTTTCTCAAGAGCCAGGTCAGGTGGTCTGGTATTCCCATCTCTTTCAGAATTTTCCATAGTTTATTGTGATCCACATAGTCAAAGGCTTTGGCATAGTCAATGAAGCAGAAATACGTATTTAATGTCAGCTTATTTCATCTCTCTTTGTAACATTTCCTGAATTCATGAACTCATAGACACCCTTCCATACTCAAAGATAAAGGCAACCCACTCCAGTATTCTTGCCTGAAAACTTCCATGGACAGAGGAGTCTGGCTGGCTACAGTCCAAAGAGTCTCAAAGGATTGGACAGAACTGAGTGACCAAACACGACAACAACAACACGACCTCTCCTTCAGTACTGTAATTCTAGAAAACACGGCACTTTCCACCTCACTATTTGGACTGATATTTTCATATGTGCATGTCATCTCTCTCCCAGCACACAACATTATCTTCCTGAAAGCAGAAGCAAATTATTATCTTTTTTGATACCACAGAGTCTATTATGATATCTACATAGTGAAGGAACATTATTTCATTCACTTACTCAGCTAATAGTTTTGCATTCCAATTCTGGGCTAGGCATGTGTGAGGAATTAAAACAAATATGATCTTTGTCCTCATGAAGTTTTTAGACCAATTGGAAAAAACATGTCATTTAATGTAGTGAGAACTAGATTTATTTTCACAAGAATTTGGTGTGAATACTAACTTTGCCACTTGTTAGTCATGTGGTCACTTATGCTCAGTATCTGTGTCCCCATCTGGAAAATGGGAATGGGAATGGTAATGCTTACTCCATCTGTCTCTCATTACGAGTGTCTGCCTGCTCAGTCACTTCAGTCATCTCTGACTCTTTGCAATCCCATGGACTGTAATCTGCCAGGCTCCTCTGTCTATGAGATCCTCTCATAAAAAAGATCAAACCACATTTGAGTTTTAGGTGCAAACATTTTCTAAGTGATAAAATGTGGTTGCTTTACTTTGTACAGAAATTCTCTGACACTTTTTCCTTCAAGAAGTGGAGTTCAATTCTCTTCCTCTTGCGTATAAGCTGGATGTAGTGACTTGCTTTTAACAGATAGAATATAGCAATAATAATGGTGTACAGTTTTGTAGACTGGGTCATAAGGAGGCAGCGGGGTTTTGCCTTGGTGACTCTATTGCTTGAGTTGCTTGGTCTGGGGTATATACAGCTGCCATAGAGAGAGGCACCCCTGTAGGGGGTCCATGTGGTGAGTAGCTGAGACCTCCTGCCGACGTGTCCAAGTTTGAAAGCAGAGCCCTCAGCTTCAGTCAAGCCTTCAGATGATGGGAGCCCAACAGCCTGACTCCACCCTTATGAAAGAACCTGAGCCACACGCTCAGCTCAGCTGCTCCTGTCTCGTAAAACCACATGAGACAATATATATGTTAAACGTAGTTTATTTTTGTTTGGGTAATTTGTTATACAGCGATGGATAACTAATACATAGAGTACTAGAGAGATTTAAGGTATTACTGTTGAATATGCTAATGTTTGTTGAATGAAGAATATCATAATTTCCTATGGTTTATTGCTGAGTGATGAGTTAGAAGTGGAAGAAAAAGAAGCATAACAGAGAGAAAATTACAAAGTCTTAAGAACTAGGAAAAAATAAATGGAAGCAAAACTTCTGTTGGGTGATTTTTCAGGCATTTCTCACCCTGCCATGCTTCATTCTCTGAATGCCATCAACCTGTGACTGTGACTGCAGGCTATCTGTCAAAGGCTACAGGCTAAATGAATTGTTCATTTCTAGGGACTGCTTTGTTTCATTCCATTTTCAGTTCTTGTTTTGAGCTAAAATTGATAGTTTTAATTAAAGAAGAAATAAAAAGCATACTTCTGCTTTATGTAGAACATACTTTTCTGTGCTAGAGAAGGTCACCTTGGTTCTTTATTAAACATAAAGGCCACAGACATGGAAATTTATGATTTGTTTGCATGAATGCTAACTTATGAAAGTCACTGCTATCCCTTTGCCATTGTAACACTGACCCAGCCTGAACTCCATTATTAATATTGCCATTGGAAGGCTGAATTCAAGTCCTCACCCCAGTCAATTTTGTCAAAATTAATTTGAACTAGAACAGATTTAAATTTAAAACTATCTACCTACATATGGCCCACAGGATCGCTATTTACAACAATTTCTTAAACACCCCAGTGACAGCACAGTTGTAGAGGAGCACTGTCAATTTATTAACCTCTTTAATAATAAATACAGAATTTAAAGTTCTCATTGAATATTTATTGACCCTGGTTTTGCCAGGTCTTAAAGTGAAAGACTTTGGAAGTTGTGCTAATTCTTTTAATCCATGAAAATAGTACTTAATATATTTATTTAAAATCTCCATAGATAAGAATGGGGCATGAGTCATACAAATTTTGTGACATTTTTTCTTATTAATCTACTTAAAGGATTAATAGTTCATGGGAAGTAAAACAGTATGAAAACATTCTTACCTGTAGGAGATATGCTGTTGACTAGAGAAGGTCGTGTGCCAAGGGTAGATTCTGTAGGATTGAGTGGAGAATCTATTGGAGGATTTACTGAGCCTGGAAGGATGAAGTAGACATTGCTAATGAACAAAATACTGTGGCAGGAAGATAAAAATATTAACTTAGTTCCCACCAAGCCTTTATTTATTCATCTAACAAGTTATTATTGATTAAAAGTCATCATTATTGCTTGCTATGGGCTAGGCAGTGGAGTAAAATGGTGAAAGGTAAAGATATAGGACTGTCTTTAAAGAGCATACAGCCTAGAATATAGGTAGGTAGCCAGGCACTGTGCCGAGTGCTACGGTAACAGAAATGCAAGATGCCAGGAGAATGCACGGAGGGGCACCATCAACGTTGAGAGGTCGGGAAAGCTTCCTGGAGAACACTGCATTTAACCAAGATCTGGTAAAACAATTATAGCAGCAATGTTTTGAGGCATTTGGCAAGTAACCATACAGTTTACAAATCCATAGACCCACAAAAATATTTTTTATCACTAAGAGTACAAACAGTGATACAGCCCTCCAAAAGGACATGACATCAGTGGACATAAGATTGATGGTATTATCGTGCACTTACTAAAATTTATATTATTTTTCATAAATTTTTATTTGACTACAACTTTTTTTTTCCTCTCTCTCGTGTGTGTGTGGGGTTTTCTGGGATGAAAGAAGCTGATTTTTTTTTCACTTATCATTATACATTCATATCAGTTCCTTAAAGTTCATTGTTATACTGTAAAATAATTCTACCAGCAGTTTAAAACAATTTACAAATGTCAGAAGGACGTATTGACTTTAGGAATATGTGGATTAATATAATTAATATTTAATTATTAAATATAATTATATTTAAGTTAATTTTATTTAAATAAAGTTATTTTTATTTAAGGCTAGCGTATTTTGTGATTTTTCTATATATAATGGCATTGAGTATAGTGTTACACATCTGATGATCCGAATCAATTATTTGGACATTTAATTACAAATGTTATCATTTTTTCTATTCTTTAAGGAATAAGTATATATAATTTATGTCACTTGATAGCACATTGGAAGGAATTTGCTTTTGTAATCTAAAAGCATCTGTGATTTATTTTCATTGGTTATTTGTTATTGCTGTTGACTATAGGTTGTGCTCACAGTTGGCTGTGACTTGCTGTCATAAATGACCACTTACTATTAAGTGTTCTGAGGGGTAGTTATATGAAGAGTATGTGAATATGTCAGTAGAGTGACTATCCTCTTCCTCTCATGCTATCAGGAGCAAGTACGAACTCCTCAGTACGACACACAAATCTGATTCTGATCTAATCCCACATTAAATTTCCATCTTCTTTTCCTGATGTTACCTATTATCTTTTGACAGTGTTAGTCGCTCAGTCATATCTGACTCTTTGCAACTGCATGCACTGTAGCCCGCCAGGCTCCTCTGTTCATAGAATTCTCCAGGCAAGAATATTGAAGTAGGTAGTCATTCCCTTCTCCAGGGGATTTTCCCAACCCAGAGATTGAACTTGAGTCTCCTGCATTGCAGGCAAATTCTTTACTGACTGAACCACCGGGGAATCTTTTATCTTTTACATCTCTTTAAAATCACACCTTCAATCCAATCCAATTTACCAAACATAATATGTTCTCCATGACTTCTTGATCTTTGTGTTTGCTGTTTCCTAAGACTTGCCCATTCCAAACTTTCTACTATGTGCCTCTCAAACTTGAAGAACCCTAGGGTTCTTTGTGATGTGCTCATAGTACTTAATGTTTACTCTAGCAAAGGCCTCATTATTTCATTGCTATCTCTCTCAAGAGAAGTAATTGTTTTGTTTCTCACTGTATTCCTGGTTCCTGGCAAATGCAAGTGGATGATATATGTTCCTTCTCACCCCTGAATGAAAGAAGATCAATTTTAAATATGTATCTGACTGCTGTTGTGTCATAAGCCTCATTTTCCAAAGTATTGGGTTGGCCAAAAAGTTTGTTTGGGTTTTTTTGGTAACACCTTACAGAAATAGCAACCTTAATGAGATGGAACACTGGTATGGAAAAATAATGCACAAGTGTTTTTGTCTGTAGGTTGATTAGAATAGAGACTGGCAAACTATGGCTAAGGTGAAATTCCACTCACTGTGCAAATAAAGTTTTATTGAAATACATTCATGCCCATTTGTTTATGTATTGTCTATGGCTGCTCTTGTACTACAATAGCAGAGCTGAATAATTGTGATAGAGACCACATGGTCCACAAAACAACATATTTACTATCTGGCAGGTTAAAAACAGAAAGTATTTGCCAACTGGGACAAAAGCTGTTGATAGGTTATGCTCAATCCTAGGTTTCCAAATTAGGAAAGAAGCATTTAATTTTTATTTGTTGACTATTTCTATTTTAAGGTATTATTTTGCCAGGTTTCATCACTAAATATCTTTGTAAGCTGCAGGGTCCTTCGCTTCACAGTGCATTATGATGTTACTGCAAGATTTGCATTTTGAGATGAGCTCTTTGCTCTATGACAAAAATGATGCACAGCTTTGTTGTGGCTATCAAGAGTTTCTAGTTTCAGACTGGCCTATGAAGTAGAAGTTCTGTCCTGGTGAAAACAAAACTAAGCGAGTATAAAAAGGAGGGGCTAAAACCTAACAAAGAAAATTTATTTCCCAAAATCAAATACAGAATTTAACAGAAACATGTCAGCTAGTTTTCAGACCATTACATTCACCATAATGTTGTAAAGGTCTGGGCTGCCGAACACTTCATCCATTTCTGAGTGTGTCCACTCTGCACAGGCCTAGCAGGGCTCTTGGGACCACTCTCATGGGCAGCAGTGGCTATGTGTGTCCCACAAGGGCAGTGAGGTCAGTTCTAGAGCTTCCTCGGAGTTTGACTCAGTCATTAGCTGGTTCACTCAGAAAAGAACTGAACCTCAGGGTTTGGGTAGGTCCTTGCTTCTCAAAGTGTGGTCCATAGTAACTTTTAAGATCTTATTAGAAATGCAGACTCTCAGGCTCCTTCCCAGTCCCTCAACTTACTGAATCAAAATCTGCTTTTTAAGATCATTAGGTGATCTGTATGTAAAGTCCTTTCTTGATATTCTNTGCTTCTCAAAGTGTGGTCCATAGTAACTTTTAAGATCTTATTAGAAATGCAGACTCTCAGGCTCCTTCCCAGTCCCTCAACTTACTGAATCAAAATCTGCTTTTTAAGATCATTAGGTGATCTGTATGTAAAGTCCTTTCTTGATATTCTCAACATTCCTGGGATCAGTCATAGGTATGTGGGAAACCATGAAACCAGAGAATTTGGCTGGCATATGTTACCTTCATATTCACTAGTCCTCTCATCCCGCTATTGAGCTATCCCTTTTGAATCTTCTTCCCACATCTTCAAACACATATGGACACTCCCTTTGACACAGTGAACCACTCATCAATCCTTAACTCTCTTGTATCCCAAAGGTCTGGATCTCAGCTGTTACAGTTGGAAATCAATTTAATCAACAAATCTCTGTTGAGGCTGATGATAGCCAGAATATTACCCACCCTGGGGAGGTATCTGCACTTAACTTTTGAATTGAAACAATATAAGATAGTCCCTCTACTGCCCCAAAACAAAATAACTCCTTGCATATGCCAAAACATTGATTCTGCAGCACTACAATACTAGACATTCTCATAGACTAGGTTGACATGTTAGAATACTTTTATAAGGAGTCTTCTTTTTTTTNCTGGAGTTTCAGCTTTAGCATCATTCCTTCCAAAGAAATCCCAGGGTTGATCTTCTTCAGAATGGACTAGGCAAGTAGAAATATTTAATAGAACAAAACTGTCTCTCACTGGGAAATTTACATTCTAGTGTGGATACACAGGTGACAAACAAATATATAATTTCTTTCACCATAGTATAATAAGCACTATGGTGAAAAATGAAGTAGGATAGGTAGAATAAGGAGTGATAGGTAGAGAGAGGTTTTATTTGTTTTATGAAGTTGGTAGCAGTTGGGACATCAGTTCTTTTTTTAATGGGAGATATTGTAGCAGGTGGATTTTCATAGGAATGATCTAAAGGGGAAGGGATAGAGAGAAATATCATGAGGTGAGTTACTAACTAAGGATGGAATATAGGGTCCAGTATAAGAGTGGAGCCTTGGATGTCAATTGAAGCCTGGATAAGTGTGATGACGGGATGGGGAGGGAGGTGGGAGGGGGGTTCTGGATGGGGAACACATGTGTACCCGTGGTTGATTCATCTTGATGTATGGCAAAAAGTCACTACAATATTGTAAACTAATTAGCCTTCAATTAAACTAATTAATTAAAAAAAACCTGAGGTTGGTGGAGAGGTACAGTTATTAGTAGTGCCACGATCTGGCTGTGGGAATAGGTGCTAAGTTTTAGGTCAAGGATAAGGTCATTGGGGAGGAGAAATTCAAGGAATGAGTAACAAGGGTATTATTGGATAGCTATCTGGTGGATACTGAAATCAATAAAAATTATGACAGGAGGGGTATTGAAGAGAGTTACAGTGAACCAAGGGCTAAATTCTTCAAGGGATAAGTGACATCATCCGGGGGTTTTTAGATGGCAGTAACAGTATTTAAATACATAAATATAAAACATTTACCACTTGGAGAGAGATGCTCCTGTCTGAGCCCTCCTCCCTGACTAGAAGACTGGAGAGCAGTTCTGGTTTGCATTGGCCCAGTGGGACTATCCTTTATCTGGAACTTCAGAGACATTGAAAACCAGAAGGTATACAAAATTGATAGTTAAATGTCATCAGGCAAATCAATCAACTGAAGAAATGGGTACAATTGGGTCATCAAAATGAGATAGTGCTTGGGCAAAGTAAGAGATATTGAGGACCAGCAAGAGGAGAGCATAGGAATGCATGAGGGTCAGATAACCAGAAGGTGACTTAGAGATGGGAAGGACAGAACAGTGATGCAGAAAGTGGGTGTTATATGTGGGCCTTTTAGAGGTCCCTAAAGTGAATGTGGGCCTCCCTGGTGGCTTAGATAGCAAAGCGAATGTGACAGAATTTGTCCAGCTTTACTTAAGTTAAAGGACAAAGTTCAGACTAGATCACACTCAAGTGCCAAAGAATATTGTCTTGTTTGTATAATGACTTTTTTTACAATTATGACCACCCCTGTTGCTGTTAAGTCACTTCAGTTGTGTCCGACTCTGTGTGACCCCATAGATGGCAGCCCACCAGGCTCCCCGTCCCTGGGATTCTCCAGGCAAGAACACTGGAGTCGGTTGCCATTTCCTTCTCCAACCAATCCAAAATCCCATCTTTCCATTCTAAATCATTGCTTATCAAAATTGATATTTTCATCATTGNGCCCACCCCGATGCCCCAGAACAAGGGGACTCGGTTTTCTGAGGCCTGGGAATATTTCCACTTGGCCCCCGCCCGTGCCGGGCACCACCCCAGCCAATACGCCGTCTGCCGCCTGTGTGGCAGGCAGGTGAGCCGGGGCCCTGGGGTTAACGTGGGCACCACAGCCCTGTGGAAGCATCTGAAAAGAACGCATAAAGACGAGCTGGAGAAGGGCGGCCACGGTGAAGCCGGGCAGCGTCAGGACCCCGGGCCTCAGGGGTCGCAGCTCCCCACGGGTATTGAGGGCGACTGGGCCAGGCTCCTGGAGCAGGTGGGGGCCCTGGCTTTATGGGCCAGCCAAAGAGAAAAGGAGCTTCTCAGGAGGCAGAGGGTGGTGGAGAGGCGGGAGCGGGCTGTGGAGAGGCGGGAGCGAGCCCTGGAGGAGGTGGAAAGGGCCATCCTGGAGATGAGGCAGAAGGTGAGGGCTGAGAAGGAGGCCTGCCAGAGAGAGAAAGACCAGTCCGGGGCAGCTCACCCCTTTCATTTTGTTTAAACGGGGGCTTGGGAGAAATTTATTCTGAAAACACTGACTTTAGACCCATAGCAAAAAAGTTCTTTTTGTTCCAGCTTACATATACAGCAAAGTAGCTCGGTATGATTTTGCTTTTAAGAGAAAGAATAGTATGGGTTAATCTCAGCAGGTCTGAATTGGCCAAATGCTTATCTTATCTTAGGTTCCTTAGAACAGTACTCACCAAAACTTTAAAATTTACTAACCATGGGTCTGTGAGTTATTTGGGGGCAGAATGAACTAGCCTGTCAGCCTCAATGAGTGAAAATAATGGGATTTATGCCTAGCACTTGGTTTTGGTGGAGCTGAAGTTTTCGATGGTTGAGAGTGGATAGGCGGCTGGAATATGCCTATGTGGCCAGCTCATTCTGGAGACCCCACAATGAGTAGAGCTCAGACTTCCTGGGACAGAGGTGTTTGTACACATTCTGGTGTTGATTTAAGAAATGGATGTAAAGCTGATTCTGTGGGACCCAGCAGTGGAAGAAAAAATAAATGTGGGCCTGAGATCTCCAGACTCTTTCAATTGTATATGTTTCTCCCATTATTATAGTCTTATATTAAAACTGTTTTATCAGAATAACCCATCTTAATCCTGTAAGTCTTTCCAGCAATCTAACAGATAAGTAATTAATTCTTGAAAGACTTTCCAACTTACTTGAATTAAACATTAAGAATAGAGCATATAAAAATTTGTTCATAAATATTTTAAAAACATGATTTGCTTTGTTAAAGGAGGAGTTTGTGAGGAGGAGGTGAAACATAATTAAGCTTTGTTAAAGGAGGAGTTCGTGAGGAGGAGGTGAAAGAAACTCAGAAACAAAAAGAAAAAGGTGGAGAGATGGGCTATATAAGGAGAAAGAACGAAGAAAGGCAGAAAACTGAAAAAGGGACAGAGAAGTAATGTGAAGATGAGAAAGACAGCTCCCCAGAGAAAGTTCACCATGCAAAGGTAAGAGACCTTGACTGTCTGGGAGAATGAAGGACAGAGAACATTTTCTTCACTTCTGAGGTCAGTTTTAATGAGTAAAGTTGCTTTTGTTTTGTATCCACAGACCACACATATCACTCATTCATTCAAGCAGTAGGTTTCAGATTATACGTCTCAGATTATTGGCATTACACCGACATGCCAATGCTTTGTTCTCCAATTAAAAAAAAAACTGTCCATCTTTAAGTATTCAGAGATGCTTTGAAAAAAAGGAATCCAGCAGTCCATAAGGAGAGGTAAATTCCCTGGGCTGCTGAGAACATGTTTAAAATGTTAACACAGGATTTGAGTAAGATCAAACTGGAAACCACTCTGGCCTTTGTGCTGAAGCTGACTCATTTTGGATGATTCCTATTAAACCTTATTGTTTACATATATTTAAAACTGGGTTGGGAGTGGGAAGGAGGGTATGGTGAGAGATGCAGAAGACAAGTGGAGACTAAGCCAGTATCTCGTCTTATGGATAACGTGATTGCTTTCAGTCAGTCATCTCCCTAAAACAGACAAGATGTTGGTATTATAATAATGGCATCTTGCCTCATTTGGTCCTTACCTATGTGGTTCTTTTCTACTGCTTGTTCTTAGAGTTGTCAGCAGCTTGAACAGCCATATCTTATCTTCCTTGTGAGCTGTTTGTGGAAAAGACACAAGTACAAACACCAGACTTGTGAAAAACCCACACTGTATTGCAGTCTTGTAATTCCCTCTTTTTCTAGAAATGTGCCTGATATTAAAGCTTTCACTTCCCATGTGGTTTCCCCCAAAAAAGTATGTTACCCCTTTGAGGACTGTCTCCACCTGTGGTGAAAGTTCAGGGCTCACTGCTGCAAATGATGGGTGGCGGCTGGTCATCACCTGGCTGGAGATATGGACTCAAGAGCCTTATTATGCCACAAAGAGCTAGGAGGAAAAAAGAGGCTGCAATATCTAAAACACACACACACAGGAATAGAGTTTAAGAAGGACAAGAAATCCGCAGAAACTCAAGTTTTGTAAAATCAAAATTAAATAAACACAAACAATCATTCTGTAAATAGCTAACAGAGCTCACCTGCTAAACTCTGATGTTTGGTTTTAAGATCACAGTGTCTTTTTTCCATGAGTCTTATTATTTTAACCTCTCTTCCTTTTTAAGGCATTTTAATCCCATTTGCTTTTGCTTCCTGTTTCATGTGAAGTAGTTTTTTGTTTGTTTTCTAGTTTTCTCCCTAAATTTTATAAAACATGATAGAGAGTGACAAGGAGAGGACCCTATGGAGATGGTCAAGTAAAAGCACAGGCAGCAAAAAGAGACCCATGTGGAAAGAGACGTCGTGGCAGACTGCCCTGTTGAGTAGTTTTCCTGTATCTCTCCTGTGTTGTCTTTTGCTGCATTATCAGAATGGATATAGAGGGCTGTGGGCTGTGTTGACAGGTTCTTCAGCCCAGTATCTTCTGCCCTAGAGCAAAAATCTGCTACATGGGTTGGGGGTGGAGGTAGGTGTTAAAGTTTAGGCTAAAGACTCCCTTTCTTTCCATGAAGCTGTGGCAGCAAGGCTGTGTGCCATATTGGGGGCCCTGGCAAAGCCAAGCCCTTGGACACATCCAAGAACATGACATCCATAGGGGATGTGATAATGTCACTGTCACTCTAGCATGTCTAAGGAGAAGGCAATGGCATCCCACTCCAGTGTTCTTGCCTGGAGAATCCCAGGGATGACGGAGCCCAATGGGCTGCTGTCTATGGGGTCGCACAGAGTCGGACACGACTGAAGCGACTTAGCAGCAGCAGCAGCAGCAGGATGTCTAAGCCTGAAAGGCTTCAGTGTTAGAATAATCAGGGGACTTTTCTCTTCTACAGGAAAACTAAATTAACCATACACTTCATAACTTTAACTGGTGACCCTGGAAGACATAGTTCAAACCCCTGTTGCTCTAACACAGGGCTGCTGGTGTAGTGAATGTGTAGTACCTAGTAAGGCATTCCATAGGTGCATGGTAATTTGTAAGAGATGAAGGAATGGGGATAGCAAATTACCATTACTGAGCACTTGTGGTTGCCAGATGGTAGATACTTTGCATATGGTTCTCTCATTTGGTCCTAAGGTCACCATTGTGAGGTTGGAATCATTGTCCCTGTTCACTGATGAGGAACCTAAGAATCTGAGGTCTAAGGCTCAGAATTAATAGTGATGAAGGAGAATTCAGACCAAGATCTATTAAATTCTACAATCTATATTCTGCCATTTCATTATTTCCCACTGTCTCTGAGAATCAGTTCACACAGTAGATTTATGAATATACATGCAGAGGAAGGAATAAGTGAAAGAGAGTGAGTGCATGATAAATAGTGGCAGGGAAAAAAGACATTTCTGAGACATTGACTCTGTGCTGTTTACTCGTTACTGTGGATAAATCTAATGTACATAAGAAGCCAACATAATATTTATTATGATCTTGGCTTTAGAAATGAGTTCATTGAGACACATAGAGCTTAACTACTTGATGAAGCTATCTTGCTGGTAAGTGGTCGAATCAGGATTTGACTTCCTTTCTATCGGCCCCTGAAGCATGATCTCCTTGCTGTACAGTCCTGCCTAGGCACGGGCATGCTAAATTCTCATCCTAGTTCTGCCTTTTGTTAGTGGCTTAGCCAGTGGTTTAGATTCTCCAGGCCCCAGTTTCTCATCTGTGATTTGACAGAGCTCTACCTATTTCAGACACTTACTGGGAGTATCACATGGTAGAAGTATGTCAAAGGGCTTTGAAGCGTTAATATGCTGTTAAAAATACAATGGGGATTATAAGAATATTAGAGTGAGAAATTACTAATGTTTGGCAAGGTCTTAAAAGATCCATAAACAAGCTGTGTCCTGCAGCTGATTATGTGGAGTTGTGAGAGATTATTCACTAATTCCCCAGGAAGCAACATTCTCTGGTTTTTTTAGTTAGTGCCTAGAGAAGTATGGGTACAGAAGAGAAAATCTGATGACACGTAAGGCAAAGTATTTTTCTTAAAAACTGAAATTCTTGGATCCAATCTTGTGATTGGAAAGTTGGGAAAGCTGGTGTAGGAAATGAATTGGAACAATAAATGGACTGAGTCCACATTAACTGTAAACATTGGCCCAAGAAACTACAGAAAAATCCTCATAAGAAACAAAAACACCTACCAAACATTACATCATGAGATTATGTCTTTTATTTAAACTACTGAAATGAAGTACACTAATAAACTTGAAAATTAATTGTGGCAGAACCAAAAAATGGAAACCTTTTCTATGTACTCAGGGTTACAATAACAATCTAAGAGGCCCATCCATAAAATCAACAAAAGATATAAAGACTTGAGTAATACACTCATCTGAAATCGTACCACAGAGCCTGAGCTATGATTTATATGCAGCTGTCAAATTACCTGACTGATTTTCAGTGAAAATATGACAAGATATCATAAGGTATTTAATATTCTTGGGGCTAGAAGAAACTAGGAGTATAATTTTCTCTAATCCCATTTAATAGGACATGTTTGAAAATTAATGGAGAATATTCATTTTACTTGGGGTTTTGAAAAGTTTGAATGAAGTCATAATGTCACAAGACAGCTGAGTAACAAAACATAATAGTCAATGAAAATGCTTATTAAGCACTCTATATCAAACAATGAACTAAGAAATTTTCACACGTTATTTTGTTCCATTCTTAAAAACAACATGCTGTTAAGACACTTCAGTTGTGTCCGACTCTGTGACCCTATGGACTGTAGCCCGCCAGGTTCCTCTGTCCATGGGATTTTCCAGGCAAGAATACTGAAGTGGGTTGCAATTCCCTTCTCCAGAGGACCTTCCTGACCCCGGGATTGAACCCGTGTCTCTTGCAACTCCTGCATTAACAGTCAGATTCTTTACCACTAATGCCACCTGGGAAGCCATCTTAAAAACAACAACAATATGCAAAAAGTCTCCTCATCCCCTTCATATAGATGGGAAACCTGACTACAAAGATGTAATAATTAGCACAAGGTCACAGCCAATAGGAGGAAGAGCTGAGAAGTGAGACCAGATCCCAAAGACTAGAGGCTAGGAACTACCTACAAGAAATTAAAGTCAGATTCCAATTTCCTTTTCCTCCTGCCCTTCCTATATGACCTAAAAATAGCCAGAATTATGGAAAAGTTCAGATGGGCACATTTCCTCTTATCACTTAAAAATAAAAACACTGGGAAAGCTGATATTGGAAATGAATTAGAACAAATTAATGTCAGCTGAGCAAAACCTTATCCTTACACTAGTATTCACACTGCTTTCCACCCTACTTTTCCTTCACTATCTACTTCAATTCTTAGTCAACAGAAATTTAAACAACTGAGACAATTTTTCCAGGAAATTTAAGGACACAAGGATCACAAGAGCATATGTTCTGACAGCCCTACGGCAGAAAATAAGGATTCCCTTTTGGCTTGAGTTCAGTTCAGTTGCTCAGTTGGGTCCAACTCTTTGCGACCCCATGAACCGCAGCATGCCAGGCCTCCCTGTCCATTNCTTTGACTGTGTGGATCACAATAAACTGTGGAAAATTCTGAAAGAGATGAGAATACCAGAGCACCTGACCTGCCTCTTGAGAAACCTGTATGCAGGTCAGGAAGCAATAGTTAGAACTGGACATGGAACAACAGACTGGTTGCAAATCGGAGAAGGCATACATCAAGACTGTATATTGTCACCCTGCTTATTTAACTTCTATGCAGAGTATATTATGAGAATCGCTGGACTGGAAGAAGCACAAGCTGGAATCAAGATTGCCGGGAGAAATATCAGTAACCTCAGATATGCAGATGACACCACCCTTATGGCAGAAAGTGAAGAAGTAAAGAGCCTCCTGATGAGAGTGAAAGAAGAGAGTGAAAAAGTTGGCTTAAAGCTCAACATTCAGAAAACTAAGATCACGGCATCCAGTTTCATCAGTTCATGGCAAATAGATGGGGAAACAGTGGAAACAGTGGCTGACTTTATTTTGGGGGGCTCCAAAATCACTGCAGATGATGACTCCAACCATGAAATTAAAAGACACTTACTCCTTGGAAGAAAAGTTATGACCAACTTAGACAGAATATTAAAAAGCAGAGACATTACTTTGTCAATCAAGGTCTGTTTAGTTAAGGCTATGATTTTTTCCAGTGGTCATGTATGGATGTGAGAGTTGGATTGAAGAAAGCTGAGCAAAGAATTGATGCTTTTGAACTGTGGTGTTGGAGAAGACTCTTGAGAGTCCCTTGGACTGCAAGGAGATCCAACCAGTCCATCCTAAAGGAGATCAGTCCTGGGTGTTCTTTGGAGGGACTGATGTTGAAGCTGAAACTCCAGTACTTTGGCCACCTGATGTGAAGAGCTGACTCATTGGAAAAGACCCTGATGCTGGGAAAGATTGAGGGCAAGAGGAGAAGGGGATGACAGAGGACGAGATAGTTGGATGGCGTCACTGACTTAGTGGACATGAGTTTGGATAAACTCTGGGAGTTGGTGATAGACAGAGAGGCCTGGCGAGCTGCGGTTCATGGGGTCGCAAAGAGTCAGACACGACAGCGACTGAACTGAACTGAATCTATCTTACTCCTCAGTATTCTGATCAAAAAAGAGGGACACACTCCAGCCTTTGATATTCACCTTCATTCTAGTCTCTACTGATATCAAGTTACCTAGTCTGCATAGCTGGATACAAAGCTACATTGTGTAGATTTCACATCAGTCAGATGGCATTTGCAAAGAAATAAATATTCACTAATGTTCTACCACTTTGGTGATCCAGTAACAAGGGAAGAATAAAACACCTGCTTTCAGTCTTCTGAGAATTACATCACTGTAAACTAGGACGAAATGACATAAAATATGCATTGGAATCACATCCTCCAAAAAACATTGCAAAGAAATATTTCCCTTGAATATGATCACCCAGCCACAGTGGGAAGAGGTTCTAGGCAAAGTATAACCCTGGAAGGAGGGCCAAACCCTACCAAAGTCTGTTTTTCTACAGCCTGCAAGCTAAGAATGGCTTTTCACCAGTTATACGATAATAAAGAAGAACACAAGATGGAGAACTTACATGAACAGTCAACACAAAATGTTGTCAAGCCCTGACCTAGACTATTACAGAAAAAAGATGTAAGAAAACTTCCCTCTGCTATGGGTAAAGTTGATGGCATTCACGTTTCCAAAGTGAAAAACAGAAGCCATTCACCTAAACAGATTAGATGAAGGAGCGATAAGAGCTAGTGTATATAATAATCATTAGCCATTGACCCTATTTGTTCTTGTCATATTGACAGTTGGCAAAGTGCACATAAAAAAGATGCTTTTCCATGATACCACGGACTCTTTGTGACCGCCATGGGTTGTAGCCCATCAACCTCCTCTTCCATGGGATTTCCCAGGCAAGAATGCTGGAGTGGGTTGCCACTTCCTTCTCCAGGGGAACTTCTCAAACCAGGGATTGTAACAGATTGGTTGTTACAAATGTGCTACATCGGGGGAATGTTGGTAATGGGGAAGGCAGTGCACATGGGCTGGAAGGAGGAGTCAGGGAATCAATGAGAACTCTATACTTCCTGTTCAGTTTTGCTATGAACCTGAAACGGTTCTAAAAAAGGAAGCTTAATAAAAAAAAAAAAATTTTTTAAAGATACTCTTCTGCTATAATAGAGGGGGTGGGGGATGCCCCCTGCTGTACCAATAGGCAGCGTATATTCCTTACTCATCCTGGTAGTAGCGATTCTGTGCTCACCACTACACTTAGAGAAAACAGTCCCGTCCCCGAGATGACGCTTTTTCTACAAGCAGGAATCCTAGACCCAGACGGAAGTAACAAGCCCTGCGCTCCTGTGAAAAGCCCAGAGACCCCACGAACCAGGAGGGCTGGATCTGCTGCCACTGGTCTACTTAACCACCCTAGTCAATAAAGTCACTAAAACTTATCGCCCTAAAGGCCAAACCACGATATCCTGGCATAGGCACCAGAGTCAGCTNTCTGCATATCTGAGGTTATTGATATTTCTCCTGGCAATCTTGATTCCAGCTAGTGCTTCTTCCAGCCCAGCAGTTCTCACAATACTCTGCATAGAAGTTAAATAAGCAGGGTGACAATATACAGCCTTGATGAATCAAATTAGCTTACCTTTATTCCTATCAGAAATTAATTGGATTAAGATCAGGTCCTTTGAGAAAACATTCTAAGCAATGAGGCAAATGAACACAACTTGACATATTATGCTGTCAATTTTCAAAGGCTTTAATGTGACTCACCTCTCCAATGACATCCATGGAGTTATTTTCCACAATCATGGGGATTTCCGGCTTAGCTTAAAGGCAAATAAAACAGTTAGTGGTCCTGAATGATACCCTGCCTGGTTACGTGTGTGTGTGTGCGCGCACGCACGTGCATGTGCACGTGCATGTGTGCATGTGCATGTGTGTGAAAAATTAATAACTAACTCATCAGATATTTATTAAACTCCCACTGTGTTCCAGCAGTATATTAGATGCCAAGGAAGCAAAGGTGGACACATCATATTCATTGAGAAATTTACATTTACATGGAAAATGCATGTACAAAAACTAGAAATTAGAATTGATATAAGAACTGTTATTAGGGACATGTAGGATTTGAAGAAAGCTTTTAAGAGAAGCTTCTAACCCAATCTTTGGGAATAAGAGGAGGCTTTTGGAAGAGGGAACATTTGATGCTTTAAAGATTATGGGTGAGTCAGGTGAAAGGGGCCTTCCCAGGTGGCTTAGTGGTAAAGAATTTACCTGTCAATGCAGGAGATGAGGGTTTGATCCCTGAGTAAGGAAGATTTCCTGGAGAAGGAAACAGCAATCCACTCCAGTATCCTTGCCTGGGAAATCCCACAGACAGAGGAACCTGGTAGGCTACAGTCCATGGGGCTGCAAAACGGTTGGGCATGACTTAGCAACTAAACTCCAACAAGAAGAGCAGGTGAAAGTAGGAATGTGAGGGAGGGGAGGGAACAGGCAGTGGGCAGAGAAAAGAGAGGAACAGTCTGTGCCCACAGGTCTAGAAATAAAGTATAAGTTAAGGCCCCTGAAGGGAACTGGAAAAACACCTGGTTATTTAGTTGCTTGGCATCAGAAAACATCAGGGACTATTTCACTGATTTTGTTGTTCTGCTAAACTGTAAGTTCTTAAAGCCAGGATGCTTTATTCATCTCCATCTCTAGCATTGATAGTGCACAGCATAAAACAGACATTGAGAACATGCTGAACTGAAAGTAACCTCAAGATAAGTTGAATATAACAGACAGTCCTCTATGAACAAATGGATAAAATATCCTTGTCAGAGATACCTTCAGTGTCTGCTACGTCCACTTACCCTCTGCTGCATCCATACAGCCTCTTGCTGGGCACACCTATGACTCTCCTGAAGGTTTACTGGGGTTATGGACACACACACAGTCCACAGACATGGCAGACTGAAAGTCCCAGAGCGTTAACGGTGGTAACAGGTGGAGAGTTGTGGATAATGCCCCAGCTTCCTCGCCTTTGTTGTTGATAGCTCTGATGCATGTTCTTCCACGATTTCCCAGGGGGAGTAAGCTCTAAGCCCACATCGCTAATGGCTTGATCATGTACATTTTATTATTTTCCTTCCCTTCCTTGACATATTTCCTAGGATTATCTCTCTAATAAATTAATTCAAATCCTTGTCTCAAAGTTTTCTTTGAGGGAAACCCAAACCAAGATACAATAGTAAGGGGAGGAGGCCTATTTCTGACCTCTTATTAGCAACAAATGCTGGTAGAATGAAGAGCCTGAAAGCAGGAACAAGTGTACTAAAAGTTGCAGGGGTGGTAGATAGAGACAGATTATTTGGGGGGAATCAAGATTGTGGGAGAACAAACTTGTGATGGCATAAGGAAAGTCAAGTCATAGGAGATGAGCGAGGGGGATCCAGGAAGTGGCAGAGGGGAAGCTTCCAGTTTATGGTCTGGTAGTGAACAAAGGTGTTCAGGAAGAAGAAATAAACCTGATGAAGGGCATGTAGAATGGCTCAGTGACACAGAGCAGTATTTATTTCAAGGTTTTCATGTTTTTATTTTTGGCTTATTCTATTTGAGGAGTCACCTGGGGACACAGAGTGGGTCCTGAATAAGATATGCAGTATAATTCTGTGCCAGGACCACTATGATATACACTCGGGTGACACCCCCAAATAGATTAAAGACTGGATAAGAGTGTCCAAACACAACCTATCTGGCTCATTTGCTAAAGGAGAAAAGCAGAAAGCAGAAAAGTCTAGTTATTTTAACAAGTAGGCAGTGTCTTGTATTTTTAATCATCCACTGAAAGGAGTTCAAAGAAGAAGCAAACAAAAATACAGAGGCAGAGAGATGTGGAGGGGTGTAAGGATGAGCTGGAAAAGACTGACAAGCATTCTAGACCAAGATGAAGATGCTTGAATGCAGCAAAGAGATACGGGACATGGTTCAAATGTTGACAAGGCAATTAGATCGAGTTATGGTACAAAAATCCTTGGTCAAATGGGACACAGTTTGCCTAACAGAATTATTTCTTTGCACATCGTGGATGACTGCCTCCATCGATTTGCCAATAGTGAGGCCAGATGAATCGGTCTTGTGTTTGGGCTAAAACAGTCACACCCCATAAATGAGAGAATGGTGTTATCAATCAAAGAGATGAACAGTCTTTCCAACTCATCACAGGACACTGTCTAGGCCCCATAAGGAACCTGATCACAGGGACTACTGATTCTTCCTTAACCCATCCCAGAGGAGAGACAGAGAAAGACAGGTAAGGAAGAAGCAAGGGAAGGAAGGCAAGAGAAAGACAGTGCGAGTCAAAGAAAGACATAGGAAAAGGTATAGGCAAGAGACTGCAAACTAAATACATTTTGGCTGCAGCTATTTCCTTATTTATGAATTAAAGGGTTTGCATTTCCTTTAAAATACTGGATTGTGTGATCTCTAGTAATAATTCAATAAGATTCTAGATAAAAACAAAGATTTTTCGCTTATCCTATCATTTAGTTAACTGAGAAAAAAAATCTACCAGTCCATGCTCTTAGGTTTTGTGAATTATTTTCTCTTTTAACTCATTTTCAAAAACAATGAATTGCTCATACACATCACTGCTTTCTTCTTGGCCTTCATTTAAAAATGATGTTTTATTAATAAAAAAAAAAAAAAAAAAAAAACGATGTTTTTAAAAACACAGTTCTTCGTCACAAAAATGAAAAATATCTAAAGCCAACAAGTTTCTATTCATTAATATTTCCTTGCATCACTGAACAAAACAGAATTTTCCCATTTACCTTAAATTTGCAACCTGCAGAGTCTCTGCAGTCTGACTGAGGCCACAGTAGATATTTCAGCTAAGCCCCACTCTCCTGCAAATGCAAGGTCAGAGGGCCAGCCCTACAGGTTCCTTTGCTGGAGGAGCTGGACAGTCTTTCACCCCAGCTGGCCTTGGTGGGGGCGAGGGCACTCCTGCAGAGTTTCTTAGGAGCTGTGTTTGTCATCTATCTACCTTTTCTCACACTGGCCTTATTCCACCTTGCTCCAGCAAGCAACTTTTATACAACTAGACAACTAAGCAATTAGATTTTGGCAGCTATAACGAAAGAGACTTCCCATATTCTCAGGAGACATTAAAACCATAAAGTAGTGGTCATATGGAAAACCATATGGTAGCTCACGTAAGGCAGTGGTTAGTGTTCACCAGGAAACTGATCTACGGCAGCTGAATCATTCTTTAGCTTCCCTCCCTCGTCCCCACCCCCAACACGAATGATAAGTGTCAAGACAAACAACTCCAGAATAGCGACCCTTGAGTGGCTGCTCTCTAGCTAACAGTGTTTCATCTTTGGCGGGGGAAGAATCTGGGGACAGTAACAGGAGCATGGCAGGGACTCCAAAGAACAGAAACTTACCAAAAACCTTGACCGTGGTGGAGCTCCTCAAGACTCTGCCAGGCCTGACTACAACGTGGCAAGAGAACTTACGGCCATCATCGTGGACTTGGACTGGAGAGAGGTAGAGCCCATAGTCTGTACCTGTCCGGACTCTGTCTTTAAATAACGTGGAATTGCTGATGGGGTGACCTCGAGTGGTAAGTGTTTCCTGAGTTCCGTTATCCTCCTGATGAGACAAAATGGTTACCAGCTTTGAGCCTCAATCATGCCAGCTCTGGAAGAGTAATCCAGTTGTACTTTGTGACAATGGAGATAATGAATGAAGAATTGAAATTAAGAGATATTGAGTATGTTACTAGAGAAAGTATCATTACGCTCAACTTTCAATTTAAAATATACTGTCATTCTTTCCTAACATGAATAGAAATTGCTGCTCTTCTGATTAAAACTTCTCCTTCATCACCTTCCATGAGCTGCATATTTACAGTGGGATTTGGGGGAGGGTACAGCCCTGGGAGTTAATGTCGGGTCATAATTCTCATTTCAACTTCTGAAATCGTAATGCTAGGATATGTTCAGGGGGCTGTATCAGTTTTACTCATTAAATTTTCACTGAACTGGGTGATTACAATCATTCTTTCTTCCCAGATTCCTTTAGAAAAGCTCTCATTTTAGCTCCACTTGGAATGAGGACTAGGATGAGGTAAAGAAAGACTCCTAAAATGCAAAGGTTAAGGAGGCACTCACTCTCAGGGTCTTGTAAGTGCAGGAAGGGCACTGAAAGGGTGTGCCTCCTTAAATATTGTGCCTTTGGCATCTTCTAGCCTCTGCTCTTATTTCTGTGTTTGTGACCTTCAAAGAGGACACGTAAAGATCAGGCTGTAAATGCTAATCTGAATTTGGAGATCAGAGTTTAACTGGAGTACTTGGTTCCTCTAGTCCATATTCTTTTTTTAGGTCTATGAAAAATGTTCCCACCTTTCTTGCCTTATCCTGAATTTCATGGACAAGGTGTCACGGTGTTCGTCAGTGTCAGTACATGTGCTGACTAAGGGTCTAGTGAGAAGGCGACTCTTGAGGGGATAAATGTAGAGGAAGGTTATGACCTTATATTTATACTCCTTTATAACTCAGCATTTTCAACTGAGTGCTTTGAACACATTCTGAAGCATAGCTTCTTCTCTGGAGATTCTTGTGCAGTTGTTCTGAGGTAAGCCACATCCCAGGGCACTTTTTTAAAAAGGTCCTCGGGGAAGCCAGGGCTGAGAACCACTGGTCTAATGCCAAACAATAGATGGATCATTATTTGTAGGGGCTGGGGGAAAATGCAAGAAACTGAAAAGGAAAAGGCTGAACGGGGAAAGAAGTCACGAAACAAGGAAAACGAAGGTCTGTGACTTGGAATCTCTAGTTCAAAAAATTAGACTCTGCATAGAAGAAAGGAAGCTAGGTGAGGGAGAGAACTTAAGTATGAGCTGGGAACAGAACAGGAAGTGTAAACAGGAAGACAGACTTCTTTAATGGTTTATATAGGTGTTTCCAGAATACACTTAGTAGAAACTCTCACATAAGACACCATTTTTATTGGTAACAGCTTTACCTGCAAATAGACAGACAGCACTGCCTGCAGAGAATCACAGACTTACTCAAGGTACATACCCACATAAAGAGGGACCTAATACTCTGTATTCCTAACAAGAAAGAGTACAGAAAATTAAAGGGAGACAGGGGCCTCAGATTATGTTCTGGAGAAGCAGCCCCCAAAGGGGCCCTAAGTACTGGGTGGTGACAGCAGAAGAAACAGGAAGGCATTTCACTCAGCCTCTGTGATCTGGAGGCCAGTGCATAAATCCCCAATATATAAACATTCGTGCTGTGAACTTTCAAAGATGGGAACATGTGTTTGCATGTTTAATCATGTAAATTAGTTCACATGTCTGGTGTACATTGTCATGTGCATGCATTCTCTACAAGGGGTGGTGCTTTTGTGCACTTACTTTATATAACTTACTAATGAAGACCTGATGGAACTGGAGGCCCAGAGAGAGAACAAAGAGACCAGAGGAAGAAGAAGAAACCAAAGAACCAAAGAGATTCATGACATGGGACATGGCAAGGGGACGTTCTTTATTTGAGGTGGCACTGTTAGCTCTTGAGGTGCAGGACCCAAATGTAGAACAGTACACAAAGGCTGCAGCAGTCATTTAGAATGCAATCCAGGGCTATCGTGTCATCTATGATCAGGAAAAAAAGAGCTGCTACCCAGACATCACTGGATCATTTTTTCAAGGGGTTAGATAGAATTGAATCCAGCCAAGAATGAGAAACTGCGCCATCGTCAGGCGTGAGTGAAACTGCAGCTTTCTCTCCATCTCCTATTGCTGACAATCCTTCAGGTCCATCATCTCCCCGCTCTACTCCCTTCTCCAGTCAGTAACTCTTCTTGCCTGTTCATTTGATGCCAGCCACTGTGTGCCAGCTGTTGCACTGTACTACTGTACTTTTCAAGGTACTGTCCTGTAAAATTGAAAAAATATATTTTTCAATGTGTGTGAAAAGTTATAGTATGGTACTGTATAGCTGATTGTGTTAGTCGGGTACCTAGGTTAACTCTGTTGGACTCACAAATTGGACTTATGAACACATTCTCAGAATGGAACTCATTCATATGCAGGGAACTTACTATAATTAAGGATGCAGGCTCGCCCTGCAGGTCCTTCAGTACAAGCTGTTTCGCTGTTCTGGTTTTATGCAAGGGACTGCTTTTTGTGAGAATCCAGAAGTTCAAAATGCTTGATCTTTTAGTAAATAAATGCTTGCCATTTGGAATGTTTCCATCTGTCACTTTGTTGTGGGAAGATAGGCAGTCAGAGGCTGAGGTTGGAGACTGGTGAGAATATGGCTTTTCCCTTATTGTGTATCTGGGAGTGACTGGCCAAAGTAGTTTAACTGATGGAGAAAATATTTTTTAAAGAAATCAGGCTTAGGTTTTTTTGCTTGTTTTGGGGGAGTTTGACTGTTATAGAGGAAGGATTTGTCCCTTCATTGGGAAAGATGGATTCGGTTGCAAAGTGTCCCTGTAACCTATAACATCAGGAGATCCTGAAAGATTGTAGAGGCCCCAGATATGAAGGGGATGGGGCAAGAACCTGCATGTGAGCACCTGCTCTCATGGAACAAATGGGAAGAGAGTTGACAAAAGGCAGGCAAACAATGAAATGTCTAGTGCTGGGAGAAGGAGAAGCAATACTATTATTGTGACTACAACTAAATTACTATCACTAATACTATTACTATTTAGTATTACTACTAAATACTATTTCTATGACCACAGCTAAATCTTTACATTATTAGTCATAGCTTAAGTTTATTTAGCACCTACTTTTAGGTGCTTTGCCAAGTTCTTTCAAGTCTTATTTAATCCTTAAAACACTCTGAAATAAACCAAGGTTAGGTAACTTGCTCAAAGTTCATTTAGAGAAGGTACTTAAGTCACAGCACCAAGAAAGGGACCAAAATGTCTCTGAGACATTACATCTTAATAAAACCAAACTATCAC
Source organism: Neotragus pygmaeus (assembly GCA_006410875.1). Classification (NCBI taxonomy): domain Eukaryota; kingdom Metazoa; phylum Chordata; class Mammalia; order Artiodactyla; family Bovidae; genus Neotragus; species Neotragus pygmaeus. Next base: position 158,596 of record SJYV01038756.1, on the reverse strand, counting down.
AAAACAAATAAAACAACTGTGGATTATCTAGAATGAAAAATTTAAAAGAAACTCCAGGAAGCCAGACATTTTTATATAAATGGGAGATCTTGGAGGTTTGGACAGTTTGTTGATTGGAAGGAGCTTTTTATGATATGTTGACCTACCTTTAACTATTTCAAATCCTAAAAGATGATGCTGTGAAATTGCTGTACTCAATATTCCAGCAAGTTTGGAAAACTCAGCAGTGACCACAGGACTGGAAAAGATCAGTTTTCATTCCAATCTCAAAGAAAGGCAATGCCAAAGAATNACTATTTCAAATCCTAAAAGATGATGCTGTGAAATTGCTGTACTCAATATTCCAGCAAGTTTGGAAAACTCAGCAGTGACCACAGGACTGGAAAAGATCAGTTTTCATTCCAATCTCAAAGAAAGGCAATGCCAAAGAATGTTCAAACTACTGCACAATTGCACTTATCTCATACGAGCACAATAATGCTCAAAATTCTCCAAGCCAAGCTTCAACAGCATGTGAACCATGAACTTCCAGATGCTCAGCTGGATTTAGAAAAGGCAGATGAATAAAAAATCAAATTGCCAACATCCGCTGGATCGTCAAAAAGAAAGAGAATTCCATAAAAACACCTCCTTTATTGACTATGCCAAAGCCTTTGATTGTGTGGATCACAACAAACTGGAAAATTCTAAAGAGGTGGGAATACCAGACCACCTGACCTGCCTCCTGAGAAACTTGTATGCGGGTCAAGAAGCAACAGAACTGGACATGGAACAACACACTGGTTCCAAATCGGGAAAGGAGCACATCAAGACTATATATTGTCATCCTGCTTATNTAAAGAGGTGGGAATACCAGACCACCTGACCTGCCTCCTGAGAAACTTGTATGCGGGTCAAGAAGCAACAGAACTGGACATGGAACAACACACTGGTTCCAAATCGGGAAAGGAGCACATCAAGACTATATATTGTCATCCTGCTTATTTAACTTATATGCAGAGTACATCATGAGAAACACTGGACTGGATGAAGCACACACAAGCTGGAATCAAGATTGCCGAGAAATATCAATAACCTCAGATATGCAGATGACACCACCCTTATNTGGATGTGAGAGTTGGGACTATAAAGAAAGCTGAGCACTGAAGAATCTATGCTTTTGAACTGTGGTGTTGGAGAAGACTCTTGAGAGTCCCTTGGACTGCAAGGAGATCCAACCAGTCCATCCTAAAGGAAATCAGTCCTGAGTGTTCATTGGAAGGACTGATGCTGAGGCTGAAACTCTAATACTTTGGCCACCTGATGTGAAGAACTGACTGATTTTAAAAGACCCTGATGCTGGGAAAGATTGAAAGCGGTAGGAGAAGAGGATGACAGAGGATGAGATGGTTGGATGGCATCATCAGCTTGATGGATATAAGTCTGAGTAAGCTCCAGAAGTTGGTGATTGACAGGGAAGCCTGGTGTGCTGCAGTTCATGGGGTCACAAAGAGTCGAACACAAAACTGAACTGAACTGACCTACCTTTGGTGACAGGTGTCACAGAATACACCTCAACTCTCACCTGATAAGAATGATTCTAGGGCATTTGTTCTACAAGAAAAATTGGTAGGGGATCTTGCACAGAATCTTTGTTCTTGGCTTCTTTTCCTTTCTTTTGATAATTTCAAAAATACTAATGTGCACAAGCACTCAGTCATGCCTGACTCTGTGACCTATAGTTGACTCTTTGCAGTCTATAGTCCACCAGGCTCCTCTGTCAATGGGATTTTCCAGGCAAGAATACTGGAATGGGTTGCCATTTTCTCCTCTAGGGGACCTTCCTAACTCAGGGTTTGAACTCCTGTGTCCTTCATTGGCAGGTGGATTCTTTACTACTAAGCCACCTGGGAATCCCTAAAATATTAATAAATATTTCAAAACTTAATGAAATTTACAAACCCTTAGAATAGAATGAGGAATGTAGATGGAATTAGCTAGTGTGTAGGATACGCCTACACGAGTCATAACACTCAACAAATGTTCAATTAATACTAAATCACTGTCTTACAACCTGAACTGTATCAGCTTGCTGTGAATTCATGAGTATTTATTCTCTCCATGGTTAAATTAAAGAATTATGGAGAGTACTAAAATGAACTCTTTAAAATTACTTTTTAATATGTATTGAACATAGGTACTGTGTTAAGTTAATCACCACCTCACAACACCACCATGGGGCTGGTACTATAATTATATAATTATAATAAAATTATAATTGTGCTATATAATTATCCCTTTTTGTGGATGACAGAACTAAAATCAGGCTGGGCAACATATCCAAGGCTGTATAGGATTCTGGGACAAAAGGAAAAATGTGTCCTTATGTGCACTTAGCAAAATATCCTCCCATATTTTGACATATTTTACAGTGGAAACAGATAATAAAAACTCTACAGTTTAACATTTGAAAACTGATTTCATAAAGTCATGCATTGTTCAATCTTTTCTCCCGTCCTTGTCAACCTTCATGCCTGTGGCCCTAAGGGGGCATCATGCCACATAGACCCAGGAACCACAGGCTGATTGTGAAAATCCTGTTCCTTGAAGAGCATAGCAGGGTCTCATAACAAACAGAAGACACCTTGCCTTTATTTAAAAATTTGGCATTTTGTTTATCATGGATTTTCCGTAAATTTTGATACTTGAAAGTATTGTGATTACTGGTTTTGGGGGGGAACTTCCTTAAATTTTGCAGCCAAGGTGAAGGCCCTACTCCACCCTAATCCTAGCTCTTAGGTCACACTGCTAGCAAATGCAGATTTGAAAATAAGATTTGAATGCTACAATCTCCCTCTAAAAGCCATGCTGTTAATGACTTTGCTTCATAGAGCCTCAAAAAGGCAGTAGAACCGACAGTCCTTGACATTTCTGCTGAGAGTCTGTTTGAGGAGAAGAACAAATTCACAAGAAAAACAAACAGAAAATCAGTACCCATAGAAGGAAAATAAATGTGTAAGGAAATAGTAAACAGGAGTTGGATAAAATAATTAGCATGATGAGGGCTGGGAGGGGTCATATTGAATCATGGAAAAATTTTCCCGAAGGTCTCTTAATGACCTGATAAACCCTAAGATAATTTGCAGAAGGGTTCCTATTTTAGTACTGGACTCAGAATTTTCAGTGCAGAAAAGAGACCATGGTATTATTTGGTTTAGTGAGGCTACCTCATCTTTGGGTTGCCCTGAGCTCCATGTCGGAGCAGGCAGTAGTGGCCACAGCGCAAGGCAGGTGCTGAGTGTATAGAGCCCATTCAATAAATTCTGTGAACTGCATCGATTGATACTTCTTTATCTCCTAACTGCTTCTTATCTTCACTTTGCTCTATTTATTCCCCATCCACTCAGTGCTATCAAAGCAGGCTGCTTGCAAAGCTCCCCATGTCCATTATACAGAAATCCACAACAATATTTTTTGCAATCAACACAATTGGTTGTCAACATTTTGTAGGTTGGCTAACACTTCGATTTTGATTATGATGAAGGTAGCTAGGGTCAGCTTCCATCAGATAGAAGGTGACAGCTTTCTTTTCTGAATAGCTAGGTTTCCCATAGGCATGGAAAACCAATATTGTTTACAGTGTGTGTGTACTGTCGCTTCAGTCATGTCAGACTCTTGTGACCTCATGGACTGTAGCCCACCAGGCTCCTCTGTCCAAGAGATGCTCTAGGCAAGGAGACTGGAGTGGGTTGCCATGCCCTCCTCCAGGGGAGCTTCCTGAGCAGGGATTGAACCCACATCTCTTATGTTTCCTGAATTGGCAGGTGGGTTCTTCACTACTAGTGCCACCTGGGAAGCCCATTTTGATTTTCATTTACATGTAAAATATTATAAATAGTAAAGAAGAGAGTACAGAAAAGATACATTTATAGAGAAAAATTTAAAGAAACAAGCCTCTAGATTCTACTTGTATGCCTTTATCATTAGTATCAAACTGTTTGATATGTTTCTCACTTTCTTTTCCTGATTTTAAAGAGAAAAGTCATGGGTTTCTCTTTATCCATCAGGTTTGGGAACAACCATCCTTCAACATCTCTCCCACCCTGACAAAGGGGGTGCTGCCAACGTGGGCTCACAGGTCCCAGGGTCTTGGTGAAATACATGTCTGCTGTTTGTTGGCTTTAATTACCCAGCTCAAAAATAACCTAAGAGGTTTTTCCAGGTCCATTTAGTCAGAATCAAATTATTTTCCCTCCATGTTGCTATTTTACATTTTTATTAAAGTTGTATTTCATGGTAGGAAACATGTCCAATACAGGTTTCTATCCCTGTAGGACCCAGCACTTAAAACAGATTCACATATTTTTGTTAGACTGAACTGAAATTTATACTGTGGGAAATCAGGATGATAGTTTGGAATGAACACAGAACATTAGAGGGAACTGAGAAGCTCCCAGAATAACCCTGCAGAATTTCCCTGATGACTGCAGGCTCATGCCCCAGGACATAAACTGGGAAGAATATCATTTGTCCTCTACAAACTGCATTCCATCTGAAAACACACATTCTATGACTTTCGTCATCACATCATGCACACGGACGCTCAACAGACAGCCTCTGTGCTTACTTAGTTACCTCTTGTCCTACAGAAATGTCAGATACACAGTTTGCACCAGATGCCTTTCTACTTCAGTGTAGACCTGATCTTGGAATGTAAAATTCTAGAATGCAAGGGATCTGCTCCATGGACACATTTAACACAGTCTCGGCATGGAATCAGGGAAGCACAGTCAATAATATTTTTATGATAATTGAAAATCCCAATAATTACCTTTCCCATGAAGGTCATTAACTGAATTAGATTTTATAAAATTCCACATACAGAACATGGCTTTTGTTTTCCAGTGACTTAGATTAAACTAATTTTAGTCTGTCAAATTATTTCCAGAGTTTAACGCAGCCCTTGAAGTGGGGAACATTCTGCAGCTCACCAGAGTTACTGAGTTCGATATACCCTTATACTGGGTTTCTACCCTCCTGAGCTCATCTTCATCGTCTCTTTGTAACCTTTTCTAAAAGTCACATTATATCATATCTGTAAGAATGATTGGTTATCATGATTATTACTGCTGGCTTAACAAGAGACTAAAGTACTAAAATATGGATTGAGGGGATATTTATATCCTCTGCAGACTTATAACAGTCATGACATAAAGAGCTGTAGTTTATTCCTTAATAATGGAAGATTAGATGATTTCATCTCAGATTTGCTGAATCCCACAGAGCTGGCAGGGTGGAGGACAAATGTAAATCAAAGGAGCGAAAATATTTCAACATTTAAAAGGGAAATGCACAGTTGGAATTTAATCAGCATATTTGCCAATACAATGTTCCCTTTGAAAAGAAGTTTCTTTCAAAAAGATTCCTCAAGTTGTCTCAATTATGATGCATTCTTTAAAGTGAGAGCATGGCCTGAGGTTTCAGTAGAAGTTTAGGATTCATTCTCTCACTGTGACCTTAGATGCAATCTCTCCATCCTTTATCTCAAATGTCTTGGCAGGACTCAAAGATAATGTTTACAGAGCCTTCTTAGTTTCTTTGGAGACAACTGTTAGAGGATGTCTTATTAGTTATCTAGTTGTTGATACTTAATGAGCTTCTCATTAACTAATCACACAGCCAGCATGAGGTTTAGTGATCACCCATTTAATAGGAAGCCAACAAATATCATTCAATTATTTATTAGATATTTACCGAGTGCTTATAGTCAAGGCAATATACTAGATCTAGGGATTTTTAAAATGACTGATGCAGCTTTTTGCCCTGGAGAAGTTCAGTGTCACAGAAAAGATACAAGCTGACTGAAAACTTTAACAGTTTCTTGGAAAAACAGATTAGACTCCCTTCAGATTAGACAAGGATACTACAGATCAACTTAATAGCCCACAAAAATCTCTAAGTAAAGCTTTATTAAATCTTAGTCTTTTTGATTACTATTAAATATTACTACCCCTATTGATAGTGAATTAGTGATAATTAGGGTGGAAAATTTTTGCCCATTGGTGGAAATATTAATAATGTAAACTAGGTATAGATACTGTATTTCCATTACAGTAATGTTTAGTACGGCAGCTTTCTGTCTTCTTGAGATCATCTCTATTCTTAATTTTTTTTTTTCCTAAGAACCACCTTGTATCACATTAGTTAAGAAAAACTGACTTTAATGATGGGCATAATGTCAGGCAGGAAGTCTTAACATTTCAGCAACCAAACCATAAAAAGGGGGAGCATGCATTTTTTGACGTGATAAACAGACACTGTAACTTTTAGAACAATTTGAGAAAGGCATTTTATAATGTCTTTTGATCAAACTAACTATCCAAAAAGATATCTAGACAATAAAAAATAATTAGCAGGTTATATTTTAAAGTCTCTTTGAAAGTCAGTTATTTTGGATTTGGCACATCCTCAGAGAAATCTTTTTACATGAAGGGTCAGTTTCCAAGACGGTCCACAAAGCTCTACTAACATAAATGATCAACCATGCAAGTACAGTATTTTGCAGATGGTATCAGCTGCTATACTCATGGACATCTATTAATTATGTAAGAATTTTAAAATCTTGTGTTTTCATTTTGATGAAGACCTGAAAAATTAATATAGTCATATTCTGGATCATCTGGATCATCAACCCCACCCATTTCATGATTCTCAAAATTGTGTTTATGGTAATCATAATTGTGTAAGGCTTGTGTTATACAGTAGTTTTAGAAGTCCACTCTATATATTGGTTAATAGCTGGATGCCATTTGGTTGACTTGCCTTGGAAAATTTCACATAAAAATCCATATTTCTGTTTTGTTTTACTCTTGTAAGTCAGAAAACATAGCTGCCATAGGCCTGCCATTACCTGTGGCGGTGATGGAGTTGGGCAGTGGCTGTTTCGTATACATACTGCTTCTCTCATGTACGTTTTCTAGTTGTGTTTGATATGCATTAAGAGTTTGTGTTTCCCGGTCCAAGCAATGTTGTGTATTTTCCAGGATGTGGTAGTAGGGTTCTGGGAAAAAAAGGGAGTCTATGCCCCTGCACGTGTTGTGTGTAAACAAGTATGAGTAAGGGTTGCTGATGGATGTGGCTCCTCTCCAGGGCACCATAACACTTTTTTCTTTCTGTTATCATTGTTGAGTATACAGCTTGAAATATAAACTAACCTTTAGGAACTATTTTCTAAGTCACTGCATTCAAAGACCCGGGGGCTTGCTGAGTTGGAAGGAATCCTGGTGTCCTCCTTTCCCTCCTCCAGACGTTAACTCAACCTTCACATAATGCTTGCCTCTTATCCAGTGTGCTTCCTTCCCTATTATTACTTGTTATTCATCTTCACTTCATTAATATTTAAAGATCATGGCCATTATTCACTGAAAAGGGCAACACTTACCACCAGCCATGCAAAGGTGAGCACAGATGAAATTTCTAAGGAGGTGTTTTGAAAGCATGGTATTTCCAGAGTCCCATTTATCTCTATTTCTATTGTATGGTTGTCTCTCCATTCTTCTTGTGCCACTGTAACAAAACATAAAGAGGGAAAGACATGGATCTATGATTGGTCTGTAAAGTATTTTTAATCCAAGAAATGAGAACAGTTTTAGTATAGAGATCCAACTATCTTCAGGGTACACCTATGAAGAGCACCCTACCACCTACAGTCCTCATTGTATAAATGGCATAACAGGGTCATTGAGAAGCACAAGGTTGTCCATCACTGAATAACTACAGGGAAACTCCCCTAACAGAATCCAACTCACAGTTCAGTACTTTCTTCTGCTTTAACCTCAAGTTGGTGCATTAGTCTTTAGATCATATTTCCTGGATCAGGTAGAATATAAAACCAGAATCTGACCTCCATTGTCTNGATTGATGCTTTTGAACTGTAGTATTGGAGAAGACTCTTGAGAGTCCCTTGGACTGCAAGGAGATCCAACCAGTCCATTCTGAAGGAGATCAGCCCTGGGTGTTTGTTCTTTGGAAGGAATGATGCTGAAGCTAAAACTCTAGTACTTTGGCCACCTCAGGAAAAGAGTGACTCATTGGAAAAGACTCTGATGCTGGGAGGGATTGGGGGCAGGAGGAGAAGGGGACGCCAGAGGATGAGATGGCTGGATGGCATCACTGAGTGAGTCTGAGTGAACTGCGGGAGTTGGTGATGGACAGGGAGGCCTGGTGTGCTGCAATTCATGGGATCGCTAAGAGTCAGACACGACTGAGCGACTAAACTCAACTGATAGTGCCAATAAGTCATTAAAAAAGCAATAGAGAAGGACTCACAAAAGCCCATGAATATTCTCAGGAACAAAGAAGTAATCGGTATCTTTAATTACCAAAAGGTCAAGGTAGACATCTTAAAGTGCCTATTGGATTAGGCAATTAGGAAGTCTTTAACAACCACAAGAAGAATAGTTTCAATATGATTGTAGTGGTGGCAAGTCATATGCAGTATCTAGTAGACTGAAAAGTGAACTGGAAGTCAGAAAGATTAAATTAGTAAGAATATAACCAACTTACAAAAATCATGCTTTTATAAAACTGATGCTTAGACACAGAACCAAGGGCCCACAAAAATATTTTCATTTTTTTCAAATGAAATGAAAAAATTAATCTTTAAGTAAACTAAAGTGTTTTAATATATATTAATATATATCTTTCAGTTCAATTCAGTTGCTCAGTTGTGTCTGAGTGACCCCATGAATCCCAGNTGGTCCACAAAGCTCTACTAACATAAATGATCAACCATGCAAGTACAGTATTTTGCAGATGGTATCAGCTGCTATACTCATGGACATCTATTAATTATGTAAGAATTTTAAAATCTTGTGTTTTCATTTTGATGAAGACCTGAAAAATTAATATAGTCATATTCTGGATCATCTGGATCATCAACCCCACCCATTTCATGATTCTCAAAATTGTGTTTATGGTAATCATAATTGTGTAAGGCTTGTGTTATACAGTAGTTTTAGAAGTCCACTCTATATATTGGTTAATAGCTGGATGCCATTTGGTTGACTTGCCTTGGAAAATTTCACATAAAAATCCATATTTCTGTTTTGTTTTACTCTTGTAAGTCAGAAAACATAGCTGCCATAGGCCTGTCATTACCTGTGGCGGTGATGGAGTTGGGCAGTGGCTGTTTCGTATACATACTGCTTCTCTCATGTACGTTTTCTAGTTGTGTTTGATATGCATTAAGAGTTTGTGTTTCCCGGTCCAAGCAATGTTGTGTATTTTCCAGGATGTGGTAGTAGGGTTCTGGGAAAAAAAGGGAGTCTATGCCCCTGCACGTGTTGTGTGTAAACAAGTATGAGTAAGGGTTGCTGATGGATGTGGCTCCTCTCCAGGGCACCATAACACTTTTTTCTTTCTGTTATCATTGTTGAGTATACAGCTTGAAATATAAACTAACCTTTAGGAACTATTTTCTAAGTCACTGCATTCAAAGACCCGGGGGCTTGCTGAGTTGGAAGGAATCCTGGTGTCCTCCTTTCCCTCCTCCAGACGTTAACTCAACCTTCACATAATGCTTGCCTCTTATCCAGTGTGCTTCCTTCCCTATTATTACTTGTTATTCATCTTCACTTCATTAATATTTAAAGATCATGGCCATTATTCACTGAAAAGGGCAACACTTACCACCAGCCATGCAAAGGTGAGCACAGATGAAATTTCTAAGGAGGTGTTTTGAAAGCATGGTATTTCCAGAGTCCCATTTATCTCTATTTCTATTGTATGGTTGTCTCTCCATTCTTCTTGTGCCACTGTAACAAAACATAAAGAGGGAAAGACATGGATCTATGATTGGTCTGTAAAGTATTTTTAATCCAAGAAATGAGAACAGTTTTAGTATAGAGATCCAACTATCTTCAGGGTACACCTATGAAGAGCACCCTACCACCTACAGTCCTCATTGTATAAATGGCATAACAGGGTCATTGAGAAGCACAAGGTTGTCCATCACTGAATAACTACAGGGAAACTCCCCTAACAGAATCCAACTCACAGTTCAGTACTTTCTTCTGCTTTAACCTCAAGTTGGTGCATTAGTCTTTAGATCATATTTCCTGGATCAGGTAGAATATAAAACCAGAATCTGACCTCCATTGTCTTTTAAAATTTTTAATAGACAATTTTTTTAGAGAAGGTTTAGGTACATAGCAAAATTGAGTGGGAAGTACAGTTTACATTTACACCCAGCCCTCATGTGTGCACAATCTCCCCCATTATTAACATCCCTTACCACAGTGATGCCTTCATTACAATCAATGAAACTAGATCAAACACATCATCACCCAAAGTCCATATTTTATTTACACAAGGCTCACTTTTGGTGTTATACATTCCATGAATTTTGACCAAAGTCTGATATATATACCCACTCTTGTAATATCATATAGAATAGTTTCACTGACCTAAAAATCCTTTGTGTTCTGCCTTTTCATCTCTTCCTTTCACCAAACTTCTGACATATGCCAATCTTTTCACTGCTTTTATACCTGATTGTCTTTTTAGAGCTTACAGATATTTCTCCAAAGAAGAAATCACACAGAAAAACACATCAGGAAACTCCAAGGAAGCACGTTTAATGAATTATTTTCATTTTTAAAGTGATGCGAGATAGTTTTATAGCCTCTCTTTTGGGGAAAGTTATATACACATATATATACATTTGTGAGTAAACTATAACATCAGAAAATAATTTATAAATGACAACAATTCTATCATCTTAATATCCTGAAAATCTTATTCTTTTTTCCTATATCTATACAAATCTTGTTTGTATGCAAATATTTTTTTTCATACTTTGCAATTTTATTTACCAGCAAATGTTACCTATAGCTTAAAAGGTTTTGCATGATTCTTAAGCTACCTGTGGTTGAAATTTCTATTACATCACATACAAACATCATAACTTGTTTAGCAATTTTCAAGTATTGAATCATATGCTTTTTCAGTTTTTAGCTTATTTAAACTATTACAATCTTTATAGAAAGGTTCATCCTTAAACTAATAGTTTTCTTCTGACCATTTCACTACTTAAGATACATGCCCAGAAGTATAATTAATAGGTCATGAGGTGTGAACATTCTTCTTATTATCAACAGCACATTTTTAAAAAACATGGGAATATTTCAAATGATGTATTTTGCCTTTAAAGCTTTGCTGCATTTCAAGCTCTTGTCAATATCAGTTGTCCTCTTTAATGGTAACTCTCTCCTCCTGCTTTCTTAATTGAAGCCAGGCCTTCCCATTAGGGCCCAACTTCCCTGCATCATTCTTAGATAATGGTTGTTTATTTTCTTATATCCTTATTGCCTCAAGATCAGGAGGATTGGATTAGGGCCTTTCTTGCTCTCTATTGCTGCTTCCATATATTACTCCAACCTCAGAATTTAAAAACCAGAACAAAACAACAATAACAAAATTCCTACCTTTTATGGTTAATAGCATTTACTATAACAGCACTCCCAAATGGAGTTACATGTATATCACCACCAATTTTTTGGCCATATTTGCATACCACCATTAATACTATTTAATTTTATTCTTGAGATTATAATTGTTCTGCTTACATCAGTTTATTTTAAACAGAGATGACCAAGGCACATATTTGTATAGTTTATGAAATCTACTTGATATGCAAATTCTATTTTAATGTGCATTACCCAAACACATAAGTAGTAAATTTTTGTAAAGTTTGTCCAGATTCTGAGTTGGTAATACAAGCGGCATAACTCTAATATCCCTGAGATTCCTAATAAAAACAGATGAACTAGCATAGTAAAACTATAGGCAATATCTATGGGAACACTAAATAACAATATAACATCATGAATAGTTGGGGACAAATCAACAAACCACTGTGGTGTAAGCAACTGTGCAAAAAGAAACAGGAAAATCAGTGGCCCTTAGAACTAAGAACTNGAACTAGCATAGTAAAACTATAGGCAATATCTATGGGAACACTAAATAACAATATAACATCATGAATAGTTGGGGACAAATCAACAAACCACTGTGGTGTAAGCAACTGTGCAAAAAGAAACAGGAAAATCAGTGGCCCTTAGAACTAAGAACTTACCCCTCCTATCTTCTGGAAAAAAGTCAGCAGACAATCACTGGAAAGAAAAGCAAACTAATCTGAGAATAGCAGCAGAAATAGAGAAAGAAGTTTGTAGGCACCAAATTACCAGAGCCTTCAAGGGAAAAATGAAAAGGCTTGTCAGCGCTAGAGCAGAGGGGGCTTTTCAGAGAAATCCCACTCTGAGACGAAATCCCCGGGAGTAGAATCCAAATTACACCAGACAGGCCCAACAGGAGAAAGCAAAGAGGCAATTTAGATAAAAGTGAGGGATAGGAGGAAAGGAAGTGCATCTTACAAAGTACAATGGCATATAGTTTATTTTGAAAATAACAGAAGAGAGAGCTCTAGAGACACTGAAGACTCTAGAAAAGATAGCCTGGTGTACTCTTCTGTGATAAAAGTCAAAATCTATTTAACAAACATATTTAGAGCAATAGAAAAAAGTGGGTTGGAATCACATATAAAGATACCATAAGAAAAAAAGAAAACAGAGAGCAAAGTAACATTCCTACAATAATAACAGCATATTAGAAAGACATGACTTCAAAATAAATAAAAACTATAGCCCAATTATTCAAAATGAACTAAAAGAAATAAAGAAAATGATATAAGCTATGATAAGTTTTAGAAAGACTGCTAAATGAGTCATTTGGAGAGAAGAAATTATATAGAACATAAGTGAGAAAATTCAGGAAAGTGTTGGAAATAAGTTTTTAAAATCATTTCAGAAATTAAGAGCAAACTAGAAAAAAAACCAAGAATGTATTAATATAAAAGTTAATGCATTAAAAGAAATTTTAAAAATAGAATGAAGGAAAATTTTAAGTGAAATATTAATAAATAATGGATTTTATAAGCAAAAAGAGGTAAAAGAGATTCAAAGAGAGAGATAGGCAAGAAGATGGAGAATAAATGATACTCAAGGAAATAAACAATAGAAAAACACTGGAAATTATAACTCTAGTACAATTTCTTAAAATGACTAGAAAATAAATATTAAAAGATTATACTGCAAAAGTAGGAAAATACTCTCAGAATAGACATTAAGCATATTTTTATAAAAATGTTAAACAAAATCAGTTCTGGGGAAAGAAAATAAAATTGTTATTAATTTTTGGACAGCAATTCTTTATGCCAGAAAATAATATTGTAACATTTAATGGGCTTCCCTGGTGGCTCAGATGGTAAAGAATCTCCCTGCAATGCTGGAGACCCAGGTTCAATCCATGGGTCGGGAAGATTCCCTGGAGAAGGGAATGGCAACCCACTCCAGTTTTCTTGCCTGGAGAATTCAGTGGACAGAGGGGCATGGCAGGCTATAGTCCATAGGCTTGCAAAGAGTTGGACATGACTAAGCAACAACTTACACACAACATATGTAATATACTCAAGGAAAGAATATCTGAGTTAAGGACATTATATTCAATCTTTAACCTGACGATTATAAAAATAAAACTTATTAGAAGTCACACAAGAGCTCAGGGAATACTGCTCCATGAGCATTCCCTGAATATTCTCCAACAGAATATACTTCAAACTGAAGAGACATTTACATAAAGGCTGAGGGTAAGTGTTGAATATGTATTTATCTCTAGCACAAAGAATAAATAATTGTTATAAGTGAGTAGTAATGAATATATATTTTTAAATGAAGATACAATGTAAGTGTCAAAAACAGGGTTGGGTGGGTATTGAGGGATTCTTTGTTTTGGGAGCATGAAGAGGTCAGTGAAAAAAAGATACATATAAAACTGAGCAAATGTGTTAAAAATCACCATTTTCAGGGCCCTGGAAATTGACCAAAGACAAACATTTAATTGTTAAACATTTCTTCTTGACAAGCCACCAGAGCTTCAGTAAGAACAGTAGGAGTCTTCAGCCTGCTTGCTTTGCGATCCTTCCATCACCTTTCTTCGGAGAAGGCAATGAAAACCAACTCCAGTACTCTAGTCTGGAAAATCCCACGGACGGAGGAGCCTGGTGGGCTGGAGTCCATGGGGTCAGGAAGAGTCGGACATGAATTAGCGACTTCACTTTCACTTTTCACTTCCATGCATTGGAGAAGGAAATGGCAACCCACTCCAGTGTTCTTGCCTGGAGAATCCCAGGGACAGAGGAGCTGCCTGGGCTGCCGTCTATGGGGTCGCACAGAGTTGAACATGACTGAGACAACTTAGCAGCAGCAGCAGCAGCAGCATCACTTTTCTCAACTAGGTCGGGGAGAAAGGTCATTTCACCATCTTAGAGCTGGCTACAAAACCCAGCAGCTTTACTCCCAAAAGGGACAGACTTAAGTTAGGTTTGAGCATGAAAATCCTTCACATTGTCAGCTAGCAAGGATAAACTTGGTAGGCAACAGAAAAAAACTGAGGCTTGGTTAGCCTGGGTGTGCAGTCCCAGCGGGGTGAGTGGCAGACCAGACAGACAGTTAACAGAGAGTCTAGAAACCAGAGAGTCATAAAAGAGCTGACATAAATTCTTTACACATCCCAGGCTGACTGGGAAAAATATACATGAGTAAGGGGATCTGAGAGAGCTCAGCGAAAAGTGAAGGCCAAGGGAGGGAGGTATTACTGTCGCAACTTTGAACGCAGTCTCTAACTCCCTCCCATACAGACGTCTATGTGTAGAGAGTGGAAGCCTAGTGGGCTTTAGGTATTTCAGCAAAACTTTTGCCAAATTCATTTGTGGACCAACAAAGGGAATTTGACAGTGTATGGGCAATTCCTTGGAAGCAAAACCAAAGACATTCGAAATATAGTAAAAAGCTAAGCAGAGGTATCAGTATATGGCTAAAAGAGGTAGATTTTGCAATTTAAATATGAGCAAGTTATTGAAAATTTTAAAAACCCACAGAATCTAGAGTTTTCATTTTATGTTTTTTAAAAAATGTTTAGCTTTCAACAACAATAACAAAATGATGATGTATGAAGGAAACAAGAAAGTGTGACCCATACTGAAGAAAAAAGTGGTTCATTGAAATTCACTCTGAGTAGACCGAACATTAAATTTAACAGACTTCAAAGCAGCTATTAAAAGTGTGTTCAAAGGATTAAAGCAAAATATGGTGACAATGATTCAATACATAGGGAATTTTAGTGAAGATAAAAAGAAACAGATGATTATTCTAGAGTTTAAAAGTCAATAATAAAAATTAAAAAATTCACTGGAGATTCTCAACAGCCAATTTGAGATGGCAGAAGAAAAAAAAAAAAGCATACCTAAATAATGATTAATATAAATTACCTAATCTGAAGAACAGAGAGAAAGATCGAAGGAAAACAGAGTTTCAGAACCATATTTTAATTGTGAAGTCTCTCAGTCATGTCTGACTCTCTGTGACCCCATGGACTGTAGCCTACCAAGCTCCTCCATCCATGGGATTTTCCAGGCAATAGCACTGGAGTGGGTTGCCATTTCCTTCTCTGGGGTATCGAACCCGGGTCTCCTGAATTGCATCTGGTAAAGCACCTGCTTTACCCTCTGAGCCATCAGGGAAGTCTCAGAACCATATAGGACAAATCAAATGTTCTAACATACGTGTAATTAGAGTCATAGAAGGAGAGATGAAACAGAGGAGGACAGAACAAATATTTGAAGAAACAAAAGCCAAAAACTTTATTTGTTAATCGGAAAATAGGTCAATAGAAAATTTCCAAACTGAACCACAGAGAGGAAAAAAAGGAAATACCAAAAAAGTACTAGAAATAATAAAAATATATTTTGATATATTTAATACTAGAAACTTAATATCAAAAGTTTAAATACTAATTAAAAATACATGGAAATGTTAGAAATAGAGAGTAAATTTCTGTATAATCGAGGAATGGGGAAAATTTTTCTTAAGTATGACTCAAAATTAGAACCATTAAGGAAAAAGTAATAGATTTTATTTCAAAAAGCAAGAATTATGCTGCACTGGAAACAATACCATAAGAAGGTATGGATAGATGAAAAACTGGGAAAATATTTGCAATTTATATCACAAAGGGTTAACAGATTTTATATATATAGTATATTTTCAGCCTAATAAAGATAATAACTATAATGAATTAAAACTCACTAATTAAGTTCATATAGATTTCATAACTAAGTTCATATAGATTCTTGATACTGAACACGAATACTTATTTGTCACCCAAGAATGCTAGTGAACAAACTTATTTTTAAAACTGGTAAGTAAAGAGAAAGAATCAAGTGTCTATTCTGTGGCGTTTTTTTTAAACAAATTGTATATCTAATAAACAATTGGTTCATGAGAGGAAGTTCCTCTTTATAAGAACTTTTCAGCTGATAAATGAAGGAGCGAAAAATTAGAACATCACTATCTGGCAGCCAATAAAAAATGAATGGATCTAAGGTAATTCCCATCAACGGCTGTTAACATCACACAACCGGACATTATGCAGTGCACTACACAACATTATCTATGAAATATTCTTACCAGAAGATAAAAATAAATGTGATCAAATATGTATACCTAACTAAAAGGTGAAAGAAGATCATGGAGATACCATGAGATGTGAAAGCAAAATTCAAGCTGTGGGTAATCATACAAGACAAATAATCAAATTTGCTCAACAGATGCATTGGCAAAGAAAANTCTGAGAAATTAAAGCCACGTGTGTATGTTTTATAACCAGTCCTAACAACAACGTATTTTAAACGCATTAAAGTCTTAATAGTCTGAAGCAATTTGTGATCCAGTAGCATCAAATGCAGGAAACCTGGATTACAATCAGCCAAGGCTTGACTCAAAGAATTGTGCTTCTTGGAATAAATCAAAAGCTAATCTAAAAGGAAATTCTGTCAAATGAAAATGAAAAAGAAGCAAATGCCAAACAGTGTGTAAAATTTCTGCCTTCTTCCACAGCCTCAGAGCACTAGTTCATAGAAAGGAACAAGGTACAGTTAGAAGAGGCCCTTCTCAGCTTTTCCCTCAAAGTCTCCAGGAATGTGGGCAGGTGGGCAGGCTTTACATTGTTTTGTGAACAGACAGGGAAGAGACTGACCCCGCAAATGACAGGGAGGAAACGGAAAGAGGTCACAATCACCTCTGGTCCCTCAGCATTCTCATATTTAGATTCTTACACACCACTTCAATTTGTATTTGTTCACCTACTGCACATACTTGTACTCGTGTGCTTGCCGACCCAACCAGCCTGTTGAAGATCTCCCAGGGATGTGAGAGGGAAGTGGTACAAGTGAGAAGAGAAGTGAGCGAAGAGCAAAAGAGTTAAGGGGAAAAAGATATCACTGGGGGAATTTGACAGGGCTTTTGAGTAACAAGAGGCCCCATCTAAGTATCTGTCCCTTAGGTTTATACCAGGCTCACATCTTTGATCAGGTGGCACTAGTGGTAAAAAGCCTTGCCAACGCAGGAGATGTAAGAGACAACTGCTTTCAATCCCTGGGTTGGGGAGATCCCCTAGAGGAGGAAATGGCAACCCACTCTAGTATTTTTGCCTGGATAATCCCATGGACGGAGGAGCCTGGTGGGCTACAGTCCACGGAGTTGAAAAGAGTCAGACACAACTGAGGGACTGAACACACGCATCTTTGATCACTGCATGGTGAAAGAGTTTTTTCTCTTTCTTTTTTTCTTTTCTATTTTTCTCCCTTTATACCCAAATACACAGCACCAGAACATTTCTTTAACACTGATGCCATTTTTCTCTCCTCTGGTCCAGCTGATGAACAGCAAAGTTATAATCAGACGATTGGGAACTGACAAGAACAAAGCATGTACACATGACTTCTGTCTCCCCAGTGATTTGCTGTTTTTAGCAGGTAGAAGCTTGGCCCTTTAAGAAATACATTTTCCCTCAAAGGCAACACCACTCCCCTTTCTGAATGACACAGTATATCTTCTCCATTGGCTATCTTTATGTCGAGCCATTCCCACCTCCTATTTCCTATCCATGTTGTCAATTCTCCATGGAGTAAACATGAGGCTCTCAGATACATAGCAGCATAGTTTGTAGTTTTAAGAAGAAGATAAAAAAATCTGTGTCTAAAGTGAAGTTCAATGTGTATGTGTAGTAAAGTGTGGCAAATGTTCTGTTGGGCTCCATACTAAAGAAAAGAAAGAAAGAAAGTGAAGTCATTCAGTCCTGTCCAACTCTTTGTGACCCCATGGACTGTAGCCTACCAGGCTCCTCTGTCCATGGAATTTTCTAGACAAGAGTACTGGATTGGGTTGCCATTTCCTTCTCCAGAGGATCTTCTCAACCCAGGGATCGAACCCGAGTCTCCTGCATTGTAGGCAAACACTTTACCATCAGAGCTACCCATATAGGCAAATACAAAAAGAGAGGGGAATTGACTCATTTTTTAATAAGACTTGAGAAATAGAGTTCACTCATTATGATTATATTTACTATTCATAATGAAAACTACCACTTTCCAAACTCTTACTATTTGGCAGGAACTATGCTAAGTGCTTTATAGCGATTACCTCATCTAATCATCAAAATTGTGGTACCTATGAACGAGGTCCTATAATTATCTGTATTTGTTACATTAAGAAACAGAAACTTAGGGACTTAGAATAATATGATAAAGATGAAATATATAATGAATGACAGAGCCAACATTCAAATCCAGACTACCTGACTCCAAAATACATATTATGCAGGTTAAACTCTATACGGGTCTTCTCATTTCTCTTCATTCTACCTTATCACCCCAGTCCATCCCCAAATGAAGTATTTTTCCTGGAAAACAGCAATGGGAATTGGGGCACTGTTAAGGCAGGGGTAGAGGAGGTCCTGCTCTGTAGCTGGACTGCCAACACCATGGTCTTATCTCTTGATGAGAAGTGGAGAGGAGATAATAAATCCATATGTGTTGTTTGGCCTGGGCAGCTCCTTGCCTTCTTTAAGCATGGCCTTTGTGAGTTAGTTTTTGTTGTGTTTTTTTTTTTTTCTTATACTACCAGGTCACTTTGCCCCTAAGTTAAAACTCAGTCTATTTCGTATGCATTTTCCATTTGTTGACTCTCATGTTCATTTTTCCCACTAGAATAGAGATCATTCACTTTAGGACCAACTAGTTTAGGGTAGCCATTTTTATCATCATTTTCCAGATGGGCTCAGAGAACGTACATGCCAATCCCCAGGTGAAGTTCAGTTCCAGCCAGAAAGGAATTGGAACGTCAGCCTCGGAGTCCTGCCTCCAAAGGTGGCCCTATAAAGCAAGTATGAGTGAATGCTACACATTCAGCAGCCTCCTTGGTAATTTTCCCTGCCTTGTAAGAAATATATCCAAAGCCACTTTGATAAATTCCCCCCCACAAATCTGCTCTGATTCCTTAGTCTCCCATCTCAGTGAATGGCACCACCATTCAGGTGTACGTGCCAGACACACGCATGTTTTCTCTCCCCTTCGCTCACACTGCCATTGTCCTAGATCCACTCTATGACCAAGTCCTACCTGTTTAGTGCCCAAAGTATCAAATTTGTCATCTTTCTATATCTATCTAAACAACCGCTCTGTCTCCTCTGCATTACTGGGGTTGTTTCCTAACTTCTCTCCACCTTTTCTTCTCATCCCCTTTCACTTCATTCTCATACTGGTGCTGGTGAAGCCAGCACCATCTTTTCATAACACAAATTCAATCAGGCTTTAAATGTCATGCCATCCTTTGGATGAAAATACTCTGATGTCTTCCCAAGGTGCTTAGATAAATATCAAAGCCTTGAACATGGTTGACAAGGTTCAGTATGATCTGTCCTTACTGTATCTCCCATTTCATCCCTTAATTCTGCCCTGCAGTCCCACTGGCATTTCCCCATGTCCTCAAACACTGCACAGCCCTTCACAAGAGCAGTTTCCTGCCTCTGGATCCGTCATAAATCTCCCACCTCCCAAATAGTGTTAATATCCACACAGTCTTCAGACCTTGGCTAAGGTGCCACTTTCTCAGAGTCCATTTCCCTGGCTTCTATCACATACTCTCACAGAACCACTGTAGCCTTTATGACTTTTCACTGCTTCAATTTGACATTTACTCATGGCATTATTTGATCAGTTTCTGTCTTCATTTCCAGGCAATCCCTCTTTCCACTCAACCTTTCTGTACTGAAGCACTGTGCCTGGCACATGGCTGGCTCAGAATACGTGCTTGTTGAAAGCGGAGTGCTTTCAACACACGCTTCCTTCCCACTTGCAGTCATACTTACCATTTGTCTGGATCTTTAGGCTGTAGATTTTTGTCTGAATGCCCTCTGGATACAGAGTGAAGCTACACTCATACTTCCCGGTGATCGAGGCGGAAACATTCCTCAAGTACAGAGTCCACTCAAACACATTCCCAGGAGGTTCTCTGAAAGCCACCAGTGACCTACAGGGACTCTTGCTACCACAGTAGAAGCCATATTGGGGATGATAAACTGCAAGCAAGTCCACCTTATCAGTGACCTTGGACCACTGCATCTGCACCAAGAAGCCTTTCTTCTGTGTTTGGCAGGTCAGGTTGACATCGGAGCCAGGTAAAGCGTAAATGTGTTCTTCTGCACTGAATGTTTCTTCCACTACTCCTGAAAAGGAAGGGTGTGAGCCATCAGTGTTCATGATTCACAGAGGGATTCTTTGGTGAAAGACCTTGGTTCCTCTGGTGAACTGGGGGAGCAGCTGGAACTTTCTTTCCTGGCTGCCTTAGCATTTGGAGGGAACTTGTGCCAGATTCAGAGAGAGAAGCATAAAACTCAAATACAAATAAGAAGACATTTGCTTAAAGACACTAGAGGAAGTTAGTAAAATTTGAATATCTCTTGGTCTATTGGTCTGTCCAAAACATAACTTAAGGTCTCTGAATACCTGTGAAAAAAATTAAGCCTATTTAAAGATTGAAGCTCACTAGTAAATTTATTATGACAGCTATTCCTACAATGAATATAACTGGCTTTTTTGTTTATGACTCAACAGCACATAACATCCAATAACACCACATATTATTTTCTGAAGCAGAAAAGTAACTAATGAGCATATAACAATTAAAAAATACATGTTTACAGGTGGCTTTTACATATAGGTTATCTTGTTTAATCCTACAGACATATCAAAGCATAATGCTGTTAACACTACTCATCAAAGAGGAAACCAAGGCACAGAGAGATCAAGTGATTTACTTATAGTCACACTTCAGTGAAAGAACATGAATTCAGTTGTCTAGCATCTGTGCTCTTTCTATAACCTTCAGGACCTCCAAACTCCCTTCCAAATTGGTTGAGAAGAGTAAGAAATTTGACATTCAATATAAGAGAGTCAAAAGGGCCATCATTTCCCTATAGTTAGGATTTCTGGGGTAAAAAGGGGAAAACAGTGGTAGAGGTTTCCACTAAAAATAAACCATTGAGCAGCAGCATCTATAATCAACACTGAGATACTAGATATGAAAGAAGATTCCCTCTCATCAGTTCTTTGACCAAATGGCACAAGAGACTTCAGATATGTTAAGCCTTTGACATGCCTTCCATAATATAGGTCTCAGTTTTAGAATTAACATGGAATACTGTTTCAGGAATGATATATTATTGTGACAAGTACCACTGAAGCTCACAAAGGAAAAAGATAAAAAGATGACAAGCAACTGAGAAAAAATCAGGCTCTCAAAAGTACTTGACAAACGGGAATTACTACACTTTTATGGATGCAGAAGTTTGGGTAGGCAGAGGTTAGTGCAGTTTAATGTAGCTGCCTGTGAGCTCGGCTTTGCCTAATAATACACCTCTTATCCTATCTAAAGCATTATATTCCAATGTCTCCTTTGATTTAGAAATCCTCTTTAAAATCTTTGTAGCTATATCTGAAAAGCACAGTTAATTCTTAAGACACTCAGGCTCACAGTAATACCCTCATGTTATGGGATGCAGAGTGACTCTTTCTTCCTGCTATTTTAAGCAGGCGCAGGTCCCCGCTGTCACAAGGAGTCTACTTTGTCTTCCAGGTCCATACCTATACATGCCTCATTAAAATTCAGCATATGTTCAACTCCCAAAGATCTGAGTATTTGGAGGAGAAATGCTTGTTAAATCCAAAAGAGAAAGTATTTGAGAGAGAGAAAAAGTTGAGCAAGAAGCTCTGAGCCTTGATGGCATTGTGATTTTTTTCTTTTTCTTTCTTTCTTTCTTTTTTTTTTTTTTTAGTATTCCGGAGTTTTTCTGATAGCCACTTGGAGAGCATTTCATTTTCAAGAAGCGTAGTTTTCTAGTTACTCCAGAGACCCTCTTAGGAAGGAAATGGGTGAAAATGTCTCAGAACAGTGGCACAAACCACCCATTCCTTTCTTGTTTTTAGTGCTCATTTGTAATCATTTCTAGATCCTTACATCTCTGAGAGCTGCCACTTAAATACATAACTGAAAATTTGAGTAACAATCTGCCTTTGGTGATCAATTCCATCAGTAGTCACAAGGCGTTTTCAATGAACAGAGGCCCCGTTCCCTCCCTAAAGCAGCCAGTGTGACAAGAAAGGACAACCAGAAGCCTTACCCCTGACCAAATGCAACTGGATGACGGAATAGACAGCACAGTATGCCCATTTTTTCTCCATTGTCTCCTGAAGGCCTCACACCAGTATTTTCATAATGATCACGGAAGTCAATAGACACCTTTAACTAAGAAAACTCCAGCCACCCTATTCGTGCTGAAAACCCCCACACCCACCACACGCCTGTGTCTGTCTATCACTTGGCAAGACCCCAGGAAATGAAACGTCAACAGGAAAGTAATGTGGTTCACAGCTAAGTATAACCTTCAACAGAACAATGTTGAAATTGTTCTCTGAAGTCTTGTGCATCACCTTCGTTAAAAGCATTTTCAGTATCCAAAGATTCTCTCCTTCAGGATCTCTGTGTCAGTCAAACTGCTTCTAAAATCCAAACAAAGGAAATCGTGCAGAGCAGTTCATAATGTGCTTTTCATGCATTTTTTTGCAAGAACACAAAGTCGTTTAACAAATGTGAGCTCACTGTCTTTCATGATAGAGTCTTTCTGTTCAATTTTAAAATATGTTTTCTTTCCAGAATTACTTCAGGGTGAAAGGGACAGAGAATTAACACATTTAATTTTAATAAAATCTGAAAAGTAACAGAGGTCAGCTCCTGCTAGGAAATGGAATTTTAACATCTCCTTTCATTCAGGGAAACCCACATTCCCTGAAGGTGTAGAAGTGAAGGCTCCTTTTCCACTCCATCCAGGATAGGCTGGTGGTCAGGGAGGAAAGTCTCTCATCACGAGGGCAGGAGGTCTGCTTTGATGAAAACAGAAAAGCGTGTCTGTGCTTCAGCAAACACCATACAGAAACAGAGAAAACCATCAGAATTTAAGGGCCGAGTGTCTCCTACCTAAGCTGGCTTCCAGGCTTGTTAACATCCACCCACTAACTTCCATTTACAGAGGATGGAGGCTAGATTTCAGGGAAATGACTCCTTGGTAAAGATGTCTGGTTATTCACAGAAGGACATGATGACTGTTCCCTGCCAGATACAACTGTACTGGGTTTCTAGCTTGGGGTAAAATAGGATGTCTTTACCTTCGAACATTCAGAAATGTTAGGCTGGAATTACAGAATAAGTTTAATGAACCTAGAATAAAAATAAATATATACCATCTTATGAACAATTGGTGAAATATTCTGTGACCCTAATCTGATTACTGAAATATAGGAAACACCCAGCAAGCCTAAAGACAAATGAGGAGGCTGAGTTGTGTTCTTAAGATGGTTTCTCTTTTGAGGTCAGGTGGAGATGATTCTGACCAGGTTGTCATCAAGTATCATATTATGCATGTACTGATCTGTCCCATACAAGGATTTAGGGGGATATGGATGATGCTAAGATATAAAGCATCACTCCTGCCATTCAGGAATTACCTGGGAGAAGAGATTTTTCACATGATGAAATAGGGCTACTGTCTTCCTGGACGTCCAGGCTACCCTCTACAGCACCACTACAAACATTTGCTATGACAGCTATCGTACTTACTCATTAATACTCAGCTAATGATGTTTCCTGCAAAGGCCAGACAATAGTTACTGATTTCCTAGTCCAGGACTCCCAGACTTTTATTCTTACTCCCCACTCTCAACTTCTCAGTAAGTCTCAGGTCCCTGGAGTTGTTGGGTCAGATGGGGCTGACAGGTATTTGCAGGGAGGGATAGGGAGTTCAAAGTCTTTGAATGAAAGGCAGGAAGAAATATCACTGATCTTGATGCCTTCATCTCTGCCCCCTTTCTCCTAGAAATTCCAGTAAATCACAGTGATGGAGTATAGTAGCAAAAACAGGCCAGAAGATACAGTACGAAGACCCTGATCTGTAGGTTAGTGTCCCTATTAAACTGAGACACATTACAAGCCTGGGGAGGGATTTCAGCTACCTACTCTACTTTTCATATTAAGAGAAATCTACCTAACTGGATGCCAATAAGAATCTAAATTTATTGAAATCTCTGAGAAAAATATCCTCCCCTTAAAGTGTCTAGAGGTCTCCTATCTCTTAATGTAAAGTGAAGCAACTTTTCAAAAAAAAAAAAAAATCCATCAGATTCAGAAAAAGGGGACTTCTCACTTATTTTCCAGAGCTATAGACTCGCTTTCCCTGAAATCTTTGCCTCTCACTGGGGTTGGAATGCCCAGGGTCCCGGTATACTGGCTACAGGGCAAAGCTCCCTCCTGGGTGTTGTTTTATACTTCTGTGGCCCAGGGTCAACAGATTGGACAGGTTTTCCTTTGAGACTCAACCAGGCTCTAAGAGAAGAAAAATTTCGGACTCCCACAGAACATTAACTGTGCGTACCTGGCATCCTGCAGTTGCCAGCCCCGCACTGGCCCCTCCATGGCTGACTGTATGCAGCAGGGGGCAGCAATGCCCCGCAGACCAACACTGCTAGCCCGGTGATGGGAACTGCCCCCACCCTGCTTTTCAATCCCAGGAGTATTTTCTGAAGGCCCTTTCAGCGTAAGGATAGGCATTCTCTCCACTTAAAAATAACTCTTCTGTGAAGTCATGTCAATCTCTTCTATTATCGTCCTTGCTCAGAAATCCCCACTGCAGTGTTTCTTCTGCCTTAGATTTGGGTCTGCTGCATACACAGAGCAAACAGAAGCAGTCAGTTTTACACACAAAAGGAAATCTTGAACTTCTTGAACTTCAGAGGCAAATTCAATTATTGACAGAGAGAAGTGGGGGCACCCATTATTTCTGCTAGAGGCAAGCCATAATTGTGTGTTTTGGACAAGGTTTTTAAATGCTCCGTCTAAACACTAACCCTCAACGAGATAAGGACATTTTCAGAAATAGGGAGCTGAGCAAAAGGTAATCTTACTCTTGTGGTTTTCACTGAGGTTAACTCAAAATATGACTGATTAGTCTTAGATTTCATCCTTTAACTACTTACATAAAAAAACAGGAATGTGGAATGTTCCACTGTTGTACATTTCTTTACCAAAATGCTTAGAAAACATTCTAGTTAATGTTTCAGTTCATCAAAAAACATATTTAGTGCCAACTCTTAAGGGATTACTACTGAAGAGGCATAGTTTTAGGTGATTTTAAAAAACAGATGATAAAATGCAGCCTACGTCTTTATGACAACTAATCATTTTGCTGGGGAGAAAACTTCCACATGCACCAAAGAAGTCAGGTAATATAAAGCACAGAAGTGAATGAGTAGGTGGCACAGGTCTTTAGAAAAGGGGGTGATCTCTTA
Organism: Neotragus pygmaeus; assembly: GCA_006410875.1. Classification (NCBI taxonomy): domain Eukaryota; kingdom Metazoa; phylum Chordata; class Mammalia; order Artiodactyla; family Bovidae; genus Neotragus; species Neotragus pygmaeus. The sequence continues at coordinate 132,768 of SJYV01038756.1, read as the reverse complement.
GAGATCAGTGGGCTAGGAACATATCAAGCGTGAATCTTAACTTGGCTTTATATTGTAGAAGTGAATGTGGGGGAAAGCATGAGGTAAGTCATTCCAGAGAGAGAAAACAGGAAGAGCCAATACTTAGGAGTATTGAATTTCAAGGTCAATGCAGTGAGTTAGCTGTCATCATGAAGCAAAGGCTTTCTTTGGGGTGTTGAGGCAAAGTCATGCTAGGATGAGTTTAAGTTCTGGAGAGCTTTGAATTCTAGGTTATAGATTTTTTTCTTCATGTCAGAGAGAGTTACTGGATTTTCAACAAAAGAGTATTGTACTTAAAAGTAACATTTTAGTAGGATAAATCAGGTGAATTAGTAGGTAGACACGTGCAGACTGAAAAAAGGAAGGCAAAAAAAAGAGGCAGGAGATCTCTTAGGAATTTTGTACTTCCTTAGGCACCTGAGGCTGAGAGCCATCCTCGCAGTTGCCTTACATCAGTGTGTTGGGCGTGTGGACATTACAAAGAAAGAGGAGGTAAGGCTTGGTATCCAATTGCACATGGAATCAAATCTCCTCTGAATTTTCTTTTTTTTTTTTCCTCTGAATTTTCATGCACCCAAATACAAAGAAAGAAAAACCACCTATAGTTGGATTTCTGCTGGAAGAATGGGTCCTACTTCCTTCCCCTCCCCAGGAGTAATCATCAAGGGATCACTGGACTTCCAACTGGAAGTGAACCAATTAGGTACAGGTAGTGGCCCTGCCTGCATGAGAATGAAGGTCCTCCTTTTGGTTTTCACTCAAATTTTTTGAATCTTGAGAATTGTCATCTAATAGAAGAGAAAGAATTTCATGAGAATTTTCACACAACAATCTGTTTTATCACCATCATTTCCATCATGTTCAATCTATCTGTTGAGGCCTGGTTTTAATGTAATCCATTTTTCTAATGACGACTGCTTATCACAAGAAAACACTTTAAAAGGATAAAAATAAATAAATAAAAATCAGTTGGCATTCTAAGCACCCAAAGAGACCTGAAGTACTTATATTTTGTCTTATATCCTTCTAGACATTCACATAAATATGTATATATGAAGAAAATGGATGCTCTCTATGCCCTTTACCACATGCACTCTAACCTGTGCTTTTTTTACATCATACTATATTGCAGACACAGATATATGTTATACAACAAAAATAAACTTATTCCTTTTAAAATAGTTGCATAATATATTATTCTACAGAAGTCCAGAAAACTATTTTTAAGTAAAAATTAAAATATTTTTCATTTTGAGAAACAGAATTTTAAAATTCACTTGAATAATTATAATAAGTAATCTTTGGATATTTCTTTTTAGTGGCAAGTTGAAATAAAGAGAGGGGGAGAGAGAGATAGAGAGAGAGAGAGAGATGGTTCCTGATTTTTCCAAAGCCCTGGGAAGCTAATGATTCAATCACTCAATAATTTTGACTTTTGCAGAAATACACTTGAAAAACCATTAACATTTCTAGGGTTAAGCTGGCATAAACAGAATTAGAACAAATATTTTAAATTCTACATTCTATCTAGTTTCAAAGCAATGAAATTTATTTCAAATGTCTCTTCATATTCGATGGAGAAATTTTCAAACACCTTGAAAAATTGAGAAGTATTCAGTTGATCTTAGAGCTAAAAAAAAAAAAAAAAAAGCGTGGAACAAAATCACACGCCCTGATCCTTTTGCTGTTGTTCAGTCACTCAGTAATGTCCGGCTCTTTGCAACCCCATGGACTGCAGTATGCTAGGCTTCCTTGTCCTTCACCATCTCTTGGAGTTTGCTCAAACTCACGTCCATTGAGTTGGTGATGTCATCCAACCATCTCATCCTCTGTCGTCCCCTTCTCCTTTTGCTTTCAATCTTTTCTAGCATCAGGGTCTTTTTCAATGAGTCAGCTCTTGTAGACTGCTACAAACTCTTAGAGCCACATTACCTTTTTACAAACTACAGATTCACATAGAGATACTGTGCTACTACACTCTGAAAACAACAGGCGAGGGAAAGCTGGCCAAGCACTGGATCTGATGTTTGTCAGTAATTCCCCTTTTCTTTCTCCCCAATAATTTGCTTTAATTGAAGCTCCACGTTTGAGAGTAAGTGAGAAAGGTAAAGAGAGAAAAAGAAACCATTTCAGTTTTTTTTTTCTTTTTCTTCCTTCCTTCTCTCTTTGTTGTAATGAACCTAATGCAAAGTTAGTTAAATAATGCTATCAGGAAGTAGGAGATGTGATTAATAGATTTCTAGGGTAACTGAGAGCTAAATCTTTTTTTTTTTTTCTTCCCCTGGAGGAGGAAGGATTGTAAGGAGGAGAGGAAATGGTCAGAGAGAAAGTCCTCATTGCTGAATATCTTCTTAAAAGGCATTGCTTCTCATTTCTGGATCAATAAAAACCCTGTAATGAACATTATTTCATTTTATTTGGTGACTCAGGTTCTTACAGAGACCAGGGATATTGTTCTGAACCTCAGACCCCAGAGTGGAACAAAAGAGCATAGAGGATAGTTGTGAATAAAAACATACTCCCCACTTCCAGAAAAGTCTAACTTTTCAAAGATTTGTCTTTTGTGGAAGGGTCAAAAATAGAGGCACAAATGTGTTTGCACACAAAACGTGAATATTTTCTGCCAAGATCTAGAGAACGTTGGAGCTAGAAGCAATTGTGTGATTATCTAGTATAGACAGAACACTTCATCTTACAAATAAAAAAATTGAGGCACAAAAGATTGTCTCGCCCAAGGTCAAAGATTTTTTATAAAGAATTCTATACTACTTGCTATACTGAGTTGCTTCAGTTGTGTCTGCTTCTTTTCGACCCTATGAACTGTAGCCTCCTCTGTCCAGGGGATTCTTCAGGCAAGAACACTGGAGTGGGTTGCTATTTCCTCCTGCAGGGGATCTTCCCAGCCCAGGGATCACACCTGTATCTCTTAGGTCTGGTGCATTGGTAGGCAGGTTCTTCCTGGGTTTTATCTCAACACTATTAAAAAATTCAGTTTTATGTTTTCAACAGTTGAAAACAACCATTCTTCAAGTTAATATGCAAATTTTCTTCAGTATCTTGACAACGAAGCAACAATCTAATAAAAACATAGATTTAAAAAAAAATTCCTATGACATTTTTCTCTACTAACCTGCACTTGTATGTTACAGAGGAAACAACAGTGAGTAATTTATATGTATTTGTATATGTACATGTATATTTATATAGTCATACTCAACATATATAAACACATGCGTATATACTTGTTGAAAAGTTTCTGTTTGTGCATTTGCTTGCTTGTTTTTCAGGTTAATTTCCTGGAGGAATTCTGACTATTTCTTTGGGTGAAACCAGGCATGCTATATTTTAATGGAAGTTATTGAATTAACCTCACCCTGGTTTTATAACTCAGCATCAGTTTTATCTTATTTTCACTGTTCTTTAGTCATTTATTTTTTTTTCCCTCTGGTTTTGCTCAGAGAAGGCATCATAGGTCTCTTATTTACAATTCCAAGCAATTCTTTTTCTCTTTTCAGTCTCCCCTTTATCCCCAGTACCCACAATTAGAGCTGAGTGGGGAACCCAGCTCCTGCCTGGGAAGGCACGTCTCTGGGAGCACGAGATGTTGGTGTAAACAAAATGACAAAGAAAATGCTGTGTGTGGAGAGTCTTCTGAAGCAAGCTGAAAATCCTCAAGGCTTTTTTTTTTTTTCCTAAACCAAAATCATGTTTTGTCACTTTTGAGAATGTTAGAAAAACTTCTTTCCGCCTAAAAGAGAATCATGGCTCATTGCTTCTGAGAAAGTTAGAGTCTACTTGGAATTAGAAGTATTTGTATCAATTTCACACTCTAAGCACAGTTATAGAACCAAGAAACTGCTGGAGAATCAGCTCCCTTATTTTAAAAATGAGGACTCTGGTGTCCAGGGAAGGGAAATGATGAACATGAAGTCACAAGAGTTATTTATACTGTAAATATTGAACTCAAGGGTTTGGCTTTACCTTGGACTACTTTATTTTCTCCACAGAAGGGAGGATCAATCATATCACAGATGTTTCTATGTATGAGGCCAGGAGTGAAGGACAGCAGAAGCAGGCTGAAATGTGGGTGCTCGGTTATCCACCAAACCCAGTCCCCAGCAAAGCAATTCACCTCCTGCCATATCAGCCTCACAGCACACATATCTCACATGTGTGCCTTTGTGACAGAAAACTGCTCAGAGACTCCGAGAGATACTTGAGAGAGGTGCAGACCTCAACTGTCAGCTCTGTGAATGTCCAAGCTCCTTTCCGCATACACCCTAGGTCAGACACACAGCAGCTCACCAGGGCTCCCCACCAGCAACTCCACACTTCTCTCACCACAGTCCTGCACACTCTTTCCTTTCTGCCCCTCAGGCTCTCCATGTTCACTGAGCCCCGGGGTGTTTGTATTTGCCATTTTCTCTGCTTTGAACACCCTGCCATGAGATCCTTACATGACTGGATTTCTGGGGCTGTTCAGGTGCCCTTTCCTCCTTGAGGCCTTTCCTGACCTCTATGACTAAGCCTCACCCTCCTCTTCCCACTGTGGGTCTCTGCCACACCAAAAGTTGTATTTCCTTTGTCATGCTCATCACTGTAAGTTAAGTTTCTGACTTTCTTATTGGTATAATACACCGTCACTTTGCATTTAGTATGTGAAAGCTCTGTGAGTACAGGAACTCTGTGCCTTGTCAAACATCCTTTCTCTCCACCTTTGACCTCCAGCTGTTGTGGAGGCAACCAGCAGCTACCATCTGCAGCCTGAAGGTACCCTTCCCCAGCTGCCCTGAACACCTCTTACTTTCTGACTTGGGCATCTCTGGGGAAGAGATACAGGGTCTCATCCCCTCTGACACATGCACAATGCTGAAAGTACAAGGAGTTAATGCCCAATGGCAGGGGGCAGGGGGACACGACCAGGGGGAGCAGGAGCTGCTGCATAAATCCCTCCTCTTCTGACGCTCATATGGGTGATTCTCATGTGAGAATGTTCTACCCGACTCTTCAGAAGGCAGCCAGAGGGACGCAGACACATTTATCCACCATGTTAGTTGTTTAATAATAAGCCCTTGAACTGCCTTTCCCTTCTTTACAATACTTTTTTTCAGTCCCCAGTTCCTGTTCCAGAGAATGTCATCCTCAGGTAACTAAGAAGGCCCCAGTCTCAGTTGTGCTTTTGGAGACACAGTCTGTCTCCCTACTCCCTGCTCTTTCTTCAGCCCCCATGGAAACTATATGAATGCTTCTAGGTAGGTGAAACTCTCTTGACTAAGAAACACCATTTCCCATCAATGAGAATAATATTGCATATTCATCTCACAATGTGCACAACACTGAAATAAGCTAGTAAAGGTGGCCTAAAAATAAGATATAGCCTTCACTCTGATTAGCGTCTCATCAAATATTGGGCTCCAGCTCTGTCTGGCACTAGGGTTGATCTACAGAACAAAGATATAGAACCTTTTCTCTTCCCTGATGTGTCTTCAGCTTTACCAAGGAGAGGGGTGACTACTGAAGGACCCTCACCAGATCTACCACCAGTTATGACCTTTAAGTTCCCTATGAAGTCTATTAGACTAAGGAAATTAGCAGTTCATAAAAGAGCTGACAATATATACCTTGATGAAGTAAATATAAATTTAAAAACATTACATGGCTGACTTGCCAAATGCTCAGATCAACTATAGAAAACATACAAATCCTTGTCACATGCATCATGAACCGCAGCACATAAGATTAAAATAAGGGCGAGAAACTTAACCTCTACCAATGACAAAAGTGTTTCTCCGATTTCGTTGTTGTTCAATCACCAAGTCATGTTCGACTCTTCACAACCCCACGGGCTGCAGCACACCAGGCTTCCCTGTCCCTCACCATCTCATGGCAGTTTGGCCAAGTTCATGTCCATAGTTTTTCTGACAGTCAGAGTTAAATGATATAAAGCTGTAACTATGANCTGCAGCACATAAGATTAAAATAACGGCGAGAAACTTACCTCTACCAATGACAAAAGTGTTTCTCCGATTTCGTTGTTGTTCAATCACCAAGTCATGTCCGAATCTTCACAACCCTACGGGCTGCAGCACACCAGGCTTCCCTGTCCCTCACCATCTCATGGAAGTTTGGCCAAGTTCATGTCCATAGTTTTTCTGACAGTCAGAGTTAAATGATATAAAGCTGTAACTATGAGCAAATCAATGTGGTAAAATCTAGATCTCTTACATATAGGCACATGATATTTTAGAAACATCAGAACAGCTATAATGTGACTTGTGCTGTCACTGGTGGCTTAGCAATTCATTGAAGGAAGCAATAGCTCCCTGGGAAGTGCATCACCCCAGAGTTGATCACCTCACCTTTTCCCAGCAGAAAACAGAGGGCACACTCAAAAGTGATAACTGAATAGAGTTTAATCTAGAGTTTATTTATAAAGGTGTGGTAGGGTATAGGGGAAACAACAAGGGATGGCAGAGTTCTCAGAACTAGCAACACTGAGAAGCAACTTTCTTTCATAGGACTGGAGGAAAACAGAAGAGCATCACCAGAGAGTGTCTGTAGGGAGAGGAGCTCCTAACAGGAAGTGTGTCCTCAGTGTGGAAGTGCAGCTATGCCAGGGCAACCTCTCAGGGAGGGACCTGGGGGTATACATATGTCAACCTTACTCTTTTCCCTCCATCTTGTCAAGTGAGGCTTCCCTGGTGGCTTAAACAGTAAAGAATCTGCCTGCAATGCAAGAAATCTGGGTTTGATCCCTGGGTTGGAAAGATTCCCTGGAGAAGGAAATGGCAATCCACTGGAATGGCAATCCAGTATTCTTGCCTAGAAAATCCCATGGACAGAGCAGCCTGGCGCCTTACAGTCCCTGGGTCAAAAAGAGTCAGACACAACTGAGCAACGAAGTACATTTTTTTCAAGTAGTTTTGACAAATACATAATTTCTATTTCATCAGATAGAGGGAAGAAGGAGAATGAAGAAGAGATGTTTACGTGTACCCATTGGCTGGACCAGAGGTCAAGGGAGCTCATTTACATATCCACAGAGCTTAGGTTACCAGGACTATGAGTATGATGGGTCCAGAGGACAAACAGATAACATCCAGCACAGCAGCTGAGCAGTGCTCAGGTATTGTAACAGGAAAAGCTGCAGGCTTTCTTTACTGGTCCATTTGGACGAGGACAGGGCTTTATGGGGAGCGCCTAGCCTACTGGCAAGGAGGTACCTCAGAACCACCCACAGAGTGATGGCTGAGTCAGGCGAGGATGTTTTTTCTCCCTTGAGAAGGGCTTGAGAAGGTGTCACTCACTTTAGTCTTGTGCGACGAGGTGTGTTCTGTCACAGGGAGGAGCTCCCGCACATTGGCAGTGCCTTCAAGAGGATCCCAGATTTCACGGAAGAAAACAGTGGAAATTAGGAGAGTGTCATGGTGTTCTGTGTATAGAGTGACTAAGACATTCTTTTGAGACTCTAACCATGATAGAATAGCATTTAGTTCTTGTTTTTAAAGACAAGTGAAGAATCAACACCCTTCAGATCCATCACTTCTGTCACCTCCGTGTACATCAAGAGCATGCCTTGGGGACACCAAGTGTTACCATTTAAAAGACTTCTTTTTTCCATGAGGTCTTAACACTCTAGGTAGGATCAAGTTCCCCTGAGAGCTTGAGAGTGAGCATAGGCATCAATATGAAATTCTCATTTAGGAAAACCTTTGGATTTTCCAGTGGATTCATTACCTTTATAACATGGAAATGAAGCCTGAATATGGGGCAGGAAAATACTCCCATGATCTAATAGGATGTCAAAGTGAAAATGAATACTTGAGAATGAGCAAAATAACTAGAACCTGACTGGTTTCAACGTGGGAGGCAGGACCCAGTCACAAACTATGAACTAAGACTTTTCTCTCATGAATATCTATCAAGACATTCTGTACCACCCTCTGAAGTCATGCATTCCTGGATCCTGATGTGTTGTCATGGTCACTAAATTCGTTGGATAGAGATTTTGGAGACTATGGGTTTTAAAAATGTAATTTATTATGTAGAGATTAAAGGTATAACAGGTTGTATTAGTTTTCTGGGGCTGCTATCACAAATAACCAGCAACGTGGTGGCTTTGAACAACAGAAATTTATTCTGCAACAGTTCTGGGTACAAGAAGTCCCAAACCAAGGTGTCAGTAGGGCCTCCCCACCACCCAAAGCTCTAGGGAACAACCTGTTCCGTGACTCCTGAGCCTCCGGGGTCTGTCGGCATCACTCCACTGTGATGCCTCAGCCTTCACAGGGACTCCTCCTCACTGCCCTCTCCTCTTCTGTTTCTAGTAGGAGCACTAGTCACTGAATTTAGGGCCCACCCTGTTAATCCAGGATGATCTCATCTCAAGATCTTTAACTTAATGACATTTGCAAAGACCTTTTTCACATTAGGCCATATTTATAGATACTGGGGATTAAGACTTGCATATATTTTGCCAGGTGTTGGGGGATACCATTCAAACCACTAAGATGTGATAAATTAAAAAAAAAATCATCTTTATACTTTCTAATCTTTAAGGTAATTCCTCTCACTCATACTCAGTACTACTAATCATCCATTTAGCCTTCTAATTTTTGAAAAGCATTACTTCTATTAAATTTTTTTCATTCTTTCCAAATTTGTGTATTTAACATCCTCCCTCATGTTTCTGATCACAAAGATTATCACACCAAAACCTGTATATAAACACCTTCATCAATTTGGAATAGTGAGTGTTGAATGTGGGCTCTNAGGGGCACCCTGGGTGGAGTCCCACTCTGAGTCATGCATTTGATGGGCCAGCTGCCGATGCTGGTTTGGTTTCTTCTCTCATTTCCTCTTTGGTTGCTATTAAGTACATATGCCTCTGACCCCTCCCTTATACCCAATCATGGGCTAGGTCTCTCTTTCCTGTATCAAATGTGGCTTGTGCCCTCAAATCCACACACTGTAGAGTTGGTCCTTTAATATTTTCTGACATGAACTAGCTCTGTCTGGATCACGGCTTCAGTGTGACAAAAATATAATACACTCTCTTCCCTTTAAATTATATTCAAGTCTTGGTCTGGCTTTTCTTCTTGTACATGTATGTTTGATGATAGGTCTATAAGTTTGCTGATTAGGTTGAAGACTAAAAAGTTTTTTCATTAATCTAAATAAAAAAGACATCTTCTAACACAGGCTCTAAGACTGCTGCTGCTAAGTCGCTTCAGTCGTGCTAAGTCGCTTCAGTTGTGTCCGAATCTGTGCGACCCCATAGACGGCAGCCCACCAAGCTCCCCCATCCCTGGGATTCTCCAGGCAAAAACACTGGAGCGGGTCGCCATTTCCTCCTCCAATGCATGAAAGTGAAAGTGAAGTCGCTCAGTCGTGTCCGACTCCTAGCAACCCCATGGACTGCAGCCTACCAGGCTCCTCCATCCATGGGATTTTCCAGGCAAAAGTACTGGAATGGGGTGCCATTGCCTTCTCCAGGCACTAAGACTAAACAAACTTAAATCAGAACACAACTTGGAAATTAGTAAAAGTGGGTGTTAGTTACACAGTCATGTCCAACTCTTTATGACCCCATGTACTATAGCCCACCAGGCTCCCCTGTCCATGGGATTTCCCAGGCAAGAATATTAGAGTGGGTAGCCATTGCCTTCTCCAAGGTATCTTCCTGCCACAGAGTCCCCTGCATTGCAGGCAGATTCTTTACTGTTTGAGCCACCACAGAAGCCTGGAAATGAATAAATGCTTTTTAAAAACTGATGTACTAGGGGATAGAGGCGGCGGTAGATTTGTGGGTGGGAGGTCGAGGGGGCATGTCACCTAAGTAGGAGATACCTTCATCTTCCAGCAGCTCTATCTAGGACTGCGCGTCAGCAGCTGACTGATCCCTCTGCTCAGTAGTGTCTGGCAGGAGGCCAAGGTCAGCCCCAGACCTGCTGCACTGGGACTCCAGTGCTCTGACCCAGGCACCTGCCCATCAGCTGACTGGGTTAAGGGTTCACTTGGCCGGAGTGGAACATGGGTTCTTTCCTACCCTGACTCCCCTTGCTCAGAGGGTGGCGCCCCTGTGAAACGCATTCCAGCTTCTGCGGGCAAGTCCATAGCAGAGCTCTTCTGCTCCTATCCCCTATGCCACATACCTGTGTGGCGGACCCTTCGCCTTCTTCTCCAAAGGCCATGCAACCTTCCATGCCATAATATTAGTTTTCCTGAAGTTTTGTTTCCTTTCTGCTTTCTTTCTCTCCATATACTTCCTCCCTCCTCTGTTTCTCACTAGAAAGCTTAAATAAGCAGTGCCAGAAGAGTGTGCACAGAGGCTGAACTTGAATTTGGGAGGCAGACTGAATAGAAGATTTTTTTTCCCAGAAAAAAAAAAGTTTGGTAACAGGAAGGTGAAATAGTTAAGTATGTTTAGGACAGGATTTGGGGTAATATAGCATTCATTTTAGGCTGAGGGGAAGCAGATGATGAAGAAGAAGACACTAATAATTCAAGAAAGAGTAAAAAATTTACAGGAAAATGTCTGGGAGAAGATGAAGAGGGCTGCAATCCAGAGCACAGATGGAGTGATTAGATTTCAAAGAAAAAAGGGGTTGGGGGGTGGGAATTGCTTCTGCTTTGAGAGGGAGAATAAAAAATATTGCAGTAAAATTGGAATGTGGAGGGTAAGAAAGTTGAAGACATTCAGATCTGAGCTCTCAATGTGATATAAAAACAAGAGAAGCTGGATCATTTGCTGAAAATCAGTGAGAGAGAAGCCCTGAGAAAGGGGGAGAAAGGAGTCTGGATTGCCGGCTGGGGAGGATGATGCTAAGAGGACACAGAAATAAGGAAAAAGGATTCCTGAGTGGAGGTGAGGATGTGGCAGAAAATGACAGGTTGATCTTGGACTGGAATCAACAATACTTGGTGTCAGCGTGACAGGAGGTTGCAGTTCTGCAAGGTGGTGATAGGAGGTCGAGAGATAAGGTCATAAAGAAAGGAGAGAAGACAATTAAAGTGGCTGACTCTGGGCTCTACAAGGAGCAATGGGAACTCAAAAGGTGGCTAAAGAATGGGGAGAAGAGGAGGGCTTGAGGGAAGAGAGGTCAGAGAGAAGAAGGTAAATTTTCTCTCAAAGCGTATATGTCACTCTCCATTCACAATGGTTTATAACTGTGGTCCCATTTTCACTGCTGCTGCTGCTGCTAAGTCGTTTCAGTCACATCCGACTCTCTGCGACCCCATAGACGGCAGCCCATCAGGCTCCCCCGTCCCTGGGATTCTCTAGGCAAGAATACCGGAGAGGGGTGCCATTTCCTTCTCCAATGCATGAAAGTGAAAGTGAAGTCGCTCAGTTGTGTCCGACTCAGCGTAGATTTTAAAAGAACAAGAACTGTGTGAATAATATCCGATTTAAAATTTAGATTCTCCTTATCTCCACAGCTCACTGTTGTAGCAACCGATGCCTATATGGAGAAAAGACTTTGTGAGAGGGAAAAGACAAAAGCTCTGGCCTGCTTGAGGGGCTGAAGAGAAAAGGGGTGGTGCTTGCAGCCTGAGAGAAGCAAACTGGAACCACAGGTCTTGGATGTGGGGGACAGGGAGGGAGGCGTGATTCTTAGAGGAAGCAGAGTGCTGAAGAATACCCTTGGCCTCCACTGTCTCTGGCATGTTTGTCTTAATGGTATCTGGCATTGAGGTTAAAGAAATGGTTATGAAATTCTGTCTGAGCTCTGACCCAGGATCATGCTGGTGCTCGATTAGGAACCAGACACTGGGACTCTAAGGGAACGTGGCAGGGAAACCACCTGATTAGGTCCAGAAAGCTCTCCACATCCAAATACAAATGGTGCCAGCCTTGGATCGTCTCTTTGTCTTTGAGCAGCTGCCAAGTTTCATCCCAGGAGGTCTTTGTTTTCTTTCAAGAGACCAAAAATCAATTACTTAATTCTTGGGGAGGTTAAGGTGGAAGATTAGAGAGGATTAGAGTCAATTATAAACTCAGTCCCTTCTGCCATGCTTCCCAGGAGACCAACAGAAGCGTATCAGACCCCTCATTAAAGCAATTACTCTCGCAAGCCCATGATAGCTGTATCTACTTTATCTAGTGGTCATGTCTGAGTCTGTACTGAAACCCAAGAGAAAAATCTGTTGAGAAGTAAAATACCTGGAAAGTCTCACAGTCCTAGACCAAAAGAAGTCTGTGTACAATCTATTGATAAGTGGATGGACTGGCTCAGACCATAAAGAATCTTCCTGCAATGCAGGAGACCCAGCTTTGATCTCTGGGTCGGGAAGAACCCCTGGAGAAGAGAATGGCAACCCTGTCCAGTATTCTTGCTTGGAGAATTCAATGGACAGAGGAGCTTGGCAGGTTACAGTCCATGGGGTCGCAAAGAGTCGGACACGACTGAGAGACTAACAGTATAGACAGACAGAAAGATAGGTATGTTTATCTGACATCAAAATTGGCAAGGACAATTAACTTCTGGAGCTGAACAATTTCTAAATGTGAATATTAAAAAAAAAACCCTTTGTGAGAGAGAGGACATGGAAATGACAGTGGTAGTGGTAGGAGATGAGGGGAAATTGAACTTTAAGTAACTGACAGGATGTTGGAGGCAAAGGAGACAGTCAAACCTAGAAAGCACTTCTGGTGCCTCTTCCACACCCACCACAGGAAAATGCTCAGCCTCGGTGCAATGAATGGTGCATCTGCCCAGCTAGCTGCCCGCAGGCATGTTTAACTATTTAAGTTTTGCCAGGTGTCAAATGTGAACTGAGGTTTGACTACCTAAAGCCCTAGTGTGTGACCTCAGAATCATTTCAAATGGCTTTCTCATCTTTTATGAATGTTCAGTCGCTCAATTGTATCCAACTCTCTGTGACCCTACAGACTGCAGCAGGCCAGGCTTCTCTGTCCACCACCAATTCTCGAAGCTTGCTCAAACTCCTGTCCATTGAGTTGAATGTTAGTTGAACCAATAACACCTTTATGGATTCCCCTTTTCTATTTCAGGTCTTATATAGCCTCAAAATTGGTATTTTAATCACTCAGAAAGGCAGAAAATAAAAAGTCATGATGCCCTACGTGATCACAATGCAGAGTCCTGGCAAACACATAAACATTTTCATTAGCATTTGTGGCATAATTTCTTCCTCTGCCACTACCATGGGCTTGGCTATGTTTTCCTTGGGATTTTAAACTTGGGATTTTTCGCTGGCATTTTCTTGATTAAAACCACAGCATTGATTTTTGCCATAACACTTAGCTATGCTTTACTTTTTAATTTTTCCTCTCAAAGAAAGAGGAGTTAGTGAGAGCAGAAAGGAGACAAAGACATTCATTTGGTCGTTGTCAGACTGAGTTGCTAACAAAAGCCTCATGGAGGCTTGCACATTTCCCATGATGTTCTCTGAAGGAAAGCATGAAGTGAAGTGCACATAGCACCCAACTCTCATGTGGTGCTATTCACAGTCGTTGCCTACTGAAGTGGACCAGCCAGTTAATTTACAGGAAGGCGTGCTTCTATTTGCAGGGTTATAACAAAATTTGAGCTATCTACAGCACTGGATTTAGAATCACAAAACCTGAACTTGAACCCTAGTTCTGTCATTTACTAGTGTTGTAAACTTAGACAAACTCTTTCACTTATAAGTCTGCTTTCTTATCTGAAATGAGAATTTCCCAGAGTTTTCTGACTAGAACAAGAATTTTCCTGGACTCTAGGAGAGATTAGATTGAAATCAAGAAAGTTCGAAGCACTCCAAATGATATGTGCTGTGTGACAGACATCAAAAAATATCAGGCTATTGTCTTCCTTTCCATTTTAATTAATAAAATATAACTTTGAAAATTTTTTCTATAAATCACACTTCTAAATACGTATATCATTCAGTCAGTTTAGTCAGTTGTCTCAGACTCTTTGCGACCCCATGAACTGCAGCACACCAGGCTTCCCTGTCTATCACCAACTCCTGGAGCTTGCTCAAAATCATGTCCATCGAGTCGGTGGTGCCATTCTACCATCTCATCCTCCATCATCCCCTACTCCTCCTGCCTTCTATCTTGCCCAGCATCAGGGTCTTCTCAAATGAATCAGTTCTTCCCATGAGGTGGCCAAAGTATTGGAGTTTCAGCTTCAGCATCAGTCCTTCCAATGAACACCCAGGACTGATCTCCTTTAGGATGGACTGGTTGGATCTCCCTGCAGTCCAAGGGATTCTCAAGAGTCTTCTCCAACACCACAATTCAAAAGCATCAGTTCTTCGGTGCTCAGCTTTCTTTATAGTCCAATGCTCACATCCATACATGCCTACTGGAAAAACCATAGCCTTGACTAGATGGACCTTTGTTGGCAAAGTAATGTCTCTGCTTTTTAATATGCTGTCTAGCTTGGTCATAGCTTTTCTTCCAGGGAGCAAGTGGCTTTTAATTTCATGGCTGCAGTCATCCTGTAGTGATTTCAGAGCCTAAGGAAATAAAGTCTGTCACTGTTTCTATTGTTTCTCCACCTTTTGGCCATGAAGTTAGTTTTCTGAAAAATGCCATGATCTTAGATTTCTGAATGTTGAGCTTTAAGCCAACTTTTTATTCTCCTCTTTCACTTTTATCAAGAAGCTCTTTAGTTCTTCGCTTTCTGCCATAATGGTGGTGTCATCTGCATATGTGAAGTTATTGATATTTCTCCTGGCAATCTTGATTCCAGCTTGTGCTTCCTTCAGCCCAGCGTTTCTCATGATGTACTTGGCATATAAGTTATTAGCAGGGTGACAATAGACAGCCTTGACGTACTCCTTTTCCTATTTGGAACCAGTCTGTTGTTCCATGTCCAGTTCTAATTGTTACTTTCTGACCTGCACACAGATTTCTCAGGAGGCAGGTCAGGTGGTCTGGTATTCCTGTCTCTTTAAGAATTTTCCATAGTTTGTTGTGATCCACACAGTCAAAGGCTTTGGCATACTCAATAAAGCAGATGTTTTTCTGGAACTCTCTTGCTTTTTTGATGATCCAGTGGATGTTGGCAATTTGATCTCTGGTTCCTCTGTCTTTTCTAAAACCAGCTTGAACATATGGAAGTTCACGGTCCATGTATTGTTGAAGCCTGGCTTGAAGAATTTTGAGCATTACTTTACTGGAGTATGAGATGAGTGCAACTGTGCAGTAGTTTGAGCATTCTTTGGCATTGTCTTTCTTTGGGATTGGAATGAAAACTGGCTTTTTCCAGTCCTGTGGCTACTGTGGAGTTTTCCAAATTTGCTGACATATTGAGCACAGCACTTTGACAGCATCATCTTTCAGTATTTGAAATGGCTCAACTGGAATTCCATCATCTCCACTAACTTTGTTCATAGTGATGCTTCCTAAGGCCTACTTGACTTCACATTCCAGGATGTCAGGCTCTAGTCTAGTGGTCACATTATCATGGTATCTGGGTCATGAAGATCTTTTTTGTATAGTTCTTCTCTGTATCCCTGCCACCTCTACTTAATATCTTCTGCTTCTTTTAGGTCCATACCATTTCTGTCCTTTACTGTGCCCATCTTTTCATGAAGTATTCCCTTGGTATCTATCTTAGCACTGGCAGAGAGAAAAATCTATGTAAATTACTTTCTAACAATTTCCAGTGCACTATCGATCATACACTATCCCAGCGAAAAGGGGTGTGACCTTGGCACTCTTCTAATTCAATTCCCTCATCTTATAGATAAGGAAATTGACACAGAGGGGTTAAGTGAGACTCACGGGGACATGGTAGCATAGTGAAGATTTGAAACCAGGTCTCCTCTCCCAAGTCCAGAGTCTCCCCTGCTACCTTGCTGATCCTACTGCATTCCAGGGACATAAGGAATGCATATGGACAGGGTGTCCCGGAAGCCTGAAGGTCCAGGGACACTTGCAAGTTTTCAGTCATTGATCTGAGCAAATGGCCTAACCTGGAATGTCCTTAAGTCACAACAGAAAAAGAAGCACTTGATGCAGCCAACAAACATTCACTTGCACAAACTATGGAGGGGCTAAGAGCTAACCTTGAAGCTAACCTAGATCTGGCCTCATACACTCATTCCCATGACCCGCAGTGGTCTGACTGACTGTGTCCTAGGCAGCTCTACTTGGTGGCAATTGAGAGTCTGGACATGATGAATGGGATCCAAATAGACTTGGTGGACTTCCAAGTTTAGCACAGAGCCTCTTTCCCCAGGCGTCTCATCTTCAGGTTGGACCCACAGGCAAATCTTTAAGAGAAGGTTTTATCATGTGATGCACTTCAAGGAATGCTCACCCAGCCCCTCTGATGGGATTCTGGAAAGAACCTTCAGAGTAATGATTTGCAGAGACCACAGTAAAGACTTGTGCCAGGGGGCTGGCAGCACTGCTGGGGTGTTCTGGAGTGCTCTGGTCAGAAAGCTTTGAGTAATAGAGATCCCAGCCTCCTTGCATGGAGATCTTCTTTCAGTCAGTCTGTGGTGGGACTTGGGCATCTTGGATTTCAAAAGTGACTCCAATGTTTTGATGTGCACCCACCACCCTAACTCAGGGGAGGGGCACTGGTGGGAGATGGAAGGGACTTGCCCAAAGGACAGGTGTGGGGGCTTCTAAGTCAAGTGTTCTCTTCCGGGCAAGTATGAGGTGATGTGAAAGATGACAGCGAAGTGTCCTCACCTTGCCCTGCTCTACTGTGGGTCACTGCTTTCTCCACAGTCAAACCTGCCTGCCCATCCACTTTGGGTGCACCTCTCTACCTAGCATCACACTCTGCCTTGGGGGACGGGCACCCATCTGCTCCCTTATTAGGCAGTGTCACCACTGAGTTGAGAATGGAGACTCTGTGTATCCTTCCATGACCTCTGTCTTAGGCCTGGTTTAGGGGTTCCCAACCCCAGGATCAAATGCTCGATGAACTGAGGTGGAATGAGTGTAATCACAATAGAAATAAAGTGCACAATAAATGTAATGCACTTGTATGATCCCAAAACCATCACCACCCAACCCCTAGTTTGTAGGAAAATTGTCTTCCATGAAATTGGTCCCTGGTACCAAAAAGATTGGGGACTGCTATCATGTCCATGATAGAAAGGCATTGAAAATATGAATTAAAATAACCTCCTTGCTATCAGGAAATGACATCATCTCTGCTTCAGCTTTAGGAGAAAAAGATGTTAACAAGCTTGGAGAATACTTTATGGCATAGTGAATTCTGAGATTTATTTTTCCAGGGAACTGATAGGCTCAAACCTTGACTGCAATTTTCATGTGACAAATCCTGGTTTGATGAGTGACAGAAATACCCACGTCACTTCAGAAGATGAGCTATGTGGCCCCTGAGCCTTCATGTGGCATCTGTGATTCTCAGAGTCAGTGAACCAGTGGCTGTTAAACAAACACAGATGCTGATCTGGGAAGCAAAGTGAAGTTAAAAGCTGGTGAGCCCAGAAGTCTACAATAAATCAGCCCTTAAATCAACTGGGATACTTTGAGAAGTGTGCAGTCTTCTGAAGCAGATTCGTCTTCAGCTGCTCTGAATTAATTTGGAGACTTATAAAATTGGAATGTAGGAATGAGGAAACAATGAAAGTGTCTGCTTACACTGGCACCCAGAGAACTCAAGCACATGAGCAAGAGTTCCCTACCAGGGTCCAAGACACAATCCTGCTTTATGTGGGGGGTGGGAGGGTCCCAGTTGAGCCTCAACTCTGTTCCTTTTTGGCTGTTACTCAGGCCTGGAAAATCCCATGGACGGAGGAGCTGGTAGGCTGCAGTCCATGGGGTCGCTAAGAGTTGGACATGGCTGAATGACTTCACTTTCATGCATTGGAGAAGGAAATGGCAACCCACTCCAGTGTTCTTGCCTGGAGAATCCCAGGGGATGGGGAAGCCTGGTGAGCTGCCGTCTAAGGGGTTGCACAGGGTTGGACATGACTGAAGTGACTTAGCAACAGCAGCAGCAGGCAAGGCTAAAAAGAAAACTCTGGCCAACCCAGGAGTCAATCTACCAGAGGTGTATGAGACTAAGAGTAGTCTTGTTGAGAATTCATCTCAGGGGAGAAGAGGGATAGTCAAGCTTGGCTGTGTAGTGAAGACTCAATCTCAAGAGGCAGCCAGAACCTTGGATCCATCTTGGTGTCTTTCCTTCACATTTGTCTCCTGACCTAGTCTTTATGAACTCGCATCCTAGTCTATAGAAGGGAGAGGAATAGCTTGAGGATACGGTGGTGGGCAGGACATAAATAAGGGTATGACTACATAGTGTATATAAAACTTTACCAGTATAGGTTTAAATTTAAGGTTTTACTTGTTTGTCTTTCAAGCATTAGGTAAACAAAGAAACTTAGTCCATAGCTATTCTAGTGAAAACCTTCTGCCCTTTCCACATTCTTGAGCATCCTTAGATACCTGGAACTCTCTCATCCTTACATCCTAACAGAATTCTCCCATCCAGAGATGGAAGGGAGATTCAAGAGGAAGGGGATGTATGTAAACCTATGGTTGATATGCCAGTAAATTTGAGAAACTCAGCAGTGGTCATAGGACTGGAAAAGGTCAGTTTTCATTCCAATCCCAAAGAAAGGCAATGCCANTGAAGTGAGCAAAGCAGAGTCTTACATCCTTGTTGCAATCAGTAATTGGGAAAGTAATGGATTGATACCATAATGATGGCTTCCTTTCGGGGCACCCTTTTGTGGTCACTTGCCTTTAATTACTGTAACGAAAGAGCAAAAGAATTCGTGGTGTATGATTCTTCCACTTACTGGTCCTACTGAAAATTCCAGGCAAATATACGTAAAAAGAGAATGACTTAATGGACACTGGCAGGAGGAAGGAAGGAGAGGGTGGTACGGATGGAGAGAGCAGCACAGAGGCAGACGCGCTTCCGTATGTGAGCCAGAGAGCCGGCGGGAGTGTGCTGTACGACTCAGGAAGCTCAAACCAGGGCTCTGGGACAACCCAGTGGGGTGGGATGGGGCGGGAGGGAGGTTCAAGAAGGAGGGGGCGTGTGGAGACCTGTGGCTGATTCATGTCGATATATGACAAAAACCAACACGATATTGTGAAGCAATTACTCTTCAATTAAAAATAAATTTTAAAAAATATTAAAAATAGAAAGGGTTGCTTGCTCCTAAGGGTTGGTTGCACAAATAGTCATCTTGGGAAAGGAACATGTTTTTGTCCTACGGTAAGATCAGTAGGCAAGATGAGAGATGAAGGTTTTCCATCATTTATTAATGTTTTACCTATGAGAGTAGTAAATTCTAGTTGGTGGAGAGGAGACTCTCTTTCTCAGAGCTTTTTGGAAGGGGTGGCATTCACAATAGCAGAAGCCTAAAATAATAATTTTTAAAAAAATCTTTCTAAATATTCATAGGAAAGAGAAAATTCCTTGTAAACATCATGTTTTTAATTCAACATTATTGGAGACATTGGTACGTATTTCCATTTTGAGAGCTCAACTTTCTGACATGACATATTTTCCATAGTTTGGAAATTAACACAGTTGAATTTATGGTTGGTAATTTTTGCTGTAATAATAAGATTCTTGCTGGTAATCATTTAAGATGTTGGGGGAAAGGCATTTAAAACTACCATGTGCCATTTAAAGTAGTATTTTTTTCCTCCAAACTAAAGTGAAGATTTTGTGTCCTCATCTCCCCATTTCAGCCCCCTCTGCCACCTCCCCACCAACCCCTAACACACCCACTTAATCACAGCAAAAAATACTTTGATGAGCGCTGTCTGGTCTGTTGACTGTAGCAGAGTGTCCTAGGTTTTTCTGAGAGTAGATCTGTATCTAAAAGCTCCAGAAGCTATTTTTTCCACTCCTGAAACACATTTCCATGACCAGAAATTATTTTGCAGTTTCTTTCTTTGAAATTTGTGGTTGAACCTGGAGTGTTTTTTTAAAATATAAATTTATTTATTTTAATTGGAGGGTAAATACTTTACAATATTGTATTGGTTTTGCCATACGTCAAAATGAATCCACCACAGGTATACATGTGTTCCCCATCCTGAACCCCCCTCCTTCCTCCCTCCCTGTACCATCCCTTTGGGAGCATTTGCATTTTGTTGAAAATTAAGAATAATTCTCCAAGTGTTGTAGTCCTATTTTCATATTTCAAAATTACCTCCTAGTTATATAGGAAGTTTGTTATATGCTTGAATTTCCTTGACTCAAGTATCAATGGCACTTTTAATTATATTTAATTTGTAAAGTGATTAAAATGATGTGAATAAAAGTTGAATACATATAAACATTTATTAAATCTCATTAGAGCTCTGTTAGACCCCCAGGTAATCTAATTTTATTTATTCTTTTCTAATGATATAGTTAGGTTTCTGAGTTTGAATGGACAAGAGATCTGTGAAAATACCACAGTACTATTGAAAGCAAATATATTAACTTTGTCAAAATGTGTTGAATCTTTTCCCTTCTGATACTCATTGTAAATGGAATTACTTTTCTTCGTGTGAACTCTGTATGCTTTTAAGATTTTCCCAGGGGGCTCTGACTTTTTTTTTTTTTTTTTACAAAATCGTTTGTCATTCAGTGGAGCTTGTATATGAACTGATTACCAATAACTGTCTCCTTTCACTCATGGATTTTAAAAATTCACTAGAAACGTGGTACGTGAGCTCACAAAGCTACAAGAACTTTTTCTGTTTGAAAAGTTTCATGGGATATCATCCAAAAAACTTAATGTACAAAATCAGATAATTTTTAAATAAGCTTTTTCAGAACCAGCTACTCAAGGAATGTACTAAATGTGCGGAATGAGCAGATATGAGGAAGCCTACCAGTTCAACTTTATCTTCTTTGTGCGCTTGAAATCACCCTGGAGAAAGATTCTGGAAGGACCAGCCAGAGGAGACGCCCTTGTTTCTTTGCCAGTTCCAAGGAGTCTTTGGTAAGCTCAGCTCTTGATAAGAAGAGACAGGGAGTACTAGGTACGACTCAGTCTAGTAGCGCTTGATTATTTATCTTCTCAGATTAAACAACAAGGAAACAGCTTAACTTTTTTTTTTAACACAAAATATGTGCCAGAGATAATTTTAAGATCAGATATGAAATTTATGTAACTTGAATTAAAAATATTTCCCTCTTGTTTAAAAAGTTAATTTATTTTTTCATTGTAAGCAGATTGAAATTATAGGAAAGCACTAAAAAACTTTTCACTTCTTGGGATTGCTTCTGAAAATATTTTGTGATATTTGAAACTATATGAAACTGTGGATTATCTGTTCATTTTAGGAGGAGCTGTCTTTTTTTTTTTTCTTTTTTTCTTTTTGGCTGTGCTGTGTGGCTTGCAGGGTGTTAGTTACCCAGCCGGGAGTGAAACCTGGGCCCTCTGTAATGGAAGTGCAGAGGCCTAACCACTGGATCCCCAGGGAATTCCTAGGAGCCAGTTTCTTGATTCCTTAATTGTGCAGAGGAAGTTAACTGCAGGAGGAGACAGCAAGTACCCCATCCCCACATATACACATCCCACCAAATGCAGCCTTCTTGCTCGAAAAGAAGTGTCTAGTGTTTCTCAGGGGATTATTGCTTTTTTTCAAGGCTCTTTAGTGGATTTCAATAACTATCCTTTACTTACTCTAATAGCAATTGGTAACTTATTATAGTATCGATATTTTTATTTTACTTGATGTAACACAGACCCATAGTATACCTTTGTGGCAAATGTTTCGAGATTCCTGCAAAGGGAAGGAAAGTGAAAGTACTAGTCGTGTCCAACTCTTTGTGACCCCATGGACTGTAGCTCGCCAGGCTCCTCTGTCCATGGAATTCTCCAGGCAAGAATCCTGCAGTGGCTTGCCATTCCATTCTCCAGGGGATCTTCCAAACCCAGGGACTGAACCTGGGTCTCCTGCCTTCAGGGCAGAGTCTTTACCATCTGAGCAAAAGGAAGGCGTAGGTCACAATTTTAAGTCTTCTTTCTTCTAATTGTTTCTTCTTTCCTCTGCAGTTAACCCCTGTGAGGGAATTCTGTATGTGAGTCATAATGATGCTTTGTATAAGATTTAGTGGAATAATCAAAATTCCCTAGTTTAAATTTTCTAAAATCGGTCTAGAGAAGGTGGAGCAAGAAGAAGTTTCTTGTTTCTGTCTGCCAACATAACAAGATCCCATAAACTGGGTGGTATTTCGTGCAGTTCAGCAGATTGGAGGTCTGAGGTCAGGGTGCCAGCGTGGTTGATTTCTTGGTAAGGGCCCTGATTGTGATTCACGGATGGCCATCTTCTCCTTGTATTCTCACCTGGCAAAGAGAAACAGAACATCTCTCTCGTGCCTCTTTCATTCCTTTTAAGGGCACTAATCCACTCATGAGGATGCCACTCTCAGGAGCTAATCACCTTCCAGAGGCCGCCCCTTCCAGCACCACAACACACGGGGAGCTAGGATATTAACAGGAATTTTGGGGGCGACACTACCATTCAGTCCATAACATGAGCATTCCATGATCTTGGAGAAAGGATTACACAGCTCTCTTCTTCTTCATGGGGCTTATTAAATGGCAAGCAATATCCTTAGGCATCCTTGCAACTGCTGCTTCGGAAATGAGATGTGGTTGGAAAGAGAACAGGTGTCCTATTGCTAGCTATGTTAGCACACGGTGCTGCAGAGAAGGAGTGAAACTTCATTCATTCACTCTTTCTTTCATATGTTAATTCATCCAGCATTCAGTAGTTATTTAAGTGTCTCCTATGTTTCCAGATATTATCTAGAACTCTACAATATGATGGAAAGCTGAGACTATTAAGTTTCCTATTTTCTCAACAAAAAGTGGTAAGAAGACAATATAATGTATTTGAAAAAAATACTCTGACCTCAGTCCTAATATGATTGTTCAATTAAANTTATCTAGAACTCTACAATATGATGGAAAGCTGAGACTATTAAGTTTCCTATTTTCTCAACAAAAAGTGGTAAGAAGACAATATAATGTATTTGAAAAAAATACTCTGACCTCAGTCCTAATATGATTGTTCAATTAAAATCTTGTTTGTCTTCGGTTCAGTCATTTTCATTTTAAAATTTTAGCCAAGTGGTCATAATACCTGTTCCCTTGGCCATTCATTTGGAGAAGCAAATGACTAATGAATGTAAAAGTCTTTGAAGTGAAAGTGTTGCTTGTTTTAATCTTGTCCAATTTTTACAACCCGATGGACTGTAGCCCGCAGGCCCCTCTGTCCATGGAATTCTCCAGGCAAGAATACTGGAGTGGGTAGCCAGTCCCTTCTTTGTAGAATATATATTATTATGTATTATCAAGACTCATTAAAAAATACATTTGAGATTTACAAGATGCCTGTATGATCTTTCCTCTTGGGGAGGCATCATTAGTTTTGAGTTCAGATTTAGGAAACAAGTGAAGGTGTTTTTAAATGACTTTCTTCAGTAGAAGTCCTCCCTCTAGTGGTTGCTGTGGAAATTACANAGTGATGTCCATGTGTAGAGTCTTCTCTTGTGTTGTTGGAAGACAGTGTTTGCTATGACCAGTGCAGTCTCTTGGCAAAATTCTATTAGCCTTTTCTGTGCTTCATTCTGTACTCCAAGGACAGATTTGCCTGTTACTCTAGGTGTTTCTTGACTTTTTAATTTTGCATTCCAGTCCCCTATAATGAAAAGGACATCTTTTTTGAGTGTTAGTTCTAGAAAGTCTTATAGGTCTTCATAGAACTGTTCAACTTCAGCTTCTTCACCATTACTAGTTGGGGTATAGACTTGGATTACTGTGATTTTGAATAGTTTGCCTTGGAAATGNTTTTGCATTCCAGTCCCCTATAATGAAAAGGACATCTTTTTTGAGTGTTAGTTCTAGAAAGTCTTATAGGTCTTCATAGAACTGTTCAACTTCAGCTTCTTCACCATTACTAGTTGGGGTATAGACTTGGATTACTGTGATTTTGAATAGTTTGCCTTGGAAATGAACAGAGATCATTCTGTCATTTTTGAGATTGCATCCAAGTACTGCATTTTGGACTCTTTTGTTGACTATGATGGCCACTCCATTTCTTCTAAGGTATTCCTGCCCAAAGTAGTAGATATAATGGTCATCTAAGTTAAATTCACCCATTCTATTCCATTTTAGTTCGCTGATTCCTAGAATGTCGATGTTCACTCTTGCCATCTCCTTTTTTACTATTTTCAATTTGCCTTGATTCATGGACCTAACATTCCAGGTCCCTATGCAATATTGCTCTTTAGAGCATAGGACTTGGGTTGTATCACCAGATACATCCACAACTGGGTGGTGTTTTTGCTTTGGTTCCATCTCTTCATTCTTTCTGGAGTTATTTCTCCACTGATCTCCAGTGGCATATTGGGCACCTACTGACCTGGGGAGTTCATCTTTCAGTGTCCTATCTTTTTGCCTTTCCATACTGTTCATGGGGTTCTCAAGGCAAGAATACTGAAGTGGTTTGCCATCCCTTCTCCAGTGGTCTGTGTGATTAGATTGGTTAGTTTTCTGTAATTGTGGTTTTAGGTCTGTCTGCCCTCTGATGGAGAAGGATAAGAGGCTTGTGGAAGCTTCCTATTTGGAAAGACTGACTGAGGGGGAAACTGGGTCTTGTTCTGATGGGCAGGGTCATACTCAGTAAATCTTTAATCCAATTTTCTGTTCATAGGTATAGCTGTGTTCCCTTCCTGCTATTTCCTGGGGCAAAACCAAGTGATGGGTTTCCCTCATGGCTCAGATGGTAAAGTATCTGCCCGCAATGCGGGCAACCAGTGTTTGATCCCTGGGTTGGTGTTCAATCTCCAGATCCCCTGGAGAATGAAATGGCAACACACTCCAGTATTCTTGCCTGGAGAATCCCACGGACAGAGGAGCCTCATAGGTTACAGTCCATGGGATCTTAAAGAGTCGGACACAATTGAGTAACTTCACTTTCTTTTACTTCTAAACCAATTGATGGCATCTGGTCCCATCACTTCATGGAAAATAGATGAGGAACCAGTGTCAGACTTTACTTTTGGGGGCTCCAAAATCACTGCAGATGGTGATTGCAGCCATGAAATTAAAGATGCTTACTCCTTGGCAGGAAAGTTCTGACCAACCTAGATAGCTTATTCAAAAGCAGAGACATTGCCAACAAAGATCCATCTAGTCAAGGCTATGGTTTTTCCAGTGGTCATGTATGGATGTGAGAGTTGAAATGTGAAGAAGGCTGAGCGCCGAAGAATTGATGCTTTTGAACTGCGGTGTTGGAGAAGACTCTTGAGAGTTCCTTGGACTGCAAGGAGATCCCACCAGTCCATCTTAAAGGAGATCAGNAGTGGTCATGTATGGATGTGAGAGTTGAAATGTGAAGAAGGCTGAGCGCCGAAGAATTGATGCTTTTGAACTGCGGTGTTGGAGAAGACTCTTGAGAGTTCCTTGGACTGCAAGGAGATCCCACCAGTCCATCTTAAAGGAGATCAGTCCTGGGTGTTCATTGGAAGGACTGATGCTAAAGGTGAAACTCCAGTACTTTGACCACCTTTTGAGAAGATTTGACTCATTGGAAAAGACTCTGATGCTGGGAGGGATTGAGGGCAGGAGGAGAAGGGGACGACAGAGGATGAGATGGCTGGATGGCATCACTGACTCGATGGACATGGGTTTGAGTGAACTCCAGGAGTTGGTGATGGACAGGGAGGCCTGGCATGCTGCGATTCATGGGGTCACAAAGAGTTGGACACGACTGAGCGACTGAACTGAACTGAACTGAAACCATGGTGGAGGTAATGAAGATAATGGCAACCTCCTTCAAAAGATCCCATGCATGTACTGCTACACTCACTGCTCCCAGTCCTGCAGCAGGCCGCCACCGACCCACATCTCCACTGGACACTCCCGGGCAAGTCTGGGTCAGTCTCTTATGGGGTCACTGCTTCTTTCCCAGTAGAAAGTTGGGAGTGAATAAAATAGGATGGGGGCTGGGAAGAAGCTAAATGAAGACATAGGTTCAGCCAAAGTCTGGCCTCAGCCTGAGCCCATGGGGAGCTCTAGAGCGTGAATGACACCACAGAGTTTCCCTCCCTGGGCAGAGCACTTTGTGCTGGGAATGGTCGGCACTGTGTGCTTTTAATCAACCAGTTATTTCCTAAAGGTTTCCCTGGGTGGGAGTGTCATCTTCCAGGTATTCTTGATGAAATAGCTCCTGGAGGTCAAGGGTAATTCTCAGGAGAAGAGGGCAGCTGTGAGCTGTTAGCAGTCAAAGCAGCTGCCAATGGGTTTGCCAGCCTGGTAAAGAGGGCCAGAGTAGGGCACCAACAGCCTCTACTATATATGAGTTTCCATATTAGGAGACCTGGGTTTGAATCCCAACTTCACTACTTAATGGCTTGGGTATTGATCTTGGGCAAGTTTCCCAAATTCCCAAAACCTCATTTTTCTCATTTGTAAAATGGGAGTAATGATTTGTTGTTGTTTTTCAGTCACTAAGTCATATCCATCTCTTTGCAACCCCATGGACTACAGCATGCCAGGCTTCCCTGTGCATCCTTATCTCCCAGACGTTGCCCTAATTCATGTTCATTGAATCGGTGATGCCATCCAACCATCTCATCCTCTGCCACCCACTTCTCCTCCTGCCCTCAATCTTTCCCAGCATGAGGGTCTTTTCCAATGAGTTGGTTCTTTGCATCAGGCTGACCAAAGTATTGGAGCTTCAGCTTTGGCATCAATCCTTGCAATGAATATTCAGGGTTGATTTTATCTGTCAATCCCCTGCCTCCCATTCTTGAGGCAGCAGGTTCTATCATGACTTAAAATTTACGGTTTCAAGTTATTTCCCCTATATCATATTTTATTTTATTCAACTATGCTGTACCCTCCTTTCTGAGTTAGATTAACTAGTGGTTTGTCTATGTTGTTAATTTTTTCCAAAGAACTAGCATTTTTATTAATTAATTTTACCATTTTTCAGCTATCTGTTTCATTGATTTCTACTTCTATATCCTTATTTTCTTTCTGCTTCCCCCATTCTAAGTTGGGGATTTTATTCATTTATTTTCAGCTTTCAATTTTATTTATCTAAGCATCATACTGTGTAGAGGTATATATTTTCCTCCAATCACTCTTTTAATTGTTTCTCAAAACATTTTAGGAAGAGTTTATTAATATTTACTGAGTTTCTGTCTACATCAAACTACATTTCTATAGACTGATATGTGAAAGATGGCTTGCTTGTATATAAAAACCCTTGGCTCACATTTTCTTTTTATTTGAGTCTCTTAAAGTTGTTCTTCCACTGTTTTCTCACTTTATGATCTTATCTCCTTTGTAAGTGACTTGGCCTTTTTGCATGGGTACGCAGAAGGCTGACTCTGTATATTTAAGTCTAAGAGGTTTAATAGACTGTGTCCTCTAGTTGACCATTCTGGGTTGTTTCTACCATGTACACAAGGGCTGTTTGAATCATAGATTCAAGTTTTCTAACAGTCACAGAAAATTTTCTTGGATTATAGTTTAAATATTAGTTCTTTTGTCCACTGTTGTTTTTCTTTTTCAGAAGTCCCAATGTACATATGTCTCATATTCTTATGTATCTTCTATATTATTTTTCTCTATGATAATTTTATCTTTTTTTTCTTGATATTCTCCACTTATTTTCTCAATTCTTAAGTTTTCAGGGAAATTCTTTTTTTTTTTTCTTGAGGACTTTGAAATTATTTTTCCCATGTAAGATGATATTTCCTCTTCTTCTTGCCTGCACCACCCTAATTACGCTCTTGGGTTTTATTTATTGTTCATCATATCTTATTTATTTGTTCAATTAATTTTGCTTTTCTGGTTAAAATCTTTTCTGACACACACTCACACATAAAACAGAAAGGAATTCCCTGGTCATCCAGTGGTTAGGACTCTGTGCTCTCATTGCCAGGGCCTGGGATTCAATCCCTGGTCAGAGAACAAAGATCCCACAAACCATATGGTGCAGCCAAAACAAACAAACAAACAAACAAAAAAAAAAACCTCTCTAGAAAACTTAGTAACTTATTTAAGGATATTTAATTCAAGGCGAGGAACTGCTAAACATATGTCCACTTTGTAGTTAGCTTTTGGGGGAAATTTTTTCATCAGTTTTTCTTCTCATCAATTTTCCTTATAGCAGTTTTGTATGGATACTATCAGACATTTTTGTTCAATGTGTTAGTTTTTTCTAATCAGCCCTAACGTGAAGGGGTGAAGTGTTTGGTAAAGTGTTTGGGAGGTTTACTAGGTTTCTTGCTTCAACAGGACCTTCTTTTGTTGGTGTAAAGTGAAAGTGAAAGTCACTCAGTCATGTCAAGCTCTTTGTGATCCTATGGACTACACAGTCCATGGAATTCTCCAGGTGAGAACACTGGCATGGGTAGCTGTTTCCTTCTCCAGAGGATCTTTCCAACTCAGGAATCGAACCCAGGTCTCCCATATTGCAGGCTGTCTCTATCAGTTGAGCCACCAAGGAATGATTCAAAATGTTTTAAATTAGTGGCACATTTTGGGGATAGAGGATAGGTTAATCCATTTTCTGATTTGGGGATTCTCTTGTTTCTGTGTCTTAATTTGTATTGCAGTTTCCTTCATTCCTTTTATCTCCAAGCCTCCAAGAAAAGTCTGCCCTGTCCAAGTTACCTACTCTTCTCCAGAAATTATATCTTACCAAGATTGCTAGAATTTATCCTTCACTCTTTAAGTCATTTTCTTTTGCTCTTCCAAGAGCATGTGCTCTGATCCATCTACCCTCAGATCTGTTCTGTTTTCACACTCAGCATGGGGACTTCTTTCATGAGGGTGATTTTATTTGTGTTTCTGCCATGATGGTTTCTCATTTATATATATATATTTACTTTATTCTCTTATGGCATGATTCTAGAGCTAACTTTAGAATATTGGGGGTTATTAATTCCCTATAAATACATGTAATTTGATGCACTATACTCAATCTTCTAGTTTGGTTATAAGAATGAGTGGTGGGTGGTTTTATCTACTCTCTATGTGGATCTGCATCCTTTTTTGACACTGTATGGAGAGAATTGGATTAGGAATTTGCGATTGACATATAGAAACCCAAACACTTAAAACAGTGAAAGTCGCTCAGTCATGTCTGACTCTTTGCAACCCCATGGACTATACAGTCCATGGAATTCTCCTGGCTAAAATACTGAGGTGGGTAGCCTTTCCCTTCTCCAGGGGATCTTCCCAACCCAGGGATTGAACCCAGGTCTCCTGCATTGCAGGTGGATTCTTTACCAGCTGAGCCACAAGGGAATTCCAAGACTACTGGAATGGGTAGCCTAGCCCTTGTCCAGAGGATCTTCCCAACCCTGGAATCGAACCTCAGTCTCCTGCACTGGAGGCAGATGCTTTACCAACTGAGCTATGATGGAAGCCTTTTGGTTGTGTGTGTGTGTGTGTGAATTAATTTTTATTGAAGGATAATTGCTTTATAGAATTTTGCTGTTTTCTGTCAAACCTCAACATGAATAAGCCATAGGTATACATATGTACCCTCCCTTTTGAAATTCCCTCCTCTTTCCCTCCCCATCCCACCCCTCTAGGTTGACACAGAGCCCCTGTTTGAGTTTCCTGAGCCATATAGAAATGCCTGTTGGCTATCTATTTTATATATGGTAATATAAGTTTCCATGTTACTCTTTCCATACAGCTCACCCTCTCCTCCCCTCTCCCCATGCCCATAAGTCTATTCTCTTTGTCTGTTTATCCACTGTTTCCCTGTAAATAAATTCATTAGTACCATTTCTCTAGATTCCATATATATGTGTTAGAATATGGTATTTATCTTTCTCTTTCTGACTCACTTCACCCTGTATAATAGGTTCTAGGTTCATCCACCTCATTAGAACTGACGCAAATGCATTCCTTTTTATGGCTGAGTAATGTTCCACTGTGTATATGTACCACAACTTCTTTATCCATTTATCTGTGGATGGATATCTAGGTTGCTTCCATGTTCTGGCTATTGTAAATAGTGCTGCAGTGAACAATGAGATACATGTGTCTTTCACTTTTGGTTTCCTCAGGGGATATGCCTTGGAGTGGGATTGTTGGATCATATGGTGGGTTTTATTCCTAGTTTTTTAAGGAATCTCCATACTGTCTTCCATAATGGCTGTATCAATTTACATTTCCACCAACAGTGCAAGAGTGTTCCCTTTTCTCCACACTCTTTCCAGCATTTATTGTTTGTAGACTTTTTGACATTCTGACTGGTGTGAGGTGATATCTTATTGTAGTTTTGATTTGCATTTCTCTGATAATGAGCGATGCTGAGCATCCTTTCATGTGTCTGCTAGCCATCTGTATGCCTTCTTTGGAGAAATGTCTGTTTAGATCTTTTCCCCACTTTTTGATTGGTTTGTTTTTCTGGTATTGAGTTGTATGAGCTGCTTGTATATTTTGGAAATTAATCCTTTGTCAGTTGTTTTATTTGCTATTATTTCCACCCATTCTGAGTGTTGTCTTTTCACCTTCCTTAGAATTTCCTTTGCTGTACAAAATCTTTTAAGTTTAATCAGGTCCCACTTGTTTACTTTTGTTCTTATTTCTGTTGTTCTAGGAGATGGATCATAGAGGATATTGCTTTGATTTATGTCATCGAGTGTCCTGCCTACTTTTTCCTCGAAGAGTTTTATAGTTTCTGGTCTTACATTTAGGTCTTTAATCTATTTTGAGTCTATCTTTGTGTATGGTGTTAGGAAGTGTTTTAATTTCATTCTTTCACATGTAGCTGTCCAGTTTTCCCCAGCACCATTTACTGAAGAGGCTGTCTTTGCCCCATTATATATTCTTGCCTCCTTTGTAAAAAATAAGGTACCCATAGGTGCATGGGTTTATTTCTGGGCTTTCTATCTTGTTCCTTTGGTCTATATTTCTTTTTGTGTGCCAGTACCATACTGTCCTGATGACTCTAGCTTTGTAGTATAACCTGAAGTCAGGAAGCTTGATTCCTCCAGCTCCATTCTTCCTTCTCAAGACTGCTTTGGCTATTCAGGGTCTTTTGTGTTTCCATATGAACTGTGAAGTATTTTGTTCTAGTTCTGTGAAAAATGCCATTGGTAATTTGATAGGGATTTTGTTGAATCTGTAGATTGCATTTGGTAGTATAATCATTTTCACAATATTGATTCTTCCTACCCAGGAACATGGAATATCTTTACATCTGTTTATGTCATCTTTGATTTCTTTCATTAGTATCGTATAATTTTCTGTGTACAGTTCTTTCATATCACTAGGTAAGTTTAATCCTAGATATTTAATTCTTCTTGTTGCAATGGTGAATGGGATTGATTCCTTAATTGCTCTTTCTTATATTTTATTGTTAGTATATAGAAATGCAAGTGATTTCTGTGTATTGACTTTGTATCCTGCAACTTTGCTAAGTTCACTGATTAACTCTAGTAATTTTTTGATGTTATCTTTAGGGTTAGGAGTACGTCAAGGCTATATATTGTCACCCTGCTTATTTAACTTCTCTGCAGAGTACATCATGAAAAATTCTGGGCTGGAAGAAACACAAGCTGGAATGAAGATTGCTGGGAGAAATATCAATAACCTCAGGTATGCAGATGACACCACCCTTATGGCAGAAAGTGAAGAGGAGCGAAAAAGCCTCTTGATGAAAGTGAAAGAGGAGAGTGAACAAGTTGGCTGAAAGCTCAACATTCAGAAAACGAAGATCATGGCATCTGGTCCCATCACTTCATGGGAAATAGATGGGGAAACAGTGGAAACAGTGTCAGACTTTATTTTTGTGGGCTCCAAAATCACTGTAGATGGTGACTGCAGCCATGAAATTAAAAGACGCTTACTTCTTGGAAGGAAAGTTATGACCAACCTAGAGAGCATATTCAAAACCAGAGACATTACTTTGCCGACTAAGGTCCGTCTAGTCAAGGCTATGGTTTTTCCTGTGGTCATGTATGGATGTGAGAGTTGAAATGTGAAGAAGGCTGAGCGCCGAAGAATTGATGCTTTCGAACTGTGGTGTTGGAGAAGGCTCTTGAGAGTCCCTTGGACTGCAAAGAGATCCAACCAGTCCATTCTAAAGGAGATCAGCCCTGGGATTTCTTTGGAAGGAATGATGCTAAAGCTGAAACTCCAGTACTTTGGCCACCTCATGCGAAGAGTTGACTCATTGGAAAAGACTGATGCTGGGAGAGATTGGGGGCAGGAGGACAAGGGGCGACTGAGGATGAGATGGCTGGATGGCATCACTGACTCGATGAACGTGAATCTGAGTGAACTCCGGGAGTTGGTGATGGACAGGGAGGCCTGGCGTGCTGTGATTCATGGGGTCGCAAAGAGTCGGACATGACTGAGCAACTGAGCTGAACTGATGTACAGTACCATGTCATCTGCAAACACTGAGAGCTTTACTTCTTTTTTTCTGATCTGGATTCCTTTTCTTTTTCTTCTCTGATTGTTGTAGCAAGGATTTCCAGAACTATGATGAATAATAGTGGTGAAAGTGGACACCCTTGTTTTATTCCTGATCTTAGGGTGAATGCTTTCAGTTTTTCACCATTGAGAATAATGTTTGTTGTAGGCTTATCATATATGGCCTTTATTATATAGGTTCCTTCTATGCCCATTCTTTGAAGAATTTTAATCATAAATGGGTATTGAGTTTTGTCAAAGGCTTTTTCTGTGTCTATTGAGATGATCATATGATTTTTATCTTTCAATTTGTTAATATGGTGTATCACATCGATTAATTTCTGTATATTGAAGAAGCCTCGCCTCCATGGAATAAAGCCAACTTGATCATGGTGTATGTGCTTTTTGATGTGTTGCTGAATTCTGTTTGCTAAAATTTTGCTGAGGATTTTTGTATCTATGTTCATTAGTGATATTGGCCTATAGTTTTCTTTTTGTGTGTGTTGAATTTGTCTGGTTTTGTTATCAGGGTGATGGTGGCCTCATAGAATGAATTTGGAAGTGTTCCTTCTTCTGCAATTTTTTGAAAGAGNTGTGTCTATTGAGATGATCATATGATTTTTATCTTTCAATTTGTTAATATGGTGTATCACATCGATTAATTTCTGTATATTGAAGAAGCCTCGCCTCCATGGAATAAAGCCAACTTGATCATGGTGTATGTGCTTTTTGATGTGTTGCTGAATTCTGTTTGCTAAAATTTTGCTGAGGATTTTTGTATCTATGTTCATTAGTGATATTGGCCTATAGTTTTCTTTTTGTGTGTGTTGAATTTGTCTGGTTTTGTTATCAGGGTGATGGTGGCCTCATAGAATGAATTTGGAAGTGTTCCTTCTTCTGCAATTTTTTGAAAGAGTTTTAGAAGGATAGGCATTAGTTCTTCTCTAAATGTTTGATAGAATTCTCCTGTGAAGCCATCTGGTCCTGGGCTTTTGTCTTGTGGGAAATTTTTGATCACAGCTCCAGTTTCAGTGCTTGTAATTGGGTTGTTCATAATTTCTATTTCTTCCTGGTTCAGTCTTGAAAGATTTTCTAAGAATCTGTCCATTTCTTTCCAGGTTACCTATTTTATTGCCATATAGTTGTTCATACTAGTCTCATAATCCTTTGTATTTCAGCATTGTCTGTTGTAACCTCTCCTTTTTCATTTCTGACTTTGTTGATTTGATTCTTCTCTCTTTCTTTCTTGACGAATCTGGCTAAGGGTTAGTTAATTTTGTTTATCCTCTGAAATAACCAGCTTTTAGTTTTATTAATCTTTAGTATTGTTTCTTTCATTTCTTTTTCATGTATTTCTGCTGAGATCTTTATGATTTCTTACCTTTTACTAATTTTGGGGTTTTTTTCCTTCTTCTTTTTCCAATTGCTTCAGGTGTAAAGTTAGGCTGTCTATTTGTGTTTTTCTTGTTTTTTGAGATAAGATTGTATTGCTATAAACTTCCCTTTTAGAATTGCTTTTGCTGCATCCCATAGATTTTGAGTTGTTGTGTTCTCATTGTCATTTGTTTCTAGAAATTTTTTTATTTCCCTTTTGATTGCTTCAGCAACCTGTTGGTTATTTAGAAACATGTTGTTTAATCTCCATGTGTTTGTGTTTCTTCGATTTTTTTCTTGTAATTGATATCTAGTCTCATAGCGTTGTGATCAGAGATGTTTGATATGATTTCAATTTTCTTAAATTTACTGAGGTTTGATTTGTGACTCAAGATGTGGTCTATCCTGGAAATGTGAGGGAAGCCCTATGGTTTAATTCAATCCAGTGGTTTTTCTTTTATACTTGGTAGAAAGTGTTTCTTTATTTAAAATTTTCATTTATTGTCATTTTATTTAGTAGATCCACAGATAAACATTTGGCAGCAAACTTTATGTACACACACACACATACACACACACACACACTTATATTTGGCATTAAATTTTCTAAATATAACATCTATCATTTCTTTGCATAGACAGATATATATAAGTATTCACTCACCTAAGAGTGAACACACATATACTTATATATAGAAGCTAAATCTTATAACTGGTTTCAGTGTTAATGACAGTCTTCTTATACCATTATTTCCTCCATTCTTTGATTCTTTATTTCATTTATCTTCATTAGTTAAAATATTTAAGATATTAATAGATTTCACAGGCACATTAGATAGGTAGTGTATTTTCTGCACCACTGCATATTAAAAGATTGTTTTTCTCTTTCCTTCACACCTAAATGACCACATTTTCTGACTCAAATTCTTGGGTCACAGGTTTTTCATTGTTTTGTGATTGTCTGGTGTTCAGTGTCAAGCTGTTTAAGGTTCACTTGGTTCTTTTCCTTTGTAAATAACATTTTTTTGTTTTCATTTTGTTGCCTGGGGTTTAGGTATCATTGTCATACTTTGTAAAAAGAATTTAGTTGGCTTCTTGTTTATTCTATCTTAGTGAACATTTTAAACAGCATTTAAAGTTATCGTCTTCTTAGAGCTTTAGTGGAACTCCCTTGTGAAACCTTTTAGGGACTGGCACATTTTTTTTTTAAGGTTAGCTCTTCAACATCTCTCTTTTCCTGTTTTCTCTTTGGTAATCGATCTGTTCATGTTTTTTTTTTTTTTTAATTTTAGGTCAAGCCTGGGTATTATGAATTCCTAGAAAATTATCCGTTTTATCCAAATCTTAAAATATAGTCCCTTAAAGTTGATTACAAAAACCTTCCTTGTAGTTATTATAATTATTTTGTAAATTTGTGCTATCTCCAATTCTAAAATTTTAATTGTCTATCAGTTTATCTATTATTGCTCTTTCACTACTATCAAAGAATCAGCTCTTAGATTTACTCAGCCAGTTTCTAATTTCTAACTGATTAATTCCTACTCATTTACTTGGGGTTATTGTTTTTTGCAATTATTTTTCTAATATATCTATTAGATTCTTCATCTCTACACTGTCTGGGCTTAAACTCTACATTTTTTTCTATAATCATTATCTCCATATTTTCCTTAGTTTCAGGTTGATAGCTAAATGAAATAAAATACTTATAGCTAGATCTTTCTCTGTCAAGTATGCATTTATACCCTGATTGGCTTAAATTTTCTTAGTGGCTTCAAGTGTCTTCAAGACATCTTAAAACTTGGTCTGCTTTAAACTATTTATCCATTACCCTTATAGCTTAATGACAGATTGTTATTGTTCAGCTTCTCAGGCACGTCCAACTCTTTGTATTCCCATGGACTGCAGCATGTCAGGTTCCTGTCTTTTGCCTGGAGCTTGCTCAAACCCATGTTCATTGAGTCAGTGATGCCATCCAACCATCTCATCCTCCGTCATCACCTTCTCCTCCTGCTTTCAATCTTTCCCAGCATGAGGGTCTTTTCTAAGGAGTCAGCTCTTTCCATCAGGTGGCCAAAGTACTGGAGCTTCAACTTCAGCATCAGTCCTTCTAGTGAATATTCAGGACTGATTTCCTCTAGTAGGATGGACTGGTTTGATCTCTGCAGTCCAAGGGACTATCAAGAGTCTTCTCTACAGTTTGAAAGCATTAATTCTTTGGCATTCAGCCTTCTTTACAGTCCAACTCTCACATTCATACATGAATACTGGAAAAACCATAGCTTTGAGTATACTGACTTTTGTTGGCAAAGTAATGTCTGTGCTTTTTAATATGCTATCTATGTTTCTCATAGCTATTCTTCCAAGGAGCAAGCATCTTTTAATTTTGTGACTACAGTCACCATCTTCAGTGATTTTGGAGCCCAAGAAAATAGTCTCTCACTGTTTTCATTGTTTCCCCATCTATTTGCCATAAAATGATGGGATTGGATCCATGATCTCAGTTTTCTGAATGTTGAGTTTTAAGCCAGCTTTTTCACTCTTCTCTTTCACTTTCATCAAGAGGCTCTTTACTTCCTCTTAGGTTTCTGCCATAAGGGTAGTGTCATTTGCATACCTGAGGTTATTCATATTTCTACTGGCAATCTTGATTCCAGCTTGTGATTCATCCAGCCAGCATTTCACATGATGTGCTCTGCATAACAGCTAAATACACAGGGTGAAAATACACAGCCTTGATGTACTCTTTTTCCTATTTGGAACCAGTCCCTTCTTCTATGTCTGGTTTTAACTGTTGCCTCTTGACCTGCATACAGGTTTCTCAGGAGGCAGGTAAGGTGGCCTGGTGTTCCCATCTCTTGAATTTTCCACAGTTTGTTGTGATCCACACAGTCAAAGGTTTTAGCAAAGTCAATGAAACAGAAGTAGATGTTTTTCTGGAATTTTCTTGCTTTACCTATGATCCAGCAGATGTTGGCAATTTGATCTCTGGTTCCTCTGTCTTTTATAAATTCAGCTTGAACTTCTGGAAGTTCTCAGTTCATGTACTGTTTAAGCCTGGCTTGGAGAATTTTCAGCATGACCTTGCTAGCATGTGAAATGTGTGCAATTGTGCACTAGTCTGGATCATAATTTCTTCTCTTGAGGATTTTATAGCACTTAGATTTTAAAGTTGGTTTGGAAACATCTGAAATAAATTTTATATTTTCCCATAACAGATAACTAGCTTTCAGTGGTAAATGTCTTTTCTTATCTTTAAAGTTAATAATTTTATGAGAATATATTTCTTAGTGGTAACAGATGTGTAAATACTTTTTCTAAGACATGATGTGCCCTTATAGACTAAAGATGCAGTTCTTGAAGGGACAGGATTATAAATATTTTAAAATAATTTCTGTTTTATTATTTCAGAGCTCTTTTATGATGTTAGAGTGGCACAGAAGAGATAACAGATTGTACTTATGTAAGATTTCCCTTGTCTGTTTTCCATAAAGATAGTCTGGTAGTTTTCATCTTACTTGGTTTTTTACTTCATTTTACTCCTTTTCCTGGAGCCTATCATTGTCCCTTTTACTGTGTTTTCAGCAATTTGTAATATTTTGTTTCTAATATGACCTTCATTTCTGTTAGGGTTTTAAATACTTTTTGTTTTTTTTTTTTAAATACTTTTTGTTACTTCTTGCCTGGTGAAAGCTCAAATATTATTTCCTTCTGTTGCCTTGTCACATCTTCCCATTTATTTTAGAGAAATTCTTTAAAGACAATTAAGAGACAATAAAGGTTCTGATTTTTAATTTTATGGAATATACACAATTACTATGTGTTTTGTCAAAAAATTTTTGAATGAGTCAGTTTTACCTATAAGTTCTTCCATATTCCTTTCCTCTGTTTCTTTGTAAATCTATATAATGATGCTTGATTTTATTACTATTCATGTAATTCCTGCACCTGATACTCAGTTTGAAGCTTCTTATGGTTTAAAGACCAATTTTATATTTCAAGCTTGTAGAAATACACACAAAAATGTATGTGTGTGTGTGTGTGTGCATGTATGGCTTCTTTTTGCCTTTATTTCCCCCAACTCACTAGAATTAATCTATCAGGGTGGCTTACCGTATGCACAGGCTCTCATCCCCTGCTTTACCTACAGATATCTTTCAACAAATATGGCCTCTCTGTGATTTCTTACTTAACTTTGATTTCTCTGTTACTTAAGATATTGCAGCAAAATAAGTGAAAAAAGGTGGCTCAAATGACAAAGAATCTGCCTACAATGCAGGAGTCCCAGGTTCCATCCCTGAGTCAGGACGATCCCCTGGAGAAGGGAAGGACTACCCCCTCCAGTTTTTCTTGCCTGGAGAATCCCATGGACAGAGGAGCCTAGTGGGCTGCAGTCCATTGTATCTAAGAGTTGAACATGACTACGTGACTAACACTTTTCACTTTCACCAGACAATGTTCCTATTCTCATCATTCTAAATCAGAGTTCACTGGTTAGGGGTGCCAATTACTTTGAAGATCTATGCTCTGATAACTTTGTCTGACATTTACAGAGATGTTCTAGATTTCTTCCATGAAGCCAATAGACCTTGACTATATTTAGTAATTTTTTTTTTCTCAGAAATTTTAGTAAGTTAAACTGTCTCCTGTGTAGTACATTATAGCTGTGATAAGGGAGATAGTGCTCTTATTACCCACTTCTTTGAGTTTTATGTTATGTCTGAGGGTGGAAAAGAGAAAACTACTTTTTAAAAAGATGTATTTATTTATTTTTGGCTGTGCTGGGTCCTTGTTGCCGATGCCATTAGTTGAAATTCCACCTGTATTTTGCATATGGTCTTCTCTTATCTTGGGTTTACAGTGATGTTGCCAATGTTTATTTTTAACTTTTTTTGTGTTTTCATGGATATTTTAATGAGAACTTGGGAGAGCTGTCATAAACATTTCAAGCCTGCTACTATAGAAACTTCTGTATTTGAGCAATGAATCCACACCTCAAGTACCTTGAGAGCAGGGATTCAAATCCAGGGCTCTTAATTGAACAAGTGCCCAGTGAACATGTTTTGATTTAGAACTGAATAAAATCAAAGTAAAGCTGTCCTTGGTTTTTACTTTAATATGTTAATTGTGAACTTTATGTTACCCTGGCTCTGGATACTACAATTATATAAAAATGATAAGACTTACATGTAAAAAAATACATCTATAATTCAGATTTTTGTTAACCTGTACAAATTTTACTTTAGTTTAAATTGTCTATTTTTTAAAAGAGAAAACCTGACACAAATAAATGGAAAATGTAAAAGACATGGAAACTGTGCTATTGCTAGCTCCAAATAAAGTTTTCTTTAGCTCATTCTGCCAAATTGTTGACAATATATGTGGTGAAACATTCAGTTTATTCATATCAGTAAATAGTCAGTTATAAAATTTCCACTATTGTCAAGACACACAGGAGTTAATGAAGCCTCCAAGTTATACAGTTTGCTTCAAGGATTATTAATTTTTTCTCTCAATATCTTTGCTTCTCAGAGTCATGATGACAATATTGGAAAATCTATTTTATACCATCATAAACATTCTGTAATATCACCAAAGAAACCATACTTATTGACCTAGATTTGAAGTCCTCCTTCATTTACACCATAATAATCTAAGTCAAGGGCTATTTTTTTCCCCTTTTGCAATGATTACTAGGCACAGAGAAGTACTCTAAGGCCCAGTGATAGAAGCATGATTATGGAAAGAGTACCAAATTTAGAGTCAGAGGACATGAATTCGAGGTACTTGCACTGCCATTTATGATCTGTTTGGGCATGCCATTTACTCTTTCTGTTTTGCTCAGCAGGGTGTATACATGAAGAAATGTATTTGAATAAGCTTGATAAACTATACATGTGCTACAAAGCATATATTAACTGCATTGACTGTGTGTGGTTGCTCTTCAGATGGACAACATCCAAAATGTGATCAAAGACAGGTCAACCAGGTAGTTGACTTGAGTGTTAAAATATTACATGGAATGTAATAAGAGGGAGAAATGTTTATTTACCAGAACTCCTGAGGGGGGTAGGGGAAATATGGGGAGTGGGTCTGTTGTGTCTGGAATGAACATGTTGATAAGCCACTTAGTGTGAATGAGTAAACTCTCAAGGGATATGTATCAACAGATGGTTACCTAAACTGTTTTCTAAGGAGGATCAAGCAAGCTAATTCCAGCCTTCTGTTTTGCCGCGCGGAGTACAGAATTGGGGCTGCCAATGGAGCCCTCCTCCCCTTTCCTTCCTTCATACACCTGAGTTATTCTTATAAATAAATGTTGAACCCTGATTTCTTTAAAAAAAAAAATCAGTTTTAAGGGATGTCCCATTAACATCCTGCCTGGGACACGTGTAAGATGTCAGATCTTCATCAGGATAATATTCAAACTACATAGTAACATGGGAACTGCAGTAAAGGAGAGCCAAGATAGTTCAGGGTTAAGCTCTCTAAATCCTCCATCCCCTGGCATTATTTGTTCCGACTTAGATCTCTGGTTCAGCTCCTAGTACACTGATTGAATTCTGCTTTAAGTTTCTTATGAAGTTATAGCTCTTGAAATATCCAATGATTGTTTCCTGCTTTATTCATCATTAATGTAGTGTTTTGCAGCCCCTCTATGCTAGGGCCAAGTGTCCATGCTTATAGGCCTGGACAGCTAATAGGAGTCACTCTTCTTGTACTTCTTAGGGATTGATTGCCTGGGATGCTGATTATTTGCCTTATGGAACACTTCTGGCATTTGTAGGTAGAAGTATAGACCACAGTGAATGCCACTATTTGGGTCTAAGCATTGCTATTTTATTATTATAAACCAACGGATAATTTATAAAGGCTGACAATATTATTTTAGTTTCCCTGAAAGTTGTTTTGATTCTCTGGGCCTCAGAGCAAGCCCTTTTTAGAACAGAAACTATTTGTTCATACAGTCAAGCTTTGAGGATGATTTATTATATATTCATGTGAGAAAACTGCAACTCAGGCAATTCAGGACTTTTAACTTTTTTTTAAACCTCCAACAACAATGGATATGGATGTTTCCAGACAAAAGCAATGTCACTTGATGAACAATCAACTTGTTATTTATCTTTCTGTTTTGGGGAAACAATACTAGGTCAGCCAAAGACATCTTCAAAAGGGTATTAGTATTAATGGGAATTAAATGGTGTACAACACAGAATGTTTTCAATTATATTCTAAAATGAGATGGAAAATGGTTCAATAATTCTGTGATATCTGATATGAAATATTTTTCTGCATATAATTTAATATGTGTCTTATATGAAATTTATAAATTATTAAGAAGAAATAAACATAGATGCTGGAATTAATTTGTTTGATGAAAGATGATCCTTTGGCTTTGCTTATGGTATGAGAAGCCCCTTAGGACTCTGATCTCTTTTTGTCCATGTCAATAAGTCTCTGTTGGGAGTATATATGTGGTACACAGAAGGGTGAGGCCATAAAATGTAATATGAACAATATAAATGTCATTCTATTACTCTCTTGCTTAAGATCATTCAAATCCTCAAGGCAAAATCTAAATTCCTTCAAGGCAAAACTAAATATGAAATATTACCCCTCATAACAAGATCCTTGATCAGTTTCTTAACTTTATCACTAATCATCCCTTCTAACTTCCCTCCAAATTACATGTATATGCACACATGTGAGCACCTAACCCTAACCCTAACACACATCCCTAACTGTTGCTATAGTTTTACTACATAATTCTATCTGGGTCACTCTGTTACTTACACCAAGTCAAAGCACCCTGCCCGAGATACTGCCTCTAAACCTGAAAATTTAACAAGTATGAGGCAGCTCCAGTATTGAAATCCTTAAAGAACAGTTAATTTACATTTAAATAGATTTTGCTATTGACTGATTTGGGATGGTGGAATAAAATATGGACAGTTAATGGATGATCCATTGATGACTACAGGTAGCTTGAATTTGGGTTGTAACTCAGGCATTTGTGAAGTATATGATCTTGGCCAGTATATCTTCTCTCAGCTTCAAGTTCATTGCCTACAAATGGACCCAGCTGGAATATTGGGCAATTAGGGATATACTAGGGCTCATTTCTGTGCTGTGGTGTTGGAGAACACTCTTGATAGTCCCTTGGACTGCAAGGAGATCAAACCAGTCCATCCTAAAGGAAATCAATCCTGAATAGTCATTGGACGGACTGATGCTGAAGCTGAAACTCCAATACTTTGGCCACCTGACACAAGGAACTGACTCATTAGAAAAGACCCCGATGCTGGGGAAGATTGAAGGCAGGAGAAGGGGACGACAGAGGATGAGATGGTTGGATGGCATCATTGATTCAATGGACATGAACTTGAGCAAGCTCCGGGAGTTGGTGATGGACAGGGAAGCCTGGCATGCTGCAGTCCATGGAGTCGCAGAGTCAGACATGACTGAATGACTGAACTGAACTGAGGGTTTATTTCCCACTGACTTACTTGATAGGTTAATAGAGAATTAACTGGGTGGGAGATGGGGTTTGGGTGAAGAGTTGGTGATGAATAGCTCCTGAATGAGTGACTTCAACGTTTGCAGGGCTTGGAGATGCCCTCACAAGCTTGCAGGGCTTGGAGTGCCCCTAAGAACATTTTTAAAAGTTCAAAAACAGAGGCAGATCAGAAAATGGGAGTAAGTGCCAAGGGCTGGAGACCAAGCCAGGCTTTAAAAGGGGCTGGCAGGGAAAAGAGGGTCAGGACCACTTGGAAGGCTCATGGCAGGGGACAGACTGGAAGGGACTGCAACTTGCCTCTAATCATCTCAGACAATAAAAGTGCATTAACTCACAGGATGCTTGTGAGCATAGGCTATTAAAAGTCATGTAACTTGAACCATTTAAAAAACCATAAAGCGCTAACAGACAGTACTATTTTTATCCTGCAGTATCATAAAGATGAAACAACTGCCAAAAAACTTGTCAAGATTAACCCCATCAAGGAGCAACCGAACAGCTGTCCTCCCTTTTACCCAGGGGACCAGGCACTTGGCATTCACGGAAACCTTGCCTTTGCTTTCCG
Organism: Neotragus pygmaeus; assembly: GCA_006410875.1. NCBI lineage: Eukaryota > Metazoa > Chordata > Mammalia > Artiodactyla > Bovidae > Neotragus > Neotragus pygmaeus. The sequence continues at coordinate 89,923 of SJYV01038756.1, read as the reverse complement.
TGTTTCTGCACTCTATCGGTACTGAGGGCATTCACCTTCTCCTTTGATCTCAGAGTACTTTTAGTGAATCCTCCAATTTCCAACCATAAGGCTAATGCAATAGTAGGACTTGAGGCATTTTCATCAAGAAATCTCTCAACTCCTGCTATCTAAAGTTAGAAAATATATTTCTGAAGGGCAAAGTTCTTTTTTCCCTCTACTTTCATATTTGTTGAGTACTTTGTCCTGGTGGACTGATGTGCTTACATTCCATTACCACAAATTCAATTGTTGGAGAATTTCTTCTCAATCTCCCCAACCCCCCCGGCCTCAGATACAAAATTACATTTAGAATGGGTTGTCTTTAGCAAGTAGCTTACTTTCCTTCTGTTGATGAGGTTCTCTGAAACTCTCACTGCCTGTTTGATACTATTATTCCTTTTTAATGGCTTTTCATTTCTCAGACATTACTGGTCACTTTACTGTCGAGTGGTATTTTTCTACCAATAGGTAGACATTTAACTCAACCCGAGAGGAACTGATATACTGGAAATCCTTTGTGTGTTTATTCAGAAGATCAATTTGTCATTGTCTTTCTTATTCAATCATTTCTGTCCTCATTGGTCTTTGCTTCTTGCTCCTCTTTCTTCAAAGCTGCACACTTCCCTGAACCATCCCTTTCTGATGATATCAATGTAACAATCAGGCTGCTCCATTAACGATCTCAGTTCGCAAAGTGAAATGTTCATCTCAGCCTCACATTTAAGAGTAGATACTGCTCTGTGTGGGCTTCCCTGGTGGCTCAGTGGTAAAGAATCCGCCTGCCAATGCGGGAGATGAGGATTCAATCCCTGATCCAGGAACATCCCCTTGAGAAGAAGTTACCAATGTTTAGTATTTACAGACAAAGATATTATTGTGAGGAAAAGGTCTGTTTGTGAGAAGCAATGTTTCAGCTTCATTGAAATTGTGGAAAAAGGGCCTTCCTGAAAAAGTGGGGTTAACGGGGTGTAAATCAGATTTTTTTCAGTCAGTTCTAAAAATAAATTCTCCCAGATCATATTTCCTTAAGTCAAAGATTTTTCCATAAAATAGGATGATACACAAACAAGAGCATATGTATTTTGTTTTATCCTATTTCTCAAGAGAAAGGGCATAAACTGTGGCCTGAGTGATTTTAGCTGGACTCTAGGAAAAATAGTTAACAATGACAAACTCTGGAAGGGGTCCTGGAGGAAAGGGTTCCATATTCTTTGGGGCAGTCTTTAAACATAGAAGAGACTATCTGCCTGAATGAGATTGGAGAAACATGACTTTCAACATTGTTTCATTATTTTTAAATGGGGAAAATCTCTGAGGCTCCGTCTAACTTTGAAAACTAATGCTTCAGTCACACTAGGTGTATCTTTGTGAAGTTGATACTGCTGGGATGGTCATGTTTAGGCAGACTTGGCTGCTTCCTGGATCTCTTGTCACCACAGCACCTCTCCTGTTCTACCTAAAATCTCTCTCCTTGGGCTAGTCTCTTAATTCCTAAAACTGGAAACAGTAACAGCAACAGGAGTTTTTTGTATCCTTATGTTTAGGTCGTTCTTATTTTTCAGTTCTTCAATGCAGATGTTGCCATTTTAGTAATCCTTACACTATATTTGTGTGCACTTTATTTGCTGATTTCTCTGACTGGGGCTTCCCACGTGGCTCAGCTGGTAAAGAATCCGCCTGCGTTGTGGGACATCTGGGTTTGATCCCTGGGTTGGGAAGATCCCCTGGAGAAGAGAAAGGCTACCCACTCCAGTATTCTGGCCTAGAGAATTTCATGGACTGTGTAATCAATGGGGTTGCAAAGAGTCGGACACGACTGAGCAACTTTGACTTTCTCTGACTAAATGTATGTTATAGAGATCCGGGTCAAGGGAGAGCTGTATTCCTTGGAAACTCTCAGGCTGCTCAGATGTATAAAGAAGTCCTGAAAATTTATCCTCATGTGGTACTCTGGTCTTGACGTCAGTGAAAGCAGTTAGATGTTTGAAATGACACCCAAGAAGCTCTACCCTAGCCAGTGTCTGGGCAAAGGTGATGAGGACTTATCAAAAGAGATGGAGCACAAGAAAGCACTTTGCAACAGCATAAAACCTGGTGATATAATTGTTACTCCTGGGCCCTACCTTGCCTTCTTCTCTGTTTTTCTTGTTTCCATGGAGCTACAGACATCATGAATGATGAGGCAGAATGGAAACTTGACCAGCGTGGCCTATTTAGACTATACAGGAAATGAGACTATCAGAAATTTCTTTTAATAATGCAAAAGCAGAAGTGCTGAAATAAAGGCTTTCATGAATTAGTTTTTTCAAGGCCAGACTAGTTCTCCATATTCAAATATAAGCTGAATTAATTATTTCCCCAACATAGTTTAATTGTTATAAATGTTTACTTTATGTCTCCTAGTAGTACATACACCATTAAAATGAAGAAACATGACAATGAAACTATTAATTTTTGACCATCACTAAAGCAATTTATCATTAAAGAGAACATATTGGAACACTAAATCAAATAACTACTGCCTCGTGGAGACTGTAAGTTTATTAAGAAAACAATTTTTTCTTCTTAAATTTTCAATATTAGGATGTGGGAATTAGAGAAACAAATTCAATTTATCTAGGAAGGTTGCAATAATATTTTAAGGAAAGATATGAATTAAACAAAAGAATATTTCAGGAAAAATGTGGTCTCCTGCAGAAACCACTATAGTCTATCTTTCCCGACACTGACGATCTAGATTCTGTCCTTTTTGTATTCATAAGACCATAGAAGTGGCAATAAATTGCTGCTTGCCTCGGTTGTGCATAGTGTGTGTGTGTATTTTAGAGACATACCTACTTTCCTCCTGATCACAGAAAAGGCCTATAAATCTATCAGCAGAGTGATTCCCAGAACACATGGCTCATGGGGAAGAATCACTTGCATTTAGCTCTGGCCAGCTGTCCAGAGCTCAACAATGTTGGTAACATATTTCAGAACAGATAAACTAGGAAATATTTAGAAAGTGCAAGCTAACAAATTTATACTAATCACCTCCACTAAACTTAGATGTATAAATTGCCATTACATTATTTTTTTAGAGAAGAATTTGACGAAATCATTCCAGTTGCCCAAGATCTGACTGAACAAGAATAATATTCACCATTTCAGACCTTATATAGCTGACATTCATCTGGTTTAAACCACAACAATAAGCTTTCTGATAACTGATGTTTTTCAATTGCATGTCAAATACAATTTCTGACACTGTAAAGTTAAAAGAGCAAGGGAAGATCCATTTGCATAAGATGGACCATCTGCAAATTTGCATCAGCCTTCAGACACTTAAGGAAAAATAAACTTCATTTTAAGATTCCGAGTTCATGAATAAAAAATTAGTTAGTGAAAAGCGTTCCTTGGAGATGTGGCTAATTCTTAGGCTGGGGCAGAGAAAATAAAGATGAGCCTGGAGCATCTTGTACTGCTAGAAAGAAGCTGCTTTAAAGATGAGAGAACAAAAGGAAAAGAAAGAGGACAGAAGATGGACGCATGTCAAAAAGACATGCATAAACAGGGAATCTAGAAAAATGGTACTGATGAACCTATTTGCAGGGCAGGAATAGAGATGCAGACATAGTAAGTGGATCTGTGGATAAAGAGGCAGGGGAAGGAGAGGGTGGGACAAGTGGAGATTAGGATCAACATATATATACTACCATGTGTGAAATAGTGTGAAGCTACTGTATAGCACAGAGAGCTCAACTTGGAGCTCCGTTATGACATAGAGGGGTGTGATGAGTGGGTGAGATGGGAGGGAGGCTCAAGAGGGAGGGGATATGTGTATACATATAGCTGATTTGCTTTGTTGTATAGTAGAAACTAACACAACATTATAAAGCAATCATACTGCAATTTTTTTTTTTTTAAAGGGACACAGGAACCAAACTGACAGAGCTCCCAATGTCCAAAACTACTACTATTTGAGCAACAAGATAATGAACTATAGCTCTGGATTAAAAACCAATAAATTGAATATATATCCATGTGTCCACACCAATGTAAGTAAATGACCAAATAAGAAATAAATGGAGGAGAAGGGCACATCTTCCTTAGATAAGAATTCTAAGGAATATATGTAGATACTGCCTCCTCCAGGAGAGATTCACTTTCAAAGACTAGAAAAAAATGGTAAAAAAAGTTAAAAAAGAAAAGGAAATAGTAGTAACTTTAACGTGGAAAGACACACCAGGTACCACCCTAACCAAGGTGAACCACACCACTGATCAGTCATGCTGGTAATATGTACCAGATATGATACAAGGCCTTCCCAGGCAGTGCAGTGGCAAAGAATCTGCTTGCCAATGTAGGAGACACAAGAGATCCGGGTTAATCCCTGAGTTGGGAAGATCCCCTGGAAGAGGAAATGGCAACCCAATCCAGTATTGTTGCCTGGAAACATCCATGGATAGGTGAGCCTGTTGGGCTGTAGCCCACGGGGTTGCAAAGAGTCAAATATGACCACACATGCAAGCATATGATATGAGGCAATGAGAAGGTCATGTTGCCTCTTGGTATGTTTCCCCCGAACACATAAGCCCAAGCTAATCATGAGAAAACACAAAGCATACCCAACCTAAAAGACCTTCTACAACATGTCTGACCAGTGCTTTTCAAAATCCTCAATACATTAAAAAATGAAGAAAGACTGAGACACTATCACATTCTAGAGGAGACTAAGGTGCCATGCTGATTAAATGCATGTGTTATCCTGGAGCAAATCTTTCTACAGAAAAAGGACATTAACATAAAAGAAAACTGGCAAAATACGAAGTCTGTAGTTGATAGTATTGTCACAAGATTAATTTCTTAGTTTTGACAAATGTATAATGGTTATCTAATATTTTAATGTTAAGGGAAGCTGCATGAAGGTAGTATCAATTTTGAACTTAAAAAAAAATAACATTTAATTTAAGCTCAGTTTTTAATTATGCACATTCAAAAAGCTCCATCCCCATTTCAAGGAGAGCCTTTTTGTAAGCAGAGCGCTTGGTTCTCTCCACAGGGGTTCTTTCTGACAACCTCTGAGAGAGATGGAGTGGCCATCTATTTATACAACTGTCCTTGTTAAGTCAGAAAGAGAAAAACAAAGTTCATATATTAACACATACATATGGAATCTAGAAAAATGGTACTGATGAGTCTGCTTGCAGGGCAGGGATAGAGATACAAACACAGAGAAAAAACTTTGGACATAGCAGGGGAAGGAGTGGGTGGGACAAACTGAGAGTAGGATTAACATATATACATCATGTGTAAAATATTAATAGATAGTCAGTGGGAAGCTGCTGTATGGGCACAGGGAGTTTAACCTAGTGCCCTGTGACAAGATTCTTAGATTTTTATAAAGTGGTATTCATCCTTATATCACCTGTCTATTTGTCTCTCCTTTTCCCTCTTCTTACTTCTTTCACTCCAGCACCTAACAGATGAGGGAATTGAGACCCAAAAAGGTGATACAATCTACCCAAATCACACAGCTCTGTGGCACAATTTCTCTTTCACTTTGCTGGGAAAGATTACATACATATATATATGCCATGAGAGAGTCAGTTCAAAGGTAAACCATGATTAACTAAACTCCTGCTTTGAGATTAGGTAGCTCAAGAACCAGGCTTTTTGCTATGTGTCTGAAAGTGGGTCTACAAAGTTTAAGACTCTAGCCATTATGCCTGTTTCTCTACTGTTGCTTTGTACATGTTATTGTTTAGTTGCTAAGTCATGTTCAACTCTTGGTGACACCATGGACTGTAGCTTGACAGGTTCCTCTGTCCATGGGATTTCTCAGGCAAGAATACTGGAGAGGGTTGTCATTCCCTTCTCAGGGGATCTTACCGACACAGGGATTGAATCTGCATCTCTAGCATTGGAGGCGGATTCTTTACCACTGAGCCACCAGGGAAGCCTAATTGTACATTAAAAAAATGCTAGATAAATAAAATCTGTAATAATCTACTACATTACAGTTGAATTTCCACGTAGGCTCGATGCTTTGGTCAACCCTGTGATGGTGGGGTCACTATAACCACTGATCTCTTTGCCCCCTTGTACTTCTTTCCCATTCATTCCTCTTGCAAGTGCTCAGCCCTTGATCATCACCTCATGCCCCAGAAAATAGTGAGAAGGGATCACATACTGAGTAAATTTGTCTTCTAGCCCAACAGCCTGTGACAGATTCAGACAGTTGCTCCTAATTAATGTTCAGAAATTCTCTTTCCCCTAATTAATTCTCTGAAAAATTTCACATTGTAATTTTTGCCATGCTTTTCTTCTTTGAGGCCATTTTCCTTTTTCTCTCCCAGAAAATACCTATGTACATGCTTTGGGCACTTTCCTATGCACTCTACATAGCCATCCTCTTTTACATCTGCCTCTTGATCTTATACTCCACTCTCCACTTCCAAACTTTCCACTTTCACACCACTTCATATTTTTTCTATCAATGATTCCTTATGTCTGGTTTGTTCAAAATTTTTCTTTGTTGGCTCTCCATAGTCTAAAATATTCAGGTCTCCACTTTAATGAGGAAAGCATCCTCTAGTCTCTTGCTCATTTAGCTGGCCCTGGCCCTTGAAAAGTGCCCTGACTCTCAGTATTTGAGTTACTGCTGTTATTCAGATCCTTTGCAGACATGTATCCCTACCTTTCTCCTAAGGCACAGTAAACTTGTATTTAATTCTGTTCAAGACCATCCCAGTTTTGTACAGTTTAAGAAAATTTGAGTTCACATTTGTTATCACCTTTCATTTTTCTGTCTCTGACTTTTTACACCTTGATTTTATTTTTCTTGGTTCTCTGATCTCAGATATGCAGATGACACCACTCTTATGGCAGAAAGTGAAAAGGAACTAAAAAGCCTCTTGAAGAAAGTGAAAGAGGAGAGAGCAAAAAAGTTGGCTTAAAGCTCAACATTAAGAAAATGAGGATCATGGCATCTGGTCCCATCACTTCATGGGAAATAGATGGAGAAACAGTGGAAACAGGGTCAGACTTTATTTTGGGGGGCTCCAAAATCACTGCAGATGGTGATGAAATTAAAAGACGCTTACTCCTTGGTAGAAAAGTTATGACCAACCTAGATAGCATATTCCAAAGCAGAGACATTAATTTGCCGACTAAGGTCCGTCTAGTCAAGGCTATGGTTTTTCCAGTAGTCATGTATGGATGTGAGAGTTGGACTGTGAAGAAGGCTGAGCGCTGAAGAATTGATGATTTTGAACNACCTAGATAGCATATTCCAAAGCAGAGACATTAATTTGCCGACTAAGGTCCGTCTAGTCAAGGCTATGGTTTTTCCAGTAGTCATGTATGGATGTGAGAGTTGGACTGTGAAGAAGGCTGAGCGCTGAAGAATTGATGATTTTGAACTGCGGTGTTGGAGAAGACTCTTGAGAGTCCCTTGGACTGCAAGGAGATCCAACCAGTCCATCCTAAAGGAGATCAGCCCTGAGATTTCTTTGGAAGGAATAATGCTAAAGCTGAAACTCCAGTACTTTGGCCACCTCATGAGAAGAGTTGACTCATTGGAAAGGACTCTGATGCTGGGAGGGATTGGGGGCAGGAGGAGAAGGGGACGACCGAGGATGAGATGGCTGGATGGCATCACAGACTCTACGGACGTGAGTCTGAGTCAACTCCGGGAGTTGGTGATGGACAGGGAGGCCTGGTGTGCTGCGATTCATGGGGTCGCAAAGAGTTGGACATGACTGAGAGACTGAACTGAACTGATCTGTTTTAAAATTTAAAACTACCTCTATTATCCTCTCTTTACATATTATTATGGCTCAAATTGGCATTTCCATATAACAGGTGCCATCCTTCTATTTCTGCATTGGTACCATAGACCAGGTAGATAACCTGCCATTCCCATAGAACTAACTGATTTGTCTCCTGGTTGAATTCTTCCCCAGAAGCCAGGGATTGGGTACCTGCCTGGTCAGGTCCCCATTATATTATATATCGTTGTTTAAAATAGCCTCACACAAGATTCCTAGCCACTGGATTGGTGAAAACAAGAGCTCAAACTTATAAAAAGGAAAAAAACAAGCAAAAAAACAAAAGACCACACTGTTCATATCATCCCTCTTTCCAAAATTCTTCACTGTCTTTCCACAATGTATTTTACAGGGAAAAGCCCAAGTTCTTAGCCTAGAATTCCAAGTTTCCACTCAGGTCTGCATCTCTAATCTCTTCATATCTTTCATCAGCATAAATTCCCCTCTTCAATCAAACTTGCCCACTTAGGCATGCATGTGCACTTCCATGGCAGCACTACTTGGCTCATGCCTTTCTTCCACTTTTAAGTCAAACAACTTTTTCTTATCCACATCTTACTCAACCAATGCGTGCCTGCCCCCGCGAACAAAGATGGCTAAATCAACATCCATTACTGCTTAGAATTTCTAGTTACCTATGACCAGGCAGATGCTTGCTTAACTTGATGAAGGACTTTCATCTTAAACCAATAGTCAATATTATATTTAATAGTAAAGTTCTAAAATATTTCTATCAAAATTCAGAATAAGATGAGGATACTAGTTATAAACAATATTATTTAATGCTGTAGTGAAATTTAAGAAATATCCATCTGGCAAAGAGGAACCAAATACATATTAATTTGTAAATGATATGATTATTGCCTACTTGGACAACTAAGAAAATCAAATGCAAAAGTGATAGGATAAGAGAGCTCACCAGGTTTGAAGATTCAGTTCAGTTCAGTTCAGTCACTCAGTTGTGTCCGACTCTTTGTGACCCCATGAATTGCAGCACGCNGCTGATTCATGTCAATGTATGGCAAAAACCACTACAATGTTGTAAAGTAATTAGCCTCCAATTAAAATAATTAATTTTTTTAAAAAAACCATAATACATCTTTCTCTCTCCTGCTGCGCCTCTCAGATCCATGCAAGGGAATACGCCTTCAGAATACACTTTTCTCAGTTAAAAAGATGACATTTTGTCTTAAAAGGAAGTAAGCTGGACTCATCTGGAGCTATGAGATAGGAGAAGAGAAGGAAGAAGAGCTGGTGCTTCACTGGAGAGGCTGGATAGCGAGGGAGGTGATGAAGGTACACACTGGAGTCAGCCCACCTGAAGCTGAGCCCCAACCTTGTCTCTCTTTAACCATGGCTTCCAGCAATCATTAACCTCATTTTCCCAGTAAGAACAGCATTATATACCTGATAGGGTTTTGTGAATATTAAAAGAGCTAATACATTAAACGTGCTTAAAAATAGTAGCCTAGTTTCTCTCCTTATGTATTACTATCTATTATCATCGAAAATTATGGATCCGTAACAATACTCGAGTAGAAGCTAGGATAACTCTCACTTTGCAGATGAGGAAACTGAGGCATTGAGCCCAAGTAGCACAGTCAGTAAATGGCAGGCCTGGGAACTGAACCCAGAATCAGTGATGTCCACTGAGCAACAGGGGCTCCTAAACACTACCCTTTACAAATTGGGTGGAGGGGCTCTTGTTCAACATCATGTTAAATAACTGATTATTCCTTAAGCACCAAGATTTTTATACAGACTTATTTCCTGGTAACAAAATCTACCCATATATACCAAGCCATTTTCACAAGCGCTTACCCTCTTGGCCCATATGCCTGCTATCTCCTTCTGAATCTGCAAATTAAAGTGCAATTTCTAGTCCCCCACCCCAAATATAAAGTCAGTCTTTCTGGAGTGGAGCCCAGGAATCTTCATTTTTAACTAAGACCCCGATGTGTACACATCGTTCTCATGACCACTCTTCCCATTACAGTTCTCCGGCACTCCAAAGTTGGAAGCTATAGCTGCAAGTTGTATCTCCCCAGATTTGTTTAGTTTTTCACACATCTTGAATAGGTCCCTGAAATGTTAACCATAGATGTCAGAACATCAGATTTTTTTTTTTAAAGGGGGGTGTGGTGGGGGGCACCATAGCACTCCTTGGTTTGTCTTTTATAAGCAACACACTTAACTGAGGTACAGATGCAGAATTCGCGGAAGGTGCAGGTTGAAAGAAATCCCACAGCTACCATTTATCCAGGCTGTTTCCATTAGGAAAGAAAACATTAACTTCGTAATTATCCCCACAACTCCAGTTCTGCAATGGTTCTTTTAATCACTTGTTGAGGACGGAAAAGTTAACACTTTCCAGGGAAGCAAAAGAACTTATCCTGTCCTAAGAGGTGCTGTGTGGTGATCTGCGATCTGGAGGTCAAAATTCTGTGAACACACCTGCCAGATACAAATACTCCCTTCTTCCTTCACTGGAAAATTACCACAAGGAGCTTTTTTATTTTTTATTCCTAGGGCATGCTATTCCAAACAAAACATGTTGTATAAATCACTCAAAAAATATAAAGACTGTTCCATGAACACCCAGTCTCATGACCTCCCACAAAACTCTCAGTTCAGCCACGCAACTGAACTCTGTGATAGTAAATCACCATATGTCAAGGAAAGGTTTGTTCTAATAATGAAGCAAAAAGTAATAATAATGAGCATTCACTAGCACTTAATTCCTAAGCTCTATGCTCACTGTTTCTCATAATTAACTGTTACAGTGTAAAGACCCATGAAGGGGGAAGCTGCTCACGTTTGAAAAATTACAAGGAATTCACAGCAAACTTGTCCTGGTGAAATGTATACTGTGCAATTTACCAGTTGTCACGGTCCTTCCCCTCAGTGTCTAGTAAGCTGTTCCTGGCCTCCAACCACCTTGATGGTGACACCCCCTCCAGCTGCCCTGCCAGATGGTCTTTGCTGGTCAACTGCAAGATACATGAACAAATAATTCCTTCGGTCTGCTGGAAGCTCTCTGTAGGATGTTCTTCCAACACAGCACTTATAGGATTTTAGTTGGGGGTTGGGAGGCAGGAAGGGGGTGGTAGACTTACTCCAAGTTGAAAATGAAGAGAAACGGTACATGCATCTGGCCATCTCCAATTAAACACCAGCTCCTGGTTTAGGAGTGGTCTGAGCCTGCAGCATTTGAATTGTTTTTCCCCTGAGCTATTAGGATATTCATTATTTCAAATAAAAATCTACAAGCAAGCTACATAATAAAGAGAGTGAATCTTGCTTCTCTACCAACCTGATTGTGGAATATGTTTGGCTTATTATTGTATTTAATTGTCTAAGGAAACTAATTGTTTTGGCTCATTTGTTGAAATTTATAATACTTGGATCCTTTTCTCTGTTTGCAGAGCAAAGCAGAACATCTTGGCATTGAAGAATGCATATTTGATCTATGAAGTATATAGTCTTTTGAATATGTATCTTCACTATGGTGGAGAATTTATTTATTCAGAGGCTCATTAGTTTAAAGTAGAACATCCTTTGGATGGGAATCAATAAAATAATTATTCTATAAGAAGAAGTATCTTTGTACATAGGGACAGAAGGAGAAGAGCCATCTAACTCATTTGATGAGGAATCTACTCTTCCCCAGAAGTAGATTCTTCATAGACAGTACTGTGGTGGTGGTGGTAATGATAATAATGGAGAGGGGGAGAGCAGCAGAAGGGGGAAGAAAAGGGGGGAAGAAGAGAAAAGAGGATTAAAGAAACAAACAAACTGGACTTTTCAGTGTCTCAGACCTCAGTTCAAATTAAATTCTGCTACTATAGCTCTGTACTTCATTTTTCTTATCTATAAAATAGTTACTACTTCACAAGGTTATTGAAAGAATTAAATAGGCTAATTGTATATAAGGCTTCCAAAATTAGTTCTTGCTAGAATTAGGATTGCTAGGTAAAATACAGGATACCAAGTCTGTCAGTTTCCTATTGCAGGAGTAACAAGTTACCACAAGCTTAATGACTTTAAGCAACATAAATACATTATCTTGCAATTCTGGAGATTAGACGTCTGAAATGGGACTGCATGGCTGTGGCTTCTTCTGGAAATTCTAGAGGGTAATTTTCTTGCCTTTTCTAGCTACTAGAAGCCACCTGCATGCCTTGACTCATAGCCTCTATCTCCATTTTTAAAGCCAGCCACAAAGCATTTTTTCTACTCTTTGACCCGATTCCATTCTTTAATCTTCACCCTTACAAGTACCCTCGTGATTATCTCATCCACTCAGACTATTACAGAAAATCTCACCTCAAGACTCTTATTCATATCTGCTAAGTTCTTCTGCCATATAAGGTAACATGCAAATATTCTGGGACTTCAGACTTGGAAAACTTTGGAGGCCACTGGTCAGCCTAGTACAATCCACCCTCTGGCTCCCAAAGATTCACATCCATCTCTAATGCAAAATACAGTCACCTAATCCTTTTAATCCTAACATCTCTAAATGTCTCAATGCATTGCAGCACTAGTGCAATTTCAAAATCTCATTTAAATATCATCAACTCAAAAGTCCTAAATCTCATTCCTTAAATTATGTTTGGGTCATAAATCTTAGCATAATTCATTTGAGGCAAAATTTTTCTGTCTGTGGATCTGTGAAAATAAAAACAAGTTGTTCGGTCACTAAGTCATGTCTGACTCTGTGACCACATGGACGGCAGCATGACAGGCTTCCTTGTCTTTGGCTGTCTCCCTGAGTTTGCTCAAATTCATCTCCATTGAGTTAATGATGCCATCCAACCACCTTTTCTTCTGTTGTCCCCTTCTCCTCCACTTCAGTCTTTCCCAGCATCAGGGTCTTGTTCGATGAGTCAGCCCTTTGCAACATGTAGCCAAAGTATTGGAGCTTCAGCTTCAGCATCAGTCTTTTCAACAAATATTCAGGGTTGATTTATCTTAGAATTGACTGGTTTGATCTCCTTGCTGTCCAGGGGACTCTCAAGATGTAATTCTAAAATACAGTTGTGGTACAGATACAGGATAAGATTTATAGTCATTTTTGTTCAAAAATAGAGGTGAGGGGTGGAACAAAAACAAAAAAATCACTGGTTGCAAGAAATACTGAGATCCAACTAGGCAAAAATCATTAGGTTTCAAGCCCTGAGAATAATCCTCTGTGGTTCATAGCTCTGCCCTCTGGACCCTCTGTTCCATCCTCTGGGTATGAGGCTCTACCCTTAGCTTCACTGTCTGGCCCATCCTTCCTCTTTCATGAAAGATAGAACATATTTGCAGCTGAGTAATTTTTAAGCCTATTTCCTGCACGTAGAATTGTTCAGAGTCTGACTGCTTTCTTTCATTCCCTCTTGTAATCCAAGCAGTCAGTATCTCTGATGCTATAACTCAAGAATATTGCAAGTCTCCTGTATGTTTCTCAAGGATTCACTTCATTAGACAAAAGGCTCCTCCAGAGAGCCTTCAAAGTCATCTCATCTCTATTTTTGACTTTCCCTGAGATGGCTGGAGGGATCCATGAGTCACATGCATAATCTCCCTAAAGAGACCTCATCTGATTGAAGGTGGACCTAGCGATCCTTCCAAGGAAGGATTAAAAGTTTGGTGAGCTACCCCTTTGTTTTTTTCTCCAGTGCATGCTTTCCTATCATTAAATCTATTGTAGCATCTTTGCAATCTGAATTGCCTGAGAATTTCCCAGGTCAAGTCTTGGCTCTTTTTTGCTTAGAGTTCTTCCCTCAATCTAGCTCTTTCCTCTCATATTTTACTGTATGCAGCAAGAAGAAACCAGGCTACACATTCAACACTTTATGCTTAGAAATCATAGCTAAATATTCAAGTTCATCCCTCACAAGTTCTGCCTTTCATATAGCAGGACACAACTGACCTGAATTTTCTTTCACTAGATGTATAAAAGAATCCCCTTTACTTCAGTTTGTAATAACACCCAGCTGAACTCAAATTTCATATTAACAATAGTGTTTGGTACAAGTATGCCCCAAACACTACATACTTAAACAAAAATAATTTTAAATTTTATCTAAAATTCAAATGTACTGGGCATCCTGAATTTTTATTTGCTAAGTCTGATTTCAACTAGGTGATCCAGAGAGTTCTGAGAGAATAGGATACAGGCTAGGGAAACTCTGGAAGTAGAAAAGAAAATAGAAGAAATGTACAGCTTAAAGCTGTCTGGAAGGGCACGCCTTATTAAGGAGCTATGGCAGGGGGCCTTGAACAGACAGGGAGGTAACTAAGGCTTCAGAAAAGGTGAGATCTGGAGGGAGGGATGGGGATTAATCTGGAAGAACTGGAGCACTGAGGATGAACACATCTCACCTCATTGTTTTGCTAAGGGTCACACCTCATTTTATCAACACTTATATCCAAAGGAGGAAAGGTATTTTTCATCATTCTCTTGGCCCCCTGTGGCTAGACACAGAGAGAGAGAGAGAGAGAAAGAGAGAGAGAAAGGGGAAGCATACAAGCACATCTACGTGCATGGTGGTATCATAATGATTTCAGTCAAACTTATTAATGAAAACTTTTTCCTTGATAGGAAGCCAATTCTATGGACCACAGTACATTTTTTTTTTTCAATTAGCTAACTACCATGAATGTAAGTATGGGTCACGTTGTCTCACATGAAAAATATGTATTGCTAATACCACCCTGTATAAAACAACTGATTGGTTCAGGATTGAGAAAGGAATGCAACAGGACTGTCTGCTGTCACCTTGTTTGTTTAACTTATAGACTGAGCACATCATGAGAAATGGATGAGTTACAAGCTACAATCAAGATAGGCGGGAGAAACATCAACAACCTCAGATATGCAGATGATACCACTCTAATGGCAAAAAGCAAAGACGAATTAAAGAACTTCTTGATGAGAGTGAAGGAGGAGAGTGAAAAAGCAGCTTAAAACTAAATATTATAAAAACTAAGATCATGGCATCCAGCCCCATTACTTCATGGCAAATATTAGGAGAAAAGTGGAAGCAGTGATGGATTTCCTCTTCTTGGGCTCTAAAATCACTGTGGATGGTGACTACAGCCATGAAATCAGATGGTGATTGCTTCTTGGCAGGAAAGCTATGACAAACCCAGGAAGTGTGTTGAAAAGCAGAGACATCACTCTGCTGACAAAGGTCAAGACTATGGTCTTTCCAGTGGTCACGTGCAGTTGTGAGAGCTGTACTATAAAGAAGTCAGAGCACCAAGAATTGATGCCTTCGAACTGTGGTGCTGGAGAAGACTCCTGAGAGTCCCTTGGACAGCGAGGAGATCAAACCAGTCAATCTTAAAGGAAATCAACCCTGAATACACATTAGAAGGACTGATGCAGAAGCTGAAACTCCAGTATTTTTGTCACCTGATACAAACAGCCGACTCATTGGAAAAGTCTCTGATGCTGGGCAAGATTGAGGGCAGAAGGAGAAGAGGGTGTCAAAGGATGAGATGGCTCGATGGCATCACTGATGCAATGGACATGAACTTGGACAAACTTCATGAAATAGTGAGAGACAGGGAGGCCTGGCTTGCTGAAGTCCCTGGGGTCACAGTCAGACATGACTGGGTGATTGAACATCAATACCACTTTACGTGTGACTTTTCCAAAGCAAAAAGGAGTTTCAAGTTTATCAGTGGCGTCCACTACACTTCACGGTTTGCTTCACTGCCTTCTTCACCCCACCACCAAAAGCAGGAAAGCATTTCAATCTGTAATGTTTTAAACTTCCCAATTCTCTTAAGAGGTTAGCAGTATGGCACTTGAAAAGAAAGTGAAGTTGCTCAGTCGTGTCCGACTCTTTGCGACCCCGTGGACTGTAGCCCAACAGGCTCCTCCATCCATGGGATTCTCCAGGCAAGAATACTGGAGTAGGTTGCTGTTTCCTTCTCCAGGCAAATCTTCTTGACCCAGGGATCAAACCCAGGTCTCCCACACTTCAGGTAGATGCTTTAACCTCTGAGCCACCAGGGAAGTATGGCACTTAGCTTCAAGGAACTGTATGGCTATTTCAGCTACAAACCACTCTGCCCAATCGTCGTCATACTAGACACTGAACAGCAGTTGGGATGGGAAGACTTGGCTGGTGCCTCTCCTAATTTTTTCTTCCAAATGTAGCTTTCAGAGGAAGCTTCATCTTAATAATAACAGCAGCACTTGTATAGTTCTCTGTGTCAGGCATTTTTCTAAGCACTTTACATCTATCAACTCACTTCTCAACACAACCCTATAAGGAAAAGACTAGTCTCAGCATTATGTTATTAATGAAGACTGAGCACAGGTATTTAATAACTTGCCCTGGTCACAAAGTCATAAATGGCAAGCTGGTTCCAACACCTGAGAGAACTAAGCTCCTTAGTTCTCTGCTCCCTACTTCTCTCACTATTAGAAATGAATTTCAGAAATATCAGGCACATCTGTAACACTAATCAAACACTAATGAAAAGGCTCACCCAGCTGATGTAAGTGGAAAGAACGCTAGTATATTTAAGAACACCTTGTCTCAAACATACTCACTGATTTATGTCATGGAAATAGTCCTCAGTTGGTTAAAAACTTGAGTTCTGGAGTGAGATTCACCTGTGTTTCTGTTCTGGTTATCTCCCTGATCATGCAACTTTGGCTAACACTTAATCACTATAAGCCTTGACTTTCTCACCAATAAAACGGGAACAATACTAGAAAGTATTTGTAGAATTGATGTTAAAATTATAAATTATTATCATTGACACTATTATTTTTCTAACACTCATACAGTGTACCTGTATAAGAGAAGAATACACTTTTATATTAAATAATACTGGGAATAGCAATGAAGAATATGTAACATACAGGAATGCTTCAGATTCAGTGAAAGCATTTCAACAATCCAAAGGCAAATATGATGGCACTGAAGGAGACATATAGATCCTTAGAGGAAAAATAAGAAAAGCACTGCAGTGATTTAATCTTCAGAAGGTTAAAAAAAAGATGAACTAGCAGTGCTAGTCAAAGGTATGAAGGACCCTTATTATACAGCTGCCTCTTATCTTCATTAAGCCCAGAAAATTTAATTTGGATATACATTCTTGCTGGAAAAACTTCACATCACTGATAAACCATAGGAGTGGGTCATCCTGGGAGACTCATTCCTTTCCTAGTGGAAATCTTCTAAAAAAGGAATTTTACATCTACATGGAATAATATGAGTACAATCTGGCCTAGAGATGAGGAAATAAATGAGTCAGAGGATTGCATTCATTGAAAGAACATTTACATTACAATGTTAAATAATTATCATTATAGAAAAAATATTTTTTTATATACAGTTTATTTTTCTGGTAATATATTGAATGGTTGTGAGCTGATTTCTTTTTCTTGTTTTAGTTGATAGAAGTACTTTAAAAAAAAACTTTTAATCAAAGTATCCATCCCCTGTTTCTTCTTCAGTAATGTAACTGTCTCACAGCTATCAGTTTTATTTAGCTGCATATGTTTAACCTTCATAATTCTTAATTCTGCTCTTAACCTTGGAGGTTAGATTGTTTTTAAAATATGTTTTCCTTTTTATGATTGGAAATATATCTTCAATATAAACATTTTTTAAAATTAAGGCTAGAGTCAAAAGAATAAAATACTCATAATCCCAATAAAAATATTCTGGCCCTTCAATGAATATACAAATGCTTTTCTTCTTGAACAGTGAGAATGCTTCATGTTGGAGATAGTATGGCAAACTAGGCAAGTTTATCCACTGCTGGTCAAAGTGCTGGTGCAGTCGATTCTATCATTTTGGAAGATGCTTTGCCAGAATCACTCAACAGTATTAAAATTTTCATACCCTTTGATTCAGTAATTCTAATTCTGGGCCTGTTTAAAAAAAAAAAACTATCCTAAAGAAAGAATGAGCTTTTTACTTAAAGATATTCATCAAAGCATTTTTAAGCACATTGAATAGACAATAAACTAAGTGTACAATTTTTATCCTGTACATTAATTAAAAGTTATGGGCTCTGATAATAATACTTTTTAAATGAGCCTTTTGCTTAAAATCATCCCTTGGCTTTCTCAATATCACTGAAGATCAAGACTCATTCCAGTAAGATAGTGGAGAACCAGCATCAGGGACTTTGTGTTAAAGAAATTGCTTTGTTGTTCTCTTCTTTTAGAAGAGACAAATGACAGGAAAATAAGATCGAGTGAGGAAATTTGTTTTCAAAGGAAACTCTTCCACGAAATATCCTGGGGTTACTGGTTTCACCCCCATCTCCTACTCTGCCTTCATTTTTGTTTCAGTACCAGAGACTCTGTGGTCAGAGTGCAAGTCTGCAAGGCTTGCCTTCAACACAGGAGCCTGCGGTTCTACACAGCAGGCACTACAAGAGGGACAGCAGAAGAGTCAGCTTTACAAGGATTTCCAATGTGCACTAACAACTTTTAAAAAGGTGTTTCTGGTTAAATCAGAGTTACAAAAACACTCTTTTTCTGAGCTGTTCATATTTCTACTAACTTGGATAAAGGGAACGTATACATGGGAATGTCAAATGCTTAGCAATTTCCAGGGAAGAGATACAACTGAGTTTAGAAGTCCACATTTCAGATGATTGAAAACTCTAAATTCACATCACCATCACACCCCTCCNCAAGAGACACGGGTTCAATCCATGGTCCAGGAAGATCCCACTTGCCACAGACCAACAAAACCCATGCATGTGCCTGTGCTCTGAGCCTGGGAACTACAACTACTGAGGCCACGCACAGCAACTACTGAAGCCCGAGTGCCCTAGAGCCTGTGTTCAGCCAACAAGAGAAACCAAGAGTAGGCCCTGCTCTCCACAACTGGAGAAAAGCCGGTGCAGCAATGAAGACTCAGCACAGCCCAAAAGTAATTAACTAATTAATGTTTCTAAAGAGTGTTTCTACACTCAATACATTTGGGCTTCTGAAGAAGCCCCAGCACTAAATAATTTTTTTTTTTGTCAGCCCCTCTCCTTTTGATAGAAATTATAGATTGGTTTACCTTGAATTGTATCTACCAATATTCACATCTTGGGGCCTTAAAAAGTTTCGAATAACAGTATCAATATCAGGAATTTCAATAAATGTTTGAAGTAATATATCCTAAACTCTAGTTATAAGGTTACAATTTATAATCAAATTTGCTCATTTTTGTTTCCTTGGAGCTGGCATAAAGTTAATTCTTGTAGATACAATTCAGGCAATTTTGGTCTTTGTGACTCTGATAAATCATGGGTTTTCACCTAACAAATGTTTACATGGGGTCATAGTCAAAGCTGACTTTGGGTGTACTGGAGAAGAACAAAACCATTTTCTGTACATTTCTTGTAAAGGCTGGTCTAGGAGTCTTACACAGTGTACCACACAGAAATGTTCCCAGAGATCAATTATTGTAAGTTAGATAATTCCAGATACTGCTAAAAGTTCCTCCTATTCCTTATTACCCATGCTTGTCTCTCTTTTCATCCTTCAGAGACCATTCCTGACCTAACAGGCTAGAGTGCAACTTCTCCAATAGGGGCGCCCCGTGTGACCATCTACAACCAGGTATCAGGGAAACTTCCCTCTTTGGTCTTCCATCTTCTCCAACCTCATGGCCCATTATTTGCTTAATCCCATTGCTGGCTCTGCCCACCAGCACTCTGCCTGCTTGACACCCAGCCAGAAGCCAGACTGTGAATAGCGATTGGTGGGGAGGGCTGAAGAAAGGCCTCACTAGGTTAAATCTAACCTCAGGGTGGAACATCTAAGATGGGAGTATCCAGCTGTCCGGACGTACCTTTCTTTTGCACTAACCCAAATTCTGTTATTAAATAGGGTCTCCTCCCTGCCTTGAGCTATATTACCAAAGGCCCATTTCAGTTGATCTAGCTAAACAGATGCCAAACTCTGGAGAAGGAAAAAAAAAAAAAATCCATCTCATTGCATAAAAAGAATATGTTTTAAGAGTTAGGCCTGGTGTGCTGCGATTCATGGGGTCGCAAAGAGTCGGACATGACTGGGTGACTGAACTGAATTGAACTGAACCAAGGCCACAGATTTATGAAGTCTGACACATACTTTATAATACAGTTTCAATGGGGAAAATGAAACCACAAGGTAAAACTATTTATGCACAAACTTTTGAAATTTAAGCCTGTGAAGTACCTGTAATTCAAACAGAACCTTTGTTATTGCTCTGGCAAACTACACTGTTGATGGTGACGAGCTGATGAAGGTGAACCGGTTAGGCAGGGAAAGAAGCAGAGTCTATCAATGAAACAAAGGGAGGGATGCAGCGAAGAATAAGAAACACCTCACAGAAGCAGTAAATGTGTTTGGTTGAATGACATAGATTGCTTAATGCTGGAGACCCATCTCATAAATCAAAGCAGAAATGGAACTGGCTCTTTCAGTACAAATAAATCAGGGGTTGATGAATTAATATTCACTGCTTTAAGATCCTTATTTTTGAAATCCATGCAAATAGCAGGAAAATGTTATTCTATTCACTTTTTATGTTGCTTTTTAATTCTTGAGCTAGATATATAGATAGATAAAGAAGGACAGACAGACAGACAAATATCTTCATGCTGGTGCACACAGATTATATCCAGGTTCCCTCAGGCAACCTGTGATTTTGATCTATTCCTGCCCAGAGGCTGTTCTCAGCACATTGCTGCAACCTCACTCCCAAATCCTTCCTCCCCGAAATGTCCAAATCCAGTTCTATAAATCCAGAGTCACAGTAGACTTCACTGAAGCTTTTGTAGGAAGTAGAAGGGAAGGTTCCCCTTTCCCTTTTTTTTTTTTTGCACCCCGACTCTGGCGGTCCTCTCTGTTTCCTATGACTCTCTTCTCCAATGCTACACAGCACTGCCAGCCTCATATTGCTCCAACTGATGTCACTCCTGGAGGCGGTCTCACACCACCACCAACACTGCATTGCTGCCCAAGCTAAGAAAGATATACTCGTTGGCTTCTTCAAATTGCATTCTCACACACTACCTTGTTTAGC
Source organism: Neotragus pygmaeus (assembly GCA_006410875.1). Classification (NCBI taxonomy): domain Eukaryota; kingdom Metazoa; phylum Chordata; class Mammalia; order Artiodactyla; family Bovidae; genus Neotragus; species Neotragus pygmaeus. The sequence goes on along the minus strand of SJYV01038756.1, from coordinate 69,054 downwards.
AAGATAAAGGAGCATCCTTGAGTGGAATATATTTGCCGCAGAAGACACATGGGTTGTAAATAAAGGATCTTGTTAAAATTCAAGCCAAACCCACACAGAATAATGAACACTAGGAAGCAGGTGACCCCCATAGCACTTCGTCCAGCCAGCAAGGTATTTTTGGATGAAATTTAAGATAGGAAGTCCCAGGTGCTAAGGCACCAAAGTATTAGAAAATGCTTTCCTGAAGCTCCTCTCCAAATATACCAGAGACAGATAATCACCAGGACTCATGTACAGTCCTAATAAGTGTGGACAGCCTCATTTTCCACATTTTAAGACAAATGTTAATTTTGTAAATCCTACTCAGATAAGAGTCACTAAGCCCCATTGTGATTTATTAAAACAAAATAACCTCAGCAAGGGATAACCTCCTATTTTGACCTCCTGGTTATCATTAGTAACATGCACAAATATCGTGGCTGAATGACAATCATCATTTAAGTTTAAAAAATCATCTTGTTAGTCCATCAATTCATCAGGTTACTCAGACCACTCTTCCACACAAATGCCTAGTCATGTTCTCTCTTTTCCCATATTTTCACCTTAACATTAAGAAAATAGATAATGCAACCACCTGGATCCAACCCTTGCTACTAATTTTGGCTTCCGACAAGGGAAGTTCTGCATCTGAAGTGCCTATGTGCATGAATATGGGTTTGTGCCTGAAATAAACAGGTAGGCGAGTCAGTCGATAGATTTCCTAGAAATTAAGAACCATCCTCCTTTTATATGATTATTTTCCCTTTGTGGGTTTCAGGAAAGATTTAGATCCCCATGACCTAGGAGAGGAGGAGGAGGCAGCACTTAAGCTGTGGTTACTGTTCCAGAGTCTGGGCAAGCCAGACATGACTCTTCTTCTGGACCTCCACAGCCCAACAGCCCAGAGTGGAAGAAAGAAAATAGCTTAAAAAAAAAAAAAAAAAAAGAATAAAACTGAGCAGGACTAGAAAAGTGAATTCTGGTTCTTCTCCTTTTAACACAGACACAGGCTAACCAAGTAGTCTACTTTATGCTAAGAAATGCTCCCTGAGGAAGGTGTTTTGCCTCCAACTGTCAAACTGATTGATGTCCTTAAAACCCTGGAGGAATCTCTTCTGGCCCTAAGCTTGCTGTTACAGAGCAGAGGGGAAAGGTATCCAGGAAGGGGAACTTTCAAAGGAAACATTTTTCTTGACATTCTTTTCCAAGTGCAGTAGTGTCAGAAGGTGTGAGGATGGAAATGCAAGGAACCATGCCATCCACATATGCTATTACAAAGTGTGTGTGTGTGTGTGTGGGTACGCGCGTGCGAAAACAGAGGGACCCTGGTTCTTCAAAATGATCCACAGGCAATCTGAGAAACATTGGTCCGAATCTATTTTCTGTACCAGTTCACAGCATTGCTTGAGCAGGATCTACCGCATCTAGTGAATGATTCCTCTCCCGTCCCCTCCTTCTCCCAATGTCTGCACCTTTAGGAATAAGTATTTATTCAGGATCTCAACAAAATATTGCATACTTCATAAAAGTGAACCCCTTGAATCCAAACATCAGCTCATAACGGCTTTTCTGTGAAAATGAATGGCTATGCTGATGTAATAGTGAATTTAGATCTAATGATTTTCCAAGGAACAAAGGTGATGAAGCAAGAATGTCTGAAAATAATTATCTGGCATTGCCTTCTTAACCTCCATCTCCCTTCTCTGTACTCCAAGTGGACAAAGAACAAAACCCACAGGCAATTCGGAAAAAGGATGAACCACACACTCTAAGGGGCACTGCGTTCCAGGGTAGTGTGATGGACCAGAGGCATTTTTGAAAAGACACAATGTAAAAGAGGAGGAACTCACAGAATAAGATGACGGGGATAGGATGCTATCAAAGAGTAACTTCTGGGCTAGGAGAGAGGAAGGCTTCTGTGAGATAGGAATTCTAGAGGAAGGGAGAGGACATGATAGTTAAGAAAAGCTGTTAAAGGCCATATATAAGAAACCCCTTTTAAATGTCTTCAAGAGATAAGAATGATATTGAAATGTCTCCAGGAATCGCTGTGCTTTTTTTTTTTTAAAGTCACAAGCTCCAGTCTGATCATGAGGGTCTTGACTTTATAAGCATAACACAAATATAAAATAACTCTGTAAGTGTTTCTGTTTCTCTTAGATTGCCAGAAATTCATTACTCTGTGTTTGGTACCTTGGTTTAAACTGCTTAGTGCTATTTCAAAATCATTCACAGGTAGGTACTCAATAGTTTAGAGCCTTTTTTCTGGCATATGTTAGAATGGCAAACTGCCCGTTTTCATTGACTTCAAATAATTTATACTTTTGTTCATTAGTGGATATTTTGGTATGATAAACAAGTTCACATGACCATGTAAATGGATACAAACTGACTTATAGGAAAGATAAAAAGGAACATGCAAAATATAGCTTCAGTCGGCCAAGCACTGGGCCTAAGAGATAAAGATCTATAAACAATAGTCCCTTTTCCCCATCTGAGTTCAAAAATATTGAGAAATGAAACAGGAGACAGATAAGTGGATTTAAAAAATACATTACCCTCATTGCTTATAGAGTTATTAGGAGAATGTGGCTAAGAGACATGATGAAGGGATGGAATTCTTCACTTTCACTTTAAGTATTAAAAATAAAGTTTAGGGGGGAGGGCGGGAAGATGGCGGAGGAATAAGACGGGAGATCACTCTCTCCCACACAATTTCATCAAAAGAACAATCCAACGCTGAGTAAATTCCACAAAACAACTTCTGAAGGCTGGCAGAGGACTTCAGGCATCCAGCAAAGCAGATCATTGGCTTCAAAAACAGGTAGGAAAAATATAGAAGACCAAAAAATAGAGACAAAAGAGGTAGGGAGGGAGCTCCGTCCCGGGAAAGAAAGGGAA